>OU618551.1:3375964-3699711 GCA_914829495.1 Eilema sororculum | reverse complement strand
AAGCCGTTAAAGACCACCGATGTAACGAGATTCACAAACGCGACGTTACAATACCCAATTACCATAGATGATCATATGACAACCAGGACTGACAGTTTAACGTGCTCTCCCGAGGGTTCCCGGTAGAGAAGAATTTGGGCCACCCCATGTCTTTCAATGCGGTGTCGTACAAGGCGACTAAGGGATAGGGCTGTTTAACATCAGACGATATATACAGCCTAATAAACTCAGCCGCAGATAGGCTCGAGTCAACAATAGTGCCCGGAATATTATGGCAATAGGCTAACCCCCTATTACATGGGACCGACTACAATTGGTTAAATGTGGGTGTTAATTCACCTCTGCCTAACCCTCTGGGGATAAAGGCGTGATTATATGTATGTATGTGTAAATATTTACACTGAACAGAAATCGAACCCTAGCCTACTATGTGGCAATCGAGTTTACTTCCAATCCAACTAATCCTATAATGCTATACTTTTCAGAAACCAAGTTGAGCGTGGCTCAAAATCCTGAGGAGCTTGACGTCCCTCTTCACAGCGTGTTAAATCGGCAGGCATCTCCGACACAAGCTACAATATACAACTCACTACTGCACCAGAAATTATGTAAGCCGAGCTTTTTGCAAGCAATTTTTTTATTTCGTACTGTGTTTGTTCTCAGTGGAGTAGAATAGGACCACCCTGGCTCTTCCTGTGGTTGTCGTAAAAGGCGCATTGTATAGCACTGTTCTCCATCCGACAGTGAACATACAGCCCAAGACGCCAGACGGCAAAAGGCACGCTCCCTATTACGTCATGGGACTGAAAATCATAATTTGGTATTGTACTACCTAGTCGAATTGTTTACTTTTTACTAAATGTCAGAACAATAAGTTATAAGGTAACTTGTATGAAAAAAGATTTAGTGACGTCATAAAATTTAATAGTCAAATCTACTATTATAGGTTGGGTTGCTAGCTTTAAAAATAAAAAATATCTATAAAATAAGAACCGGTGCAAGTTTTTCCTCACTTTTACCATTCTTAATGTAATAAGCTCGGTTAGATAATTTATTTCAACTATAGGATAATACCCAATTGGCGAAACGTGGGTGCTAATACACCTCTGACTACTTCTTCGGGGGTTTACAGACTATACCCCATGGCCAATTTGAATAGTCCACAAAAGTTGTTGCCGGAGGTGAGATTGCAGAAAACATATCTCTCGCACCTCGGGCAGACCCAGGACCATCTCTGTCGATGGCCCCCTTCGGGTTTCAACTTAGACTTAGATGATATTTTCTGTGAAGCAACTGCCACTGACCTCCACAAACCAAAGGCGATATGGAAGCATTGCAGTTAGGCCCAGTTGTTAGACTTTTCAGGGCTCCAACTACCCGTAACGACTGTCATAGATGATTGGCAACCGGGACCGACGGTTTAACCCAGATACTCCTGAAACTATTTGATATCATAGAAAAATATAATATTTTAATATGTTGTTATTTATGGGCCTAAAGTTACGAAAAAAATAATAAAAAAAATCGGAAATACTTGGGAAAGCTGGAAAATGGGCGGTGTTATAACACCTGGTAGGGTTGTGCACTACTATAGCATGTACTACGGAATATAATAATAGGTGTCCGCTGGAATACTTCATTTGTATTCAAAAATACCTCGCGCAGTCCTTTTGAAGGTGTTATTACATGGCAGTAGGCATTTAGAGGTCCTGTTTTCCCGAATGGTTCCTGTTGCTTTATGGTTTCTGTTCCTACTCAATTCATGAAACAGAAGTACTGAAGGAAAAAAATGTCACATCGGCGAACTGATTGTCCCTGATATGGATCAAACCAAGTTATGTAAACCTGTCTGGTGGCGCCTGCCCAAAATTTGTACACCCATCGTATCGGCTTTTCTCGTATGAATGGCTTGCAGCCGCGACCATCGTAGTAAGGCACCATAGCTTAGTCGACACTGTGGACTTCCTCCTAAGGAACCATATTTGAGAAGTTTTTGTTCAATAAATCAAACAAAGGTCTGACTTTGGCAAACCTGTCGTTTTGTGCTTGCAGTCAAGTATTATCACAGCAATGGATATGTGTCATTATAAAACTAAATCGGTCTCGCGACATAGCACTATAGATCAATGGAAACTCGGTGTCTGAAGACTTCTCGCAATACATTTTCCTACACTAAATAATATTATTTCACCATGAATACTTTTTCATCGTCTGAAGACAACTCACTGTATATCATCTCAGCTTCAGCTCTTAGTTGTGAACCTGGAAGATTTTGGAAGGTTACGATGTTTTCGTTACCCGAATCCTCACTGTTAGGTTTGCATTGGCATTTTAAGGTGGTAAAATGGCAATAGCACTTGGCATAGTTGTATCTTCATCCGCTTTTTCCAGTTCCTCTATTATTTTCTTGAGCTTCAAGACCTTATTTGACAGTAATATAAAATTACGAACAACAATAAATGATAGACGTATATATACCTACCAGGTGTTATAACACCGGTGCTATTTAAAGGTCAAAAACATACAACAATATTGCAATGAGACTATAATTTAATTGTTATGTAGATACCTAACAGTCGTACCATCAATAAAAATATGTCAGTAATATAACAAATACATCATTTATTAGGAATTATTCACCTTTTTCCAGACATATTGAATCTAAAAAAAACTGCCGCTGTAAAACACAATTTTCACTGCAAAATATTGGTATTTTGTATATTATAACTGTACTTGATTCAACTTTGATAGGTATTAAAAAAGATAACCGCAGAAAATCGATTGAAATATCACTTTTTAATTAATAACATTTGGGGTAAGTTTAAATCTATAGGAGCGGTGTTATAACACCTGGTCGGGTTATCTGGGTTAAAGTGCTCTCCGAGGCACGACCAGAACAATGCATATATGTACCCATTTTCATACATATAAATATTTGCATTGAGCGAGGATCGAACCCGCACCTCCTGCACAGCGGCTGCGTTCACTACAGCCACGCTAGAGGCTATCTAATAATTGATTGTAAGTTTTTGATTTGTCCACCATTTTCGTTCCAGGGGAATGCAACGTCTCCTTCAGAGCCACCCTGGAGGGCCTGATCAAGCACACAACAGACATATCAGTAGAAAAGCTGACCCGAGCTGATAAAACTCTGCTCAACGTACAGGTGAGATTTACTGGCCCTTGGTTAGACTGCTGGCCAGCCTCTCTAGACAAGCGGCATTTGCTAGCCGGCGTATTTTTTTATCGTGCGTAAAATCCCCACGCATACCACCACCCCCGGAGCTGGTGGAGGTGGCTATGTCGGATTCGAACTGACTAAAACACACGCCGTCTTGGGCCTTTGGTTGCCGGAAATGAGATTGTTGAAGGCATATCTCTCGCACCCCGGCAGACCCAGGACCATCTCTTTCGAGATGGCCTCCATCGGATTGTGTGGACCATCGTGTCACCATCTAGCCCCGGGTACGGGGAGGCGCACTTTGCGCCGCCCCCGCGGCCTGCTTCTGCTAGGGTGACAGGCAGCTCCACCGGTCACCCCCAGGCCAGCGCTCATGGAGGACGGAGGTCGTTCTGCGACCTCCGACGTCCGGTTCGCCTTCGCTCTAGGCGGGCTTCCCGGGCCCGGAGTCTAGTCCGGACCCGACGGGCCGCCTCCTTCTCGAGCATTACTTGCTCGCAGAAGGAGGCGGCCGCACGCCTTTTTTTTTCCTTGGGGTAATCCCCTCGGATACCCCCCCTGCCGGAGCCGGAAGGGGAGGTTATGTCGGACTTGAACCGACTAAAACCACACGCCGACTGTGGGTCGTGGTGCTAGGCCGGAGGTGAGGATATCATCGCCAAGCGTTCGCGCATCGTACCATCGCTGCTAGCCGGCGTATCGCGTATTTCTGTGCCAAATGTATGGGATTTGACGTCTATGAGAGTCATCAACGATTGTCATAAACGTCAAATCGCATACATTCGTCTTTCTATTGTACGATACGCCGGCTAGCGAGTTGCCATTTGTCTAGAGAGGCGTAACGCTCAATAGAATGCTCGCTAAAATGCTCTAGAGCTTATATTTCTGTAGGTAGCATTCGCAAGAATGCTCATTACAAATAAAACTCAAGTATATCAACAGGTTAGGTCTTAATGGAGCCCTATAATAATAAATATTCCACAACATTTTACACAACGCTATCTTGACCCATGGTAAGCTTAACAATAGTAAAGCCAACGAAGCGAGAGAAAATAGATAAACAAAGTTTCAATGGTTCCAAACATTTTATTCGAAAATTATTACGTATTACTTCAAACGGCTTCCAGACAGGAATGAAATTGCTCATAAGATGGCGGATCTGACAGTTTAGAACCGCTGTACTGACAGCTTTCCTGTACTACAAAACACGCAATGATAGCTTTCGCTCGGCCATTGTCGCGTACGTGTGACATGTGCGACAAAGACAGAGAAAATAATCGCTAGTTATCGCAACGTAACTCGGTAATGGTCGCTTTGTTCACCTTTTTACTCTCGTCTTGTTGGCTTTACTTTAGCTTGTATTATGGAATCTAGAATGCGGATAAACATACTTAGATACTTTTGTTCTTTTTCATACATAGAAACACCATAGACTAATGGAAATAGCCATATTATACAAATATTCACGCTGCCGTCATGGGCCTGCGTCTGTAAGGACGAGTGGTTCTTAGGAGAGACCTATGGCCAGCAGTGGACTGTCCTAGGCTCATTAATTGATTGAATATTTTATTTGACAGGAGTGTATGAGAGCCACAAACGCCAATCTCACGCTAGCCAGGGCTCGCCTCAAGCAGCTTCACGGGGAACTAGAGAAAGCCAACTGCAAGACCGCCTTAACTAACATTAGGATTAAATGAATGCAATTTATTAAGATATAACATAAATAAGATATAATATATTATCTCTTTGCTTGTCTTTCTATTTACGACTAGCTTTTGCCCGCGGCTCTGCCCACGTGAATGTTGGTTAAACATACCCTATGTCCTTTCTCAAGGTCTAATCTACCCCGATACCAAATTGCGTCAAAATCGGTCCGCTGGTTTAGACGTGAAAGCGTAACATACAGACAGACAGACAGATATAGTTACTTTCGATAGAACTCGGGGCAAAAAGAATGGCCCGTGGTCCTACTAGTAGGACCAGGTAGTAGGACCACGGCCAACAAATCGATACTTTTAACTATTTACTTGTATAGCTTATGCAGGACAACACGTGCAGGGCTAAGATGCCATCCGTATACGGTGCAGAGTATAGCTGCTAGAACCAAGCGTTTCAGAGACTCATTCCTATGCCGCACCACTAAGACCGAGAACTCCCTGCCAGCTAACATGTTCCCTTCTTCCTAAAGTCCCGGGTCCCTTAAACGAGGCGTGAAAAGGCATCTGATGAGGCCGTCAAGCTGAGTGCCACCACTGTTCATGGTACATGTTTACCACGGTGACCCTCTTTCCGAGACTGCCTTTAGCTTACCATCTGGCGAGGTGAAGCTTCGAAATTCGAAAAACAGTTGCAAGAGCATTCCCCCTGTAAGGGAAAGGTCATGGGTTCTAGTCCCACTTGAGCATTTAATTTTTCCGAAGCTTTTCGAATTTTAAAGTAAGCATAATAAATGCTATAAAAAATAAAAACACATTTAAAATAAAGTCTATCTGCGGTAGCCTAGTGATATGGGTAATGGACTGCTGAGACGAGGTCTCGGGTTCGATCCCAGGTTTACCATGGCACACACCAATGACTTTTCGATGCTTTTCGAAGTTATGTGTGTATTTATCGCAGGTTTATAAGTGCCCGGTTAATGGCAATAGGCTCGCCACCTATTACATTGGGACCTAAACATAAACTGGCGAAATGTGGGTGCTTAGCACCTCTGCCTACCCCTTCGGGGAATACAGGCGTGAGTTTATGTTATGTTATGTATGTCATGTAAAAAAAAGTGACTAATTTTACCGCAATCACATAATGACACCTGTTATAAACTGTGACTTACTTTTTAATTTATTATTCACACTTTGATTTTCGGTAATGGTTTTTTTTTAATTATGTTGGTTGATTTGCTTTGTCTTGATAGAGGTTTCGATATAAAAACGATCGAGTTCAATATGTAGTACTAATGAATTCATTGCCACCCCATGTCATGCAACTTCGTATTTAAATAGATGAAATTTCAACTTATACGTGATTATTAAACAAAACTATGCTTGCTATTGAAAACAGCTATGAAAGTAATCATAATTTTACTATCTGCACATTTTCTAATTAGCCAGCATTAGGCTTTTCCGAAACAAACAAAAGAAAAAAAAGTAAAGAGCGCTATATAAAAATCTTTGAAACTAATAGTGATGCAATGGCAATCTCGAAAATTTTCGGGACTCTTGTTTTACTCCTAAAACTCGAAGAACCCCAGGAAGTTGTCAGAACCGGGACGGAGTAGATGAAAAGGTCCAAATCAAAATTCTGGGAACACGAGAAACCGGAAACTCCGAGTTCAAAATTCAAATCAAAGTGTTTAAAATAATAACATTTTCAATGTCTCTAAAGGAGACACATGCAAAAATTGAGTTGAGTTTGTCTCAACTCCATCCTAATATTACGAATTAGTATCTACTGTCAGCCTAGAGTTTTACTTAAAGTTAATCCTGTACACAATCGATAGCTTGAATATAAATCGAGCAGCGCCATCTAGTTGTAACACAGTAACTAAAAATCTATCATCACTCATCAGTATTTAACACACCTTGGTAAGCGGATTTAACCACAGAGATTTAACTTCTAACCAGCTGGCACGACCTGCCAGCCCCGGGTAGGACTTTTTATAAACTTACGCTTGTTTACACATTCTTAGTAGAGGTGCAGCGCTATCAAGTGTTAGAGAGTGGCGCTGTATGTTGTTGTAACTTGTAACTATCAACTGTTGTTTTAGTAACGTGCATTTCTTTTCCTTAATCTGATTTTAGAAATCTAATTGTTTTACGTTACATACCCAAAGTGTTCGTATCATTTATTGTTGTAATGAATATAATATATTAGTTCCGATTTTGGCCGCGCGAAGAGTTTTCTTGTGCTTTACTACTTTACGACGAGTTATCAAAATATTACTAGGTACCTATACCAAAGTTTAAGGGCTAACTAACACGATTTATTTTTAACTTTTTGGGGGAAACTTTGTATCGGGGGTTTTTACATTTTTAATTTACTTTATCAATTATTTAATGCTTTTGAAATTATTTTGTAACTGTCGTGGGTATTTTTCAAAATTTTTAATTTTGGTTTTATTTTAAACTTTTTATAGTGCATAGATATTATGGAAAGGACTCGTGTTCCATTAGAAGGAAACTATGCTGACGGATAAGCTGTACGAGTATATCCCACCATACAACTCGTAAATGCGTACAATCAGATAATGTTGTCTAAATTAAATGTTTGGTCGCGATAGTCGACATCCTCGCGGGCAGAGCCGCGGGCAAAAGCTAGTCACATATAAAGTTGGGTGTAGGCACACGAGTGATGTTAAGAATGAATATTAAGGTCAGCGAAGGATTAGTAAATGGTAGCATGGGGGTAGTACGGGGATTTGAGTGGGAATGTCTAAGGAGAGACCAGTTAGAAAACGGAGAATTGCCTAAGAAAGTTCTTGTACAATTTGATGACCTTTCTATCGGCAGAAGTCGTCAGGATGCAAATGGTTGGGTGGATATAGCTCCAGCGAGTGTATTTTTTCAAGGAAATAAAGGTTTTGGGAAAATAGAAAGAGTAATGATTTCACTCATACTAAGTTGGGCCGTTACTGTACATAAACTGCAGGGCACTACCGTCGATAAGGCGGTTATATATCTTGGACCCAAAACATTCGCCAAAGGGCAAGCTGATGTCGCGCTCAGTAGAGTACGTTCTTTAGACGGTGTAGTTAGGTATATCTGATCTAGATCAAAGGAAAGTTTTCAACAACCCACATAATAGCATAGCGTTGGAAGAATTAGAGCAATTGAGAATTGAGAAGCACTTGACGCTGACTGCAAATCGAGGAAATAGAAGAAAGGCCATAAACTTGTGTTCGTCTTTTGTACCACATACATGTTTGCGCTTAAATCGTGTACAATATATGTATGTTTTTTTTTTCAAAAATCAAAGTATCTACATCACTGCTTCCTACAGAAGTACTTACCTATTGAGTTTCCTTATTATGTAGTAACTAATATAAATGGCGACTCGTATTTTTTGGGAAAAATGGCAACATGTAAGTATTTGCACTAACGATGTTTTTTGCAGCGCCCCCTGGTGAATAGTCACCCTAACACCTATCTAAGAAAATCAAACCCGAACCCATAATTGACAATATGGATTTGCCCTAAAAATGTTTACTGCAGCGCCCCCTAGTGGGTTGTCACCGTAACACCTATCTAATAACATGCACCAATCAAACCCAAACCAATAATTGTTAACTGCATCAAAATAGGACTAGTAGTTTTGGAGAAAAATGGCAACATTGATTTGCATTAAAAAGGCTTGCTGTAGCGCCCCCTGTTGAGTTGTCATTGTAACACCTATCTAAGAACATGCTTCAATTAAAGTCGAACCCATAACTGAAAACTGCATCAAAATTGAATGGGTAGTTTCGGAGAAAATGGCAACATGGGTTTGCACAAACAAACAAACACACAAACATCCTCTCACCCCAAACGCATAATACCGTCTCCGTTCCGTCGTGGGTAAAAAATACTCTAAAAAGTGTCAAACAAGAAAATATCAAGGATAGCCGTGGTCGTATGCCACTCACTCTAACAAAACACTATATTCTAGGAAAAAGTGGCATACGACCACGGCTATCCTTGATATTTTCTTGTTTGTCACTTTTTTTTTCCTTGCGGTAATCCCCTCGGATACCCCCCTGCCGGAGCCGGAAGGGGAGGTTTTGTCGGACTTTAACCAACTAAAACCGCACGCCGACTGTGGGTCGTGGTGCTAGGCCGGAGGTGAGGATGTCATCGCCAAGCGTTCGCGCATCTATGACAGTCATCAACGATTGTCATAAACGTCAAATCGCATACATTCGTCTTTCTATTGTACGATACGCCGCCGGATAACGAGTTGCCATTTGTCTAGAGAGGCGTAACGCTCAATAGAATGCTCGCTAAAATGCTCTAGAGTTTATATTTCTGTAGGTAGCATTCGCAAGAATGCTCATTACAAATAAAACTCAAGTTTATCAGCAGGTTAGGTCTTAATGGAGCCCTATAATAATAAATGTAATATTCCACAACATTCTACACAACGCTATCTAGACCCATGGTAAGCTTAACAAAAATAAAGCCAACGAAGCGAGAGATAATAGGTAAACAAAGTTTCAATGGTTCCAAACATTTTTCTTCGAAAATGATTACCCAAGTATTACTTCAAACGGATTCCAGACAGGAATGAAATTGCTCTTATGATGGCGGATCTGACAGTTTAGAACCGCTGTGCTGACAGCTTTCCTATACTACGAAACACGCAATGACAGCTGTCGCTCAGCCATGGTCGCGTACGTGTGACATGTGCGACGAGGACAGAGAAAATATTGCTATCGCAACGTAACTCGGTAATGGTCGCTTCGTTTACCTTTTTTCCCTCGTCTTGTTGGCTTTACTTTAGCTTGTATTATGGAATCTAGAATGCGGATAAACAAACTTAGATACTATTGTTCTTTTTCATACATAGAAACACCTAGACCAATGGAAATAGCCATATTATACAAATATTCACGCTGCCGTCATGGGCCTGCGTCTGTAAGGACGGTGAGCAGCCCACTCGCCGTTCTTAGGAGAGACCTATGGCCTGCAGTGGACTGTCCTAGGCTCATTAATTGATTGAATATTTTATTTGACAGGAGTGTATGAGAGCCACAAACGCCAATCTCACGCTAGCCAGGGCTCGCCTCAAGCAGCTTCACGGGGAACTAGAGAAAGCCAACTGCAAGACCGCCTTAACTAACATTAGGATTAAATGAATGCAATTTATTAAGATATAATATAAATAAGATAGAATATATCTCTTTACTTGTCTTTCTATTTACGACTAGCTTTTACCCGCGGCTCTGCTCGTATGAATGACGGTTAAACATGTCCTTTCTCAAGGTTTTATCTACCCCGATACCAAATTGCGTCAAAATCGGTCCGCTGGTTTAGACGTGAAAGCGTAACATACAGACAAACAGACAGACAGATATAGTTACTTTCGCATTTATATTTGGCCCGTGGTTCTACCGATAGAACTAGGGGCAAAAAGAATGGCCCGTGGTCCTACTAGTAGGACCAGGTGGTAGGACCACGGCCAACAAATCGATACTTTTAACTATTTACTTGTATAGCTTATGCAGGACAACACGTGCAGGGCTAAGATGCCATCCGTATACGGTGCAGAGTATACCTGCTAGAACCAAGCGTTTCAGAGACTCATTCCTATGCCGCACCACTAAGACCGAGAACTCCCTGCCAGCTAACATGTTCCCTTCTTCCTAAAGTCCCGGGTCCCTTAAACGAGGCGTGAAAAGGCATCTGATGAGGCCGTCAAGCTGAGTGCCACCACTGTTCTTGGTACATGTTTACCACGGTGACCCTCTTTCCGAGACTGCCTTTAGCTTACCATCTGGCGAGGTGAAGCTTCGAAATTCGAAAAACAGTTGCAAGAGCATTCCCCCTGTAAGGGAAAGGTCATGGGTTCTAGTCCCACTTGAGCATTTAATTTTTCCGAAGCTTTTCGAATTTTAAAGTAAGCCTAATAAATGCTATAAAAAATAAAAACACATTTAAAATAAAGTCTATCTGCGGTAGCCTAGTGGTATGGGTAATGGACTGCTGAGACGAGGTCTCGGGTTCGATCCCAGGTTTACCATGGCACACACCAATGACTTTTCGATGCTTTTCGAAGTTATGTGTGTATTTATCGCAGGTTTATAAGTGCCCGGTTAATGGCAATAGGCTCGCCACCTATTACATTGGGACCTAAACATAAACTGGCGAAATGTGGGTGCTAGCACCTCTGCCTTCCCCTTCGGGGAATACAGGCGTGAGTTTATGTTATGTTATGTATGTCATGTAAAAAAAAGTGACTAATTTTACCGCAATCACTTATTGACACCTGTAATAAACTGTGACTTTTTCATTTATTATTCACACTTTGAATTTCGGTAATGGTTTTTTTTAATTATGTTGGTTGATTTGCTTTGTCTTGATAGAGGTTTCGATATAAAAACGATCGAATTCAATATGTAGTACTAATGAATTCATTGCCACCCCATATCATGCAACTTCGTATTTAAATAGATAAAATTTCAACTTATACGTGATTATTAAACAAAACTATGCTTGCTATTAAAAACAGCTAAGTAAGTAATCATAATTTTACTATCTGCACATTTTCTAATTAGCCAGCATTAGGCTTTTCCGAAACAAACAAAAGAAAAAAAAAGTAAAGAGCGCTATATAAAAATCTTTGAACTAATAGTGATGCAATGCAATGGCAATCTCGAAAATTTTCGGGACTCTTGTTTTACTCCTAAAACTCGAAGAACCCCAGGAAGTTGTCAGAACAGAACCGGGACGGAGTAGATGAAAAGGTCCAAATCAAAATTCTGGGAACACGAGAAACCGGAAACTCCGACTACTCAGAGTTCAAATTTCAAATCAAAGTGGTTAAAACAATAACATTTTCAATGTCTCTAAAGGAGACACATGCAAAAATTGAGTTGAGTATGTCTCAACTCTATCCTAATATTACGAATTAGCATCTACTGTCAGCCTAGAGTTTTACTTAAAGTTTATCCTGTACACAATCGATAGCTTGAATATAAATCGAGCAGCGCCATCTAGTTGTAACACAGTAACTAAAAAATCTATCATTACTCATCAGTATTTAACACCCCTTGGTAAGCGGATTTAACCACAGAGATTTAACTTCTAACCAGCTGGCACGACCTGCCAGCCCCGGGTAGGACTTTTTATAAACTTACGCTTGTTTACACATTCTTAGTAGAGGTGCAGCGCTATCAAGTGCTAGAGAGTGGCGCTGTATGCGCTTGTAACTTGTAACTATCAACTGTTGTTTTAGTAACGTGCATTTCTTTTCCTTAATCTGATTTTAGAAATCTAATTGTTTTACGTTACATACCCATAGTGTTCGTATCGTTTATTGTTGTAATGAATATAATATATTAGTTCCGATTTTGGCCGCGCGAAGAGTTATCTTGTGCTTTACTTTGTGCGAGTAACTTTTTACTAAATGTCTCAGCGATAATTACTTGTATGAAATAAACTCCGGACTCGGGTTGGCCGAAGCAAGGAATGCCGGGCCAGATGGGGGTTCTCGGAGGGGGCGGACCTGTGATGTGAATGTGGAGTTACTCCACAGACAATGGCCCATCTGTTGACATGTGCTAAATGCCCATACACATGTACACCGCAGGACCTTATGTGCGTCTCCGAGAACGCCATACAGGTGGCAGCACACTGGGAGAAGATAATTTGAGGGCCGAGGCGCCATCGCCACGGTAGAAGAAGATGAAATAAACAATTGTGACGTTATAATTTTTATAAAAATAAATAAATACGTCTGCAAATTCCCGAAAGGGTAAGCAGAGTTGTATAAGCACGTTTCTCCAACTATAATTTTCGGTCCCACGTAATAGGCAGCCCGTGGCCACACATTGTCTTGGGCTGTATATTTACTGTCGGATGGAGAACAGCCCTATCCCTTAGTCGCCTGTTACGACTCCCACAGGAAGAGATACCCCATCTCTTCTATTCTACTCCACAGGTAACCAACACGATGATTTCGTCATCATTATTTTCATGCTACCACCAGCGACGCGGCAGTGCGTCACGGGAAAAAAGTATTTAATAATAAATTCGTAATAATAATATTTCTTAGTTCAAATTCAAATATCAAATAGAAAATAAAGAAATAAATACTCGGAGTGTTTCCGCGATTATGTCACATCAAATAACCCACCCCGTATCGTTCCCGGCGCAAACGTGCCCATGATTACGTTACCTCGCTGAATCGCAATAGCCATCCTTTGCCCCAGGAAGTAGGTAAGAAGCTATAATTTTTCTATACTTTAGCGCCATATTGGAAAGCCGCCATGGCGAAGCCAAAAGGAGGGTTATGATTTTGACAGGCTATGTATGTATGTATGTTCATTTGTTCCCTCATAGCTCCTCAACCACTTTTTGGAACTGGACAAAATAGGTATCATTACAAGCGACTTGATCGTCCGATGGTTATAGGCTACATGACGTGTCACTCAATCTTGTGTGGCGCCCACTAGCGCTCATAAGGTACTGTGTTAAAAAATGAATTTGAGATAAAATATGCTGTGTTTGGTATCAAATGAAGGTGATTAATGAGCACATTTTGAATATGTATAAATTATTAGCTTTACCTTGCCCCAATCATGAACCTTTATACTAACTGGACTGCGCACTATGAACAGAAAAACGAGCCGAAAGAAAGGTTCCAAAGTAGTAGTGCGTCTCTTTCTAATAGTTTTTATCATGTTTTTATTGGTCTTTATTACAAACAATGTTGCCGCATAAGAATTTTGAAAGGCTACCAATGTCACTCTCATAACATTTAAAATAAAAGTATTACTTTGTACAAGTTCATAATACTTTGTACAACTTCATAAAAGATGGTCAACCATTGTATATTGATAGTTTAAGTATTTTTATGCAAAGTTTCATCACAAAAACATAACGCACAAATATATGCAAAATTAAAAAAAAATTACCATTGACAACCAAAAAGAATTACATTTACTATGGCAAGTTGTTAGACAGGGACAGACTACTACTTTTTGGCTGTCTCGCTCGGCTCGATTTTTCTACTTTCATCGAGACGATGAAAAATGTACCTTATGTCATTACAGTTGGGTGTAAATTTGTAATTATTGTATTTTACAGTACGCAATCCAGTTAGTATAAAGATTCATGGCACCAATATAATTGAAATAAAAAATAAAGTTTAAAACTAAAACCCGACTACCGAAAAATACTCTAAAAAGTAACAAACAAGAAAATATCAAGGATAGCCGTGGTCGTATGCCACTCACTCTAACAAAACACTATATTCTAGGAAAAAGTGGCATACGACCACGGCTATCCTTGATATTTTCTTGTTTGTCACTTTTTAGAGATTTTTTCGGTAGTCGGGTTTTAGTTTTAATCTTTATCTATACCTACATCTAAAATTGACTGATTGACTGATTTATCAACGCAAAGCTTAAACCGCGGGATCTACAAACTTGAAATTTTGACAGTAGATGCATTTTATAATGTACCTAAGCATCCACTAAGAAAGGATTTTTGGAAATTTTGCTACTAAAGGGGTAAAATAAGGGACGGAAGTGTGTATGAAAGTCCGTCATTATCAGAGCAAGATGCACAAAATTTTATAGGTAAACCTGTGTCGTGTATCAGGGTTTTGCAAAATTTAACTACAAAGAGGGTAAAATAGGTGACAGATAGATATCTAGATAGATAAATCTTTATTGTACACCAGTAATACAGTAAATGTATGGACAATACATGACATTATGTACAAATGGCGGCCTTATCGCTAAGAGCGATCTCTTACAGGCAACCTTTGTATAGAAAGTTCGTCAGTTTCAAAGTTGAAGCACGAAACTTCGTACACCTACGTCTGTTGAAAAATGTGCTATCACGATAGCCGACATCCACGCGGGCGAAGCCGCGGGCAAAAGCTAGTCTGTTTATAATACGTCATTGCCTTAAGTTCGATCGTTGAATTGTTGTTGTAAAACCTGCAAAACCGGAGATACTTTACTCCGTTGTACCTTACACGCGTAAGACATTACTCACTAGCGCAGTCGGTCAGGTCAGTCGGCGCAGAGAAACGTCACACCGGTCTAGCAAGTAAGATTATAGATCTACTTGCTCGTCTTATTTTTATTGAAACCGGTCCCACATCATTTTCAGGTCTTTGACATAGGCAGCTGAGCTGGCTACCTATTAGTAATCGCACAGCCATTTTTATAGTCTGCCTAGATCGTTTTTTTGTGTGCGGAAAGTCCCGGCTGATATAATCCGGCACGGGGGAGGTTATGTCGCACTTGAACCGACTAAAACGCACGCTGTCTGTAGGCCTTAGTACAAAGTCGAAGGTGACGTTGCAGGACATGTCCCTCGTACCTCGGATTGCCAGCCCTCGAGAGGGGGGAACAAGGAGTCCCTAACTCGTAGCCGGAAACGGGCTCCACCCTTCACACTCAGGCCAGCGCTTATAGGGGACTAAGGAGCCTCTGCTCGCTCTCGCCGCCGCTTCCTTCCCACCGTCTCCTTCACGAGCATTACTAGCTCACAGGAGGCGCCGGCCGCCCAGGCATCCGCACAGCAAGCCACCGAGCAAGATGGTAGTCTGCATAGATCTGCATACTCGCCACAGTATAAAGGCTTTAGTAGACAGTGGTCCATTAGTGTAGAATGTATGAATATATGAGATACATGCGTCAACGTTGATCTTTTCCATACATTGATCATTCCGTTCCATAATATTCTACTGACCGTAATAGGTACGTGGCCCTTTGTCTAGAGGGGAAGTGCGAAAACCATTTCAAAACCAGAGATGGTCGGGCCAAGAGCCGCCTGGGTTGCGAGAGATAATTTTTTCTTGGGTTCTTACCTCCAGCAATTGAAGACGTCAACTATCCCCACTGGCTCCGGGAATTCCACCCTAAAAAGCTTACCGTTCGGCGAGGTGAAGTCATTTTGACGTCTCATTTACAAAAATGGATTTCCAAAATTACTTATTTACATTACCTGCCTCAAAACAGCTGCGATAAGTTCTAGGGGTATAAACCTTTTAACATAAATTTTTCCTCAAAATGACGTAAGCTCAGTGTGTCCGGTTTTATTCACCGAAGAAGTTTATATCTTTGTAAAGTCCAGTTGTTCTAAAGATGCCAGTGCGAGCTCTAGTTTAAAAAGTTGCAAACAAATTGTATTTTCTGTATTTTAATAATGAAATAAACTTTTGTTTTGTGTTATTTTAATCTGGGTGAGTTTATTTATGTTTTTGTTTTGATAACTTATTATTTAAATTTAGATTTTGGAATAAAAACAATCTGTTTTGTTGTTTTTGGAGATTACTTCAAAACGAGTTCTCACTTTTTATTTATAGTTTCAAGTTTATGCAAAAATAATGATAACTAGCCTATTCCCGCGGCTCCGCTCGCGTGGATGTCGGTTTTCGAGTTGTTTGGCCATATCTCCGGTTGTACTCAACCGACTCAGACGTGCGTTAGATTTTTAAGTCTAATTAAGTAATTTCTAACAAAACACAGCATCAAAATCCGTGAGGCGGCGCGAGCGAGAGAGACTCGCGGATCGCGCCGCCCGCGCGCGCAGGCAACTCGGGCGTCGGAGGGCACTGACTGACCTCCGTCCCCCATGAGCGCGGGACTGGGGCTGACGGGTGGAGCCGCCTGTCACCCCAGCAGAAGCAGGCCACGGCGGCGGCGCGCTGAGAAGCGCGCCTCCCCGTTCCGGGGGCGAGTTGGGGACACCGTTGTCCCCCCTCCTGAGGAGGGCCAGACCGTAAGGGATGGCCCTGGGTCAGCCGGGGTGCGAGGGATATGTCGATGACAACCTCACCTCCGGCCTAGTACCAAGACCCACAGTCGGCGTGCGGTTTTAGTCGGTTCGAGTCCGACATAACCTCCCCTTCCGGCTCCGGCAGGGGGGGTATCCGAGGGGATTTCCGCACGAAAAAAAAAAGCATCAAAATCCGTTCAGTAGTTTTGTGTTCATTACGGACAAACAGTCAAGACACCTAAACGCGTGCATACTGCGCAAATAGAATACATTTGTGAGTGTTAAGTCCCGGTGGTCATACACACATCTATAGCAGTCGTCAGCTTGTAGATTATGCAAGCATATGTCACAATTGGGTATTATCCTATAGTTAAAATAAATAATCTAACCGAGCCTAAAAAAAAAAAATAAAGAATAGTAAAAGAGCGGTAAATATTGCTTCGGTTCTTATTTTATACTTAGTTATTATTTATTTTTAATCATCCACCCAACCTATAATAGGAACTGATTTGACGGGCTGGTCACATCTGTTAAAAAGATCGATGGTTATTGGAGCAAATGAGTCTTATGCCTCGTATACACTACTCGCGAAGTTCCTCGGCGAAGTACTCGAGAAACTTTGCCTACAGTCCGAAGTGCGACACCACACACACTCGTTCAACTTCGCGAGGAGCTCATTCGCTCTAAGGTGCCGAAAGCCTGCGCACGTTCGTCCTTATGACATTAATGATATTGGGGTTCCAAATAACAAGCTCTGCTTGCAGTTTCGAGGAACAACATATTTTCCTCCTGTGATGACTGTATTTTGTTCATAAACACAATATGTGTCACACGCAATAATTATAACTATTGAGTACTGAAGTCGGCCGAGTAGTGTAGAGAGGTACTTCGTGCAACTTCGGGCGCAAAAACCGACAACAAATGGAAGTCTCCCGAGGCGAGGTAAAGTTTGACGAGGTAAGCCGAAGTGTATCTCCCCACTATCGTATTCGCCTAACTTCGTTCAACTTCGCGAGTGGTGTATAGGGGGTTTTAGAGTGGAGACCTCCTGAGTCCTGAAGATGGGGACCCCTAGCCAGATGAACTGACAATTTTTTATTTATTTTTATTTTTATTTATTTATTAAATTGTGGAACACAGGTATTACAGAGATCTTAAGCTAATATATAGGTGCTTGTGGTTGTTGTGTATAGGCTGGGTGTAGGCAGCAAATAATAATGAACAACACACGGTTTCACTGAGTTATATTATTATGATGAAACACATTACACCTTACAGTCAGAAAGAAGGAAAGAAAGTCACAGAAGAGTTCACAAGCACAAGCAGATAGATAGGCGAAGTACGAAAACAAGTTAGCATATATTATTACGAGATTAAATAGAAATAGGTAGCTAGATGCGCAAGCGCTTAGTATTAGCGGTAGACTGTCTATATCAGGTACGCGGCGTCCCGAGGATCAATGCAGCAATCATCAATCAATCAATCAATCAATGCAGCCTTTATACCGTACGATACGATATGACTGCCTTCCGACTTTTGACTAGCGTTAATTGTTTTTACTATTAAATAATTATATGATAATCAATACTGAAATAGACAGGTAAGTCTGCCACATGCTCTATGTCCTACCACATACATGGCGTACAAATTAAAATTAAATGTCGTTATGGTTAATATCAGGACTTAAAGTTATTATACCACTTAGTTTGCAGTTATGCATACGGCCCACCTGATGGAAAGTGGTTACCGTGGCCTGTGGTTGTGTGCAAGTGCCACAAAAAGTCACACTCATGCTGCTGACCTTGTAAGAACAGTCAGTGCAGAAGACAAAGCCGCTTTCCTTCTCTTTATATCCGTCTATAAGGGCGACAGTGCAGCCATCTACCGACATTCTTACGAACTGTTGGAAACAATGAATGATTTTTCAACCATTTTGAAACATTGAATTTTGATGACTGCGCCCAAATATTTGAATGAATTTTTTATAGCATTTATTATGCTAACTTTTAAGTTCGAAAACATCGGAAAAAATGAAACGCTCAAGTGAGACTTGAACTCACGACCTTTCCCTTACAGGGGGAATGCTCTTCCAACTGAGCTATTGAGCCACACCTGAATCATTGCAAATTTTCCTTCTCTTTATATCCGTCTATGAGGGCGACGGTGCAGCCATCTACCAACATTCTTACGAACTGTTGGAAACAATGAATGATTTTTCAACCATTTTTAAACATTGAATTTTGATGACTGCGCCCAAATATTTGAATGAATTTTTTATAGCATTTATTATGCTAACTTTTAAGTTCGAAAACATCGGAAAAAATGCAACGCTCAAGTGAGACTTGAACTCACGACCTTTCCCTTACAGGGGGAATGCTCTTCCAACTGAGCTATTAAGCCACACCTGAATCATTGCAAATTTTCCTTCTCTCTATATCCGTCTATGAGGGCGACGGTGCAGCCATCTACCAACATTCTTACGAACTATTGTTGGAAACAGGGAATGATTTTTCAACCATTTTTAAACATTGAATTTTGATGACTGCGCCCAAATATTTGAATGAATTTCTTATAACATTTATTATGCTAACTTTTAAGTTCGAAAAACATCGGAAAAAATGAAACGCTCAAGTGAGACTTGAACTCACGACCTTTCCCTCACAGGGGGAATGCTCTTCCAACTGAGCTATTGAGCCACACTTGAAACATTGCAAATTTTCCTTCTCTTTATATCCGTCTATGAGGGCGACGGTGCAGCCATGTACCAACATTCTTACGAAACAATATAATAGCTAGTCTAATACAATAAATAAAATAAATATAAAAAAGTAAAAATAAAAAATAAAAAAGCCTTTTATTTCCTACTATACACAGTTAAGTTTACAATATTAAAGAAAAGAAAAATAACACAGTGTGTCAGTTAAGAAATTGTTGATTATTTTTGATAAACTGGTTTAGTGTCATAGATAATTTACGAGTTAAGTACTTTTATTGTAGTATGTAATTAATTAAATATATGGTAAAAAAGATCTCGTGAGTTTATTCTTGGTTGTAAATTACATTTCATTCATAATTGTTATTTCTAATGTAAGAACCCCTCTCAGTGGAAGGTAAAGGCCTCCTCCAGAGATAGCCAATTTGTTCTATCTTCTGCTACTCGTATCCAGTGGTCGCCGGCTATTTTTATTATGTCATCTGTCCATCGTGTATTTGGTCTACCTTGTCTCCTTTTGCCTGATGGTCCTCGCCATGATGTAGTTTCTTTAGTCCAGTAATCTAATACAATAGTGCGGACTAAATATATGTATTTAAAACATTGATATATTCAAAAATAACTATAGAAAAACAAATGATCAAAAAATAAAAAAAAACCGACTGCCACTGAAAAGATCGAAATAAGTTTGATAGCAGGCGGTACTCATTTGGCACACATAAACCAAAAGAAAAGCAATGGGTACCGCCTGTTATCAACCTCTTTTCATTCTTTTCAGTGGCAGTCGGTCATTTTTTAATCATTTGTTTTATTTTATAATTTTTAGTGTTGATATGACATGTTTATCTTTTTGTAATGTCCCTCTAATTTCCTTCATTTTGATACCCTACTCGATAAGTTTGAGTCAAAAATATTTTTGACAACATACATTTCGGCGCCAAAAACCGCCATTTTGATTTTCTCGAAATTTTAATATACCCAGTGCATGAATCTGTATACTAACTGGATTGCGTCTGTAAAATACAATAATTACAAATTTACACCCAACTGTAATGACATAAGGTACATTTTTCATCGTCTCGGTGAAAGTAGAAAAATCGAGCCGAGCGAGACAGCCAAAAAGTAGTAGTCTGTCCCTGTCTAACAACTTGCCATAGTAAATGTAAATTCTTTTTGGTTGTAAATGGTAATTTTTTTTAATTTTCCATATATTTGTGCGTTATGTTTTTGTGATGAAACTTTGCATAAAAATACTTAAACTATAAATATACAATGGTTTGACCATCTTTTATGAATTTGTACAAAGTATTATGAAGTTGTACAAAGTAATATTTTTATTTTAAATGTTATGAGAGTGACATTGGTAGCATTTCAAAATTCTTATGCGGCAACATTGTTTGTAATAAAGACCAATAAAAACATGATAAAACTATTAGAAAGAACGCACTACTACTTTGGAACCTCTCTTTCGGCTCGTTTTTCTGTTCATAGTGCGCAGTCCAGTTAGTAGTGGTATAAAGGTTCATGACCCAGTGTCACTCACACAATCACGGCGAATCAAATGACACCTCATATGTCCAAATCCGTCAAGCCGTTCAGGCTGGAGGCCGTGCCATATAAATGGACATACATACATACATAGTCGCGAAAAAAACATTTTGGCATTATTATACGAGGGTCAAACTGAAAGTTCTTAGAACTGGCCACTTATAAACAATATAATAACTGGCTAATGTAATCAGTTTTTGATTTTCTAAGAACTTTCAGTTTGACCCTCGTATAACGTTCTCTTCAATCCAGCTACTCCTACCTATCTCAAAGAACGTTTTAAATTTATCCATGACACACATGCAAGATCCTTGAGGCCGTCTAGGAACTTGACACTGGGGTTGCCAGCGCACTCTACTGATTATTACAGCAAATCCTTTACTGTGAAGGCCATTGGCCTATGGAATGCATTGCCAGTAAAGATTAGAGAGGCACAATCCATAAATATTTTTAAAACAATGGTAAATAATCATTATCTCTCTATAGCGTAGCCATTGAAAACTCTTCACATTCACATTTTATTTATTTCTTTAACTATATAATTATGTATTTGTGTGTTAGGGTATACTATGTACGTATTTTTCTCATGTATCACTCTTTTATATGTTATATTTTATATGTTTAAGAAACTACTTCAACACTCACTTATATTACATACTTTTCAATCCATGTCCATCCTAAGGTTGCCTGGAAGAAAATCACTTTTAGTGATAAGGCCGCCCATTGTGCATTTAACTGTAACTGTATCCATGCACTACTATCTGTAATAATGTTGATGTACACCCAACTAGCAAAAATATGTCGTGTAGTAGTCGCGGCAACGCAAATTATTCAGCATTTTGGCTCCTAATAGAAGTCGTATAAACGTAATGAAAACGTTTATACAACGCGATTTGGGCCCATTTTATTCAGCAATTCAGTCACATAGACATCGTATAAAGGTAACGGAGTGACTGTTACAAGCTTAAGTTGCGCTATAACTGTAACTTATATGACTTTTATGTTACGTTTGTTTGTTAAATAAAGCAAGTGCGTCGTGTTGTGTTTTAAAAATTATAAAAAATTATAAGTACAATTTATTTAGCAGACATGTTAATTTGTAGGTTGCACCAAATGTAGGTTCGTAAACTCACGCATAGGTTTGCAAAGTATTGCGAAGGTAAGTTTTCTGATGAAATATACTAGGTTTTATCATAAATATTTAACGCCCCCCTTCAATTCTTAGTAATATGAATATAATAACAAATATTTTTTATATCAACATTCATTTGTACACCATTTTTACTGCTAACAGGTCGTATAATAGCTTCTTATACAGCAAATTAGCAGTATAAGCGCCATGATTATATTTTAGGGTTCCTTAGACCTTCCTAAAAAGTTTTCTAAAAAAGATCTTTTGTTTATTTATTTATTCAATCAACCACTTATTGTACACAAGAAAACTAAGACAAGTGATAATTGAGCAGTACAAGCAATTATACGACACTTGGGACTAGGCTTGTAATATTCGTATGAATGCAACTTATACAACATAATAGCAGTATAAAAGCAACGATGTAGCTTTTATTCGACTGTGTCACAAGAAAGTTATATAATGTGCTTTTACTCGACGAAACATAGGGGTCGTATACTAGCGACTTATACAGCAAATCTTATACGACACTTTAGTCATATAAGTATGCAGAGTAAACGTTTACTCAGCATCATTATGTGACCGAAATGCTGAATAACTAAAATGCTATATAAGATGCTTTTATACGACACGTGCTGAATAATTCACACTTACTCGACTTTTATATCACCGAATAGCTGAATAAACTCAACCTTATAAGATTAATTTGCTTGTTGGGCAATAAAGAATTTATCTATCTATCTATCTATCTACCTTTTTTCCTTCGGCAGTCAGGTAATAACATATTACATAAAGTGCTCTTCTTGTGAACTCATTCAGAGAACAAATAAAAAGGTCTATCCCGTCCGCTACTTCATTGAGTATATGTAAGGTGCGCGTTATCGCAGCTTTCCCCCTCGTAAATTCGTCCTGGCCCTGGGCACTGTTAGTAGCCTGGGACGCCTTCTGCGCCACACTATAATAGGCTAAATGACTATGTTTCCCAGAATCATGAAGCTGATTTGGTTCGGTCTACTCGTGGCGGTGGCACACTCGCAGACGACCATAGACCCTCAAGTTCTGGTCAGCATCTTCGATGTCCCACTGCCAGCTACCCCTAGTACTGCAACTACGTCAGAGAAACCAGTAAAAAAGGTATTATTTACATACATATTCATACTCATGCCTGTTAATCTCCTAGGAGGTAGAAGAGTTAGGCCCAAGAAGTGCTGGCTTGGCGTTGTGGAGGGTTCAGCACCATCCCTGGAAGAACCTGGTACCTGACCCCACCACTAAGCCGCCCGGTTTTGACAGTTGTCGCACGGTGTGGTCAAGGTCAAAGTTCAGAACTGGACACGGAAGATGCAACTACCATCTTCACAAGTGGGGACTTAAAGATGCCGGACTGTGATTGTGGAGCTCCATATCAGACAACGATGCATATAGCAGAGGAGTGTCCACTCCGTCGTTTCGCTGGAGGAATGCGTGAGCTTCATAACCTCACACCGGGACCTCACACATAGACTGGCTTCGCCAACTGGACGTCGGCATATGAGGACTCGAGCAAAGGCCATACGAAATGATGACGTCTCATTACCTTGGACGCCCAAGATCGTGCGAAGTGGAGGAGGAAGAGCGGGAAGGCGGACCCTGAGCTCCGAGGACACCGTGGCCTCGGATGCAATCAGGACGAACGTCTTTATGTGGATGATGATGTAGATGTAGGTAGACAGAGGCGTATTAAGATTAACACCCACTTTTAAACAACTATGATTTTTAGTCCCACGTAATAGAGGGCAATCCTATAATTACTGTCTAGCGAGCATTTTGTCTTGGGCTGTATGTTTACTGTCGGATGGAGAACAGCCCTGCTCCATAGTCGCCTTTTCGGCACCCACAGGAAGAGATGGGGTAGTTCTATTGTACTCTACCGGTAAGCCGGCTTTTATTTATTTTTTATATACCTTTTCATCATCTACATAAATGGCATTTTGTAAAATAACATAACATAAACTCACGCCTGTATTCCCCACCCACATTTCGCCAGTTTATGTTTAGGTCCCAATGTAATAGGTGGCGAGCCTATTGCCATTAACCGGGCACTTATAAACCTGCGATAAATACACACATAACTTCGAAAAGCATCGAAAAGTCATTGGTGTGTGCGATGGTAAACCTGGGATCGAACCCGAGACCTCGTCTCAGCAGTCCATTACCCATACCACTAGGCTACCGCAGGCTACATTTTGTAGATGGAATAAAAAGTTTAAAAAAACTTTTAACATTTAATTTAGAATACATATTGAGAACACTTGTACTTTTCCACAGTATTTATTATATTGAACCTGACCGGTTTCGCCTTACGGCATTCTCAAAGGTTCACATTTACCAAAGGTCTTGAATGTTCTAATTCCTAAAAACGGCGAAACCAATATAATAAATACTGTGGAAAATTACAATTGTTCTCAATATGTGTCACAATGAATTCCATCAAGTGCCATCAATCTACAGTATAAATAGTATTTAATGTAGGACTTTAAAAATAAAGCAATAAAGACCAACATTTTAAAGCATTTAGTAGAATCGGGGTTCAGCTTAGCAAGGAGACCATACACTTTTGTGACTTGCACGTCACATAAGGCACGACTGCCTCTCAAAAAAATAAAGTTTAAAACTAAAACCCGACTACCGAAAAAGTGACAAACAAGAAAATATCAAGGATAGCCGTGGTCGTATGCCACTTTTCCCTAGAATATATTGTTTTGTTAGAGTAAGTGGCATACGACCACGGCTATCCTTGATATTTTCTTGTTTGTCACTTTTTCGGTAGTCCTGTTTTAGTTTTTATTTTTTTATTTAAATTATTTTGAGGCAAGATAAAGCTAATAATTTATACATATTTGAAATGTGCTCATTAAGCACTTTCATTTGATACCAAACACGGCATATTTATCTCAAATTTATTTTTTAACACAGTACGTTATGAGCGCTAGAGGGCGCCACACAAGATTGAGTTACACGTCATATAGCCTATAACCACCGGACAATCAATCCGCTTGTAACGATACCTCATTTGTCTAGTTCTAATAAGTAGTTGAGGAGCTATGAGGGAACAAATGAACATACATACATACATACATACATACATACATAGCCTATCAAAATCATAACCCTCCTTTTGGCTTCGCCGTAGTCCGGTAAAAACGTCTTTTAGTCTGTAAATCTCTCTCCCAGGTTACCGTGAGCACCACTGAAGCCACTACTGCAGGCAACACTGTCCTCATAAACCGGAAGAAGGAAGAAACTGCTCCCTGCCAGTGTCTCCCGTTCTACCTCTGCGATGAAAACAATGTGGCAGTTGATCTGAATAACCCCAACATCACTGGGTATGGAAAACTGGATGAAAGGTGAGAAGTTTCAGAGTATAATTAGACCCGTTTTCCAGAACGATACTCCGTCCTGAATCACGATTTAGGTCTTAGAAAGTTAGAAGCATCGGTAGCTTAAGGGTTTTTATTTTTATCGTGCGATAAACCCCACGGATACCACCCTCACAGAGCCGGTGGAGGTGGTTATGTCGGACTCGAACCGACTAAAACGCACGCCATCTTGGATCCTTGGTTGCCGGAGGTGAGATTGCCAAAAGCATATCTCTCGCACCCCGACAGACCCAGGACCATCTCTTTCGAGATGGCCCCCTTGGGGTTGTGGGGACCAAAATGTCCCCATCTAGCCCCGGTTACGGGGAGGCGCACTTTGCGCCGCCGCCGCGGCCTGCTTCTGCTAGGGTGACAGGCGGCTCCACTGGTCACCCCCAGGCTAGCGCTCATGGAGGACGACGGCGACGTCCGGTTCGCCTTCGCTCTGCGCGGGCTTCCCGGGCCCGGAGTCTGGTCCGGATCCGACCGGCCGCCTCCTTCTCGAGCATTACTTGCTCGCAGAAGGAGGCGGCCGCACCCCATAGCTTAAGGGTTAAGGTCACTCCAACAATTTTTTTTTATATCACTTAGGGGGCAGGCAAGCACACGGCCCATCTGATGGAAAGTGGTCACCGTGGCCTATGTACGTGTGTAACACTAGGGGAGTCACACATGTACTGCCGACCCTGTACGCTTAGAGGGTTCCTGTGCCATCAGTGTGAAAGAAGCAGGACAAGCTTTTGGTTTTCCCACAAACTCTCCAGTGAGCTCTGGCTACCCTATTCACCGCCGGGAACACAACACGAAGTTATTATAGCCGCGGTATTCTGTAGGGCGAAGGTATTTTCCCAGTCAGACTGCTCATTGGGCGGATATTCCGCCGTGTCCTACCTTCTACAATCCTGGGCCTCGATTCTACTAAAGCAAAACTATTGTCAAACCACAAGAGATTGCAAAAAGCGGCATTAAAGTTAAGACTTTATTTCTAGGTCTATAGGTCCAAAATTATGTGACAAAAGTTTCATTACACTCTTTTATTCACTCTGCTAACAGTTATTTAATTTTGAACTTTAAAAGCATAGCTTTAAAGTCTATTATGTATTGCCGCTTTTTGCAATCTCTGTTGACTATAGTTTTTCTTTAGTAAAATCGAGGCCCTGCTATTAAAGTACCGTCATGGATCCACTATAAACTACTAGTTTAAGCTGAAGAGGTTAGCTATAATCCTAGTCATTTCCATAACTAGATTTTTTTTTAAAAAGCCGGCCAAGTGCGAGTCTTACTCGTGCACCGAGGATTTCGTAACTTATGCTACATGAATCACAATATATTTTGATTGTGTTAACTTAGAAGTTAGACTTGAGTATGTAGTATGAATTTCAACTTGAAAACTCCAGTCATTCCTGAGTAAAAGATCTTGACATCATGATCATTTCGTATGGCCCCTGCTCTTGTCCTCATATGTCGACGTCCAGTTGGCGAAGCCAGTCTATTGCTGCCGGTGTGAGGTCATGAAGCTCACGTATTCCTCCAGGGCAACAACGGAATGGACACTACTCTGCTATATGCATCGTTGGAGGTCTTGACAGATAGACGGACAGACGCACAGACAGACGGACAACGAAGTCATCCTATAAGAGGTTCGTCTTCTCCTCTTGAAGTACAGAACCCTAAAAAATTACGTTTGAAACTAAAGCCCGACTATCGAAAAAATCATGCTCTAAAAATTTACAAACAAGAAAATATCAAGGATAGCCGTGGTCGTATGCCACTTACTCTAACAAAACAATACATTCTAGGGAAAAGTTTTTAGGGGTTTAGTTTTAAACTTAATTTTTTATTTAAATTATTTTGGTGCAAGGTAAAGCTAATAATTTATACATATTTGAAATGTGCTCATTAAGCACTTTCATTTGATACCAAACACGGCATATTTATCTCAAATTTATTTTTTAACACAGTACCTTATGAGCGCTAGAGGGCGCCACACAAGATTGAGTGACACGTCATATAGCCTATAACCATCGGGCGATCAAGCCGCTTGTAACGATACCTCATTTGTCCAGTTCTAATAAGTAGTTGAGGAACTATAAGGGGAACAAATGAACATACATACATACATACATACATACATACATACATGTTCGATTGTGGGTCATGTGGGTTCGATTCCCGCTCAGTGCAAATATTTGTATGCATGAATATGGCTATTTGCATTGGTCTGGGTGTTTCTATGTATAATATTTATGTATTTACAAAAAAAAAATATAAGTAGGTATGTTTATCCGCATTCTAGATTCCATAACACAAGCTATAAAAGCTTACCATGGGTCTAGATAGCGTTGTGTAGAATGTTGTGGAAAAAAATATTTATACATACATACATAGCCTGTCAAAATCATAACCCTCCCTTTGGCTTCGCCGTAGTCGGGTAAAAATACCACCGAAGTGGCAGACAAGCACACAGCTCTCCTGATGGGAAGTCGTTGTCGTTATCGTGGTCTATGGACGTATGCAACACCAGGGGCGTCACAATCGCGCTGTCAACCCTGTTAGAACCTTCTAATGCTTTTCTTGAAGAATCTCATATTGCTCATTCATCCTCAACGGCTGTACGGATCTGACTGAAATCTAAATATATATAATAACTCAAAGGTGACTGACTGACTGACATAGTGATCTATCAACGCACAGCCCAAACCACTGGACGGATCGGGCTGAAATTTGGCATGCAGGTAGATGTTGTGACGTAGGCATCCGCTAAGAAAGCATTTTGATTAATTCTACCCCCTAGGGGATAAAATAGGGGATGAAAGTTTGTATGGAACTTTGTCAATTTTAAACCGATCGGGCAGAGAATTTGCATGCATAAAGCTACTATGACGTAGGCATCCCCTAAGAAAGGATTTTGAGATGCAGGCTTTATGCTCAGTAGCGTTGACTCAACACTAAGCGATAACCGACATCCACGCGGGCGGAGCCGCGGAAAACAGCTAGTTTGGTACATAGGTCTTATGATTTCTGGAACAGGTTCAGGCGGGAACGAGCTCAGAACCCCTCCCTGGTGGGACCGCAGGTTAAGACTGAATCTTAATAAAATCGTCAACTTTCAATTGCAGATTCGGCGAAAACGATGAGAGAAAATGCCAGGAATCTGTGGACGTCTGCTGCACAGTACCCACGGACCCTAGCAGGCAGAGACCGCAACCAAACTCGGACAAAGTCAGAGGATGTGGCTATAGGAATCCTAATGGCGTAGGGGCTGTGTTCACAGTGAGTCATTGACATCCTAATAGCGATTTTCCTGCCAAACTGAAATTTGTTCGCGCACTTTTTAAGTGTTAGTTAAATATCAACCTTATGTGTATAATACATTGCAAAATTGAATAAACGTCTATACCCCGTCCATTATATTATTGTATTTTAGACAGATGACAGTAGTGATTGCATGAAAATTTAAAATATCGACAAAGTTAAAAAACTTGATTAAGAAAATAATAATCGATAAATAAAAATATGATAAATATATGATTGCATGTGGAATTTTAATCTATTATCTTTCTATACATAATAATAAATCAGTACTTAGATATTTCGTGTCTGTAGGTACAATTTACAAAATTTAAAACTAATGTGGGCCATATCGCACACGCTAATCTCCAAAAAAAAAACAACTGCCTTCTAGAAGAATATTCCAACATGCTGATTTCCTGGTATTTATTGAAGAGTTGGCCTGTCTCTGAAACTCATCATCAGATCTTTATGCAATTGAAATGGGACCATTTTGGAATAAACCTCTTTCAAACAAAAAAGAATTTTGACAATCCGTCTACAAATGACGGAGTTACAAAAATCACTTTTCCGTAAAAATCATACAAATATAAACATCCGAATTATTGTTTAGAAATCGGTTAAAAACCGCCAGTTATGTAATATTAAAGAAAAAAGTACTTTCTGTAGTCGATATCGATTGTGACATTTTCAAGTTATTATAATAAAAACACTGTCGATAGACTAACTACATCCCTAAAATTGCTTTCTGGCTGACGTGACGATGTCAATGAAAAATGACGTATTGGCGCCTAATTTTTGTTAGGATTTTCAGGTGTTGACGCTAGAACAAAGTTATACCGACCACTGTCAGTGAGCTGTCTAAAATACAATAATATAATGGACGGAGTATAGATTATATAATAATCTATGCTCATGGCAGCTTCAATTATACATGCATAAGGTTGATATTTAATAACACGCAAAAAGGGCGCGAGCAAATTGTAGTTTAGTGTGCTCCAACGCTTAGACACAGTGGTAATTCGCAAGCCGGGGACGTATCGTCGAAAATAATGACCAATTTATGGTATTTGACGTTATGAAATTCGATGACGACTGTCATATGGTCATATCACATAACATTTGTCATTCTCATCCATGATAGCCGGCCTTTAAAGTAATCCGACTTATCTAAAGTAAAGCCAACGAAGCGAGAGAAAAAGGTAAACAAAGTTTCAGCGGCTCCAAACATTTTTATTTGAAAATTATTACGTATCACTTCAAACTCATTCCAGACAGAAATGAAATTGCTCATAACATGGCGGAGCTGATAGTTTAGAACCGCTGTGCTGACAGCTTTCCTGTACTACGAAAAACGCAACGACAGCTGTCGCTCGGCCATTGTCCCGTACGTGTGACATGTGCGACAAGGACAGAGAAAATAATCGCTAGTTATCGCAACATAACTCAGTAGTGGTCGCTTTGTTTATCTTTTTTCTCTCGTCTCGTTGGCTGTACTTTATAAGGGCAGTAGCTACTTTTGCATTTTGGAGACTGAGGTCAGCTTTTCTGGAAGCGATCATCTGGCCTTATAACCCTGAGAGAGCCTGCACAGATCGTCGTGGCCATCCGTTGTTTACCAGATGAATTTGGTTTGGGCTTCAGGAGTCCCTCCAAAAACCTTCATCCTTTGCTCTAGCTGTGGAAAGAAATCTCTCCTGTGGGTTTTCTAAATAACCAAAGGCATTAGAAGGAAATCCCTACGGATACCTACCCCGCCGCAGCCGGCAAGGGAGGTTATGTCGGACTCGAACCGACTAAAACCCCACGCTGACTGAGGGTCGTAGTGCTAGGCCGGAGATGAGGTTGTCATCGACATATCTCTCGCACCCCGGCTGACCCAGGGCCATCCCTTACGGTCTGGCCCTCCTCGGGAGGGGGGACAACGGTGTCCCCGACTCGCCGCCGGAATGGGGAGGCGCGCTTCTTGGCCGCCGTCGCCGCCGTAACTACTTTCCGCCAGGTGCACCGTGAGCTTGCTACATAAGCGGTATAAAAAATCCAATAATATCCAGTTATTTACAATTGCCTTTTGACAAATTCCAGTACGCAACTACTCAATTCGGGGAGTTCCCGTGGGTGGTCGCTTTGTTGGACTCCAGGAACCAGACGTACCTTGGTGTTGGAGTCTTGATCAGCCCCGAAGTGGTGATGACCGGCGCCCATATAGCTGCCAAGTAAGTCAACATTGATGAACAGCCCTGTCAGCTTACGTGTTTCCTTCTTCCTACAGTCCCGGGTCCTTTAAGCGGGGCGTGAAAAGGCTGATGAGGCCGTCAAGCTGAGTGCCACCACTGTTAACATGGTACAGTTTTGAGACTTTGCCTTTAGCTTACCATCAGGCGAGGTGAAGTCAAATTGACGTGTCCTTTATAAAAAAAAGTGCAAATACGGTAAAGATGTCTAGAATGGTATTATACACCCAGTTTGTAGTACAGTAGTATCATAAAAAAAATCATTATGTGGGACTCGAACCGACTACAAGGACTACTAAGAACAGAAAAACGATTTCCGACCTTAATAACATTTTCTTAATTACATGTCATTTCGCATAATTAGATGCAGCTGAGCACGAATATACGAAATAAAACTCTTTTCTTTGTGATGTCAGTAAGGTCGGAAATTGCTTGCACTAGTCAGCCGGCCCGCTGCTTGCTAATTGTGTGTTAATTTGCCTCACGGCCATAGACTGTCCGGGCAAAATCTGTCGGCGCTGACCGGAATCGGCCACAAACTATAATAATCTTTTTCTACGAAACGACTATACGCGATTAAAGTGTATTTTAGTTACTTTTGACACAGAATAAGCATCATTATCATCTTGGCATTTTTCACAGCAGTGTTGGTAGCATAAGGCTATCCCACTTCCCATGAGTGTCGTAGTAGGTGACTAAGGGCCGGCGCCCATTATCGGCATCAGCGAGCTTCAGGTTTTTTTTGGCCAAGCATTATAGATCTTATCACTATCATCATAAAATTGCAATTTCAATGACGATCGTCGACTATTGTCGGCATCGATCGGCATTCTGCAGCGTTATGGTTACCAATTAAATTTCAACATTATATCTATAACAATAAGATCTATTGTTATTCGACAAATACAAATCCTCATGCTGGCACTGGGCGCCGGCCCTAAGGGTTACTTGTTTATTATAACAGGTACAGTCCGGGCACAATGAAGATCCGCGCTGGTGAATGGGACACCCAGACGGTGAATGAGATCTTCGGTTACGAGGAGAGAGAGATAAAAGAGATCTATATTCATGAAGGTGAGTCACTTTTTACAGCTTGAAGTGCAGTCACCGAAAATATCGACAGTGTGTTGTGGAGGTAAGGTGGCTTTTTTTTTCGTGCGGAAATCCCCTCGGTTAGCTCCCCCGCCGGAGCCGGAAGGGGAGGTTATGTCGGACTCGAACCGACTCAAACCGCACGCCTACTGAGGGTCGTGGTGCTAGACCGGAGGTGTGGTTGTCATCGACATATCTATCGCACCCCAGCTGACCTGCGAGGTCTCCGGAGGTGAGATGGCGGTCCATTTGACCTCCACAACACACTGGCGATATTGAAGTTCTGTGGTTTTGGCCAGTGCATCGGTTGTGCTATTATTGTTGTTATAACAAAACTCATAATTTTTTTGCACCGAGACTGCAGTTAAAAATTAAGTGTTATACAGTTAAAGTGAATTAAAATTTAATTTTGTATTTTTCTTCATCCTAGTATCGCATCAGAAACTTTTCCAAGTAGTCTGGGGTCCGACTTCTAAAAAATTTAATTAACTCTTTTTATTATTATTATTAATTTACACGCTTTTATTAGCTTCACTTGTAACTATGTATGTAAGAAAATCTTGAAATCTTAATTTCCTACTTCCCGGTCTTCGATTAAGATGAAATTTTGCACATGCTCTGAGTTCTGATGACAATACATGACTAGTTAAGAAATGTCATTACAAATCCAATATGGCGGTCTCCCCAAGATGGCGGACTGGCTGTTTGAAATCCACCCCATGATATGGATATCAAATGAAAGGGTTTGCTGTCAGGAATACGAAAAAAGCGTGTTCTTTTGTTTTTTTAAACTATTATTATTTTATCTAATTTTGGACTTGAAGTCTATATTTATAAAGTCTAAAATTTAATGGCATTTTGTGCAGTTTTAGTGGTATCACAATGTTTGGTAACTAGCAGAATCGGGGTCATCAAATACCATACAGGCTCCTTTTATCCAGGGTATAGGTTTCCAGGTGTTGAGGAAACGGCAACAAAATAAATCATCTGCATCATCTCATTCAAAACTCCTTTACAGAGCATGTGAGCAAGAATCTTCGCAACAACATCGCCCTCTTACACCTGGAGAGTCCACTACAGCTGTCGGAGTACATCAACACCATATGCATGCCGGAGCAGGACGAGATCTCTGATAATCACAAGAACTGCATTGCCAACGGATGGGGCAAAGACATCTTTGGTAAGTCCTGTATTATGGAGCTTGGAGAACACCTGGAGTTCTCGTCTTTCTTGGTATATGTACTTCGTCGCCCTGTAAGCGAAAGGTCGTGAGTTCGAGTCTCACTTGAGCATTTCATTTTTTCCAATGTTTTTCGAACTTAACAGTTAGCATAATAAATGCTATAAAAAATTCATTCAAATTCATAATCAATGTTTAAAAATGGTTGAAAAATCATTCATTGCTTCCAACAGTTCGTAAGAAAGTTGGTAGATGACTCCACCGTCGCCCTTAGAGACGGATATAAAGAGAAGAAAAATTTGAAGTGATTCAGGTGTGGCTCAATAGCTCAGTTGGAAGACCATTTCCCCTGTAAGGGAAAGGTCGTGGGTTCAAGTCCCAAATTTTTCCCGATGTATTAGAATATGTACTTGGCTCTGACGGGAACGACATACATTATACTCACGCCTGTAAATCCCTGAAGGGGTAGGCAGAGGTTTATTAATACGTAATAAGGGGTCAAGTGGGCATTTATTTCTGGGCTGGGCTGTTTATTGTCGGATTGCGAATAGCCCTATCCCTTAGTCGTCTTTTACGACACCCATAGTAAGAGATGTAGCGGCCCTATTCTACTCCACCGGGACCCGACACGGAAACGACTACCTTTAGATTCTTTCTCGTGCTGAATTCCCAGCGGATTTCCTTCCGATAGTCAGTGGGATGAAGGATGACATGTGTGTCGATAATCTCATTACTAAGGACGCCCAAGATCGTGCGAAGTGGAGGAGGAAGATTCGGAAGGACCCTGAGATCCGAGATCTCCTCAGTCTTGGATGCAATCAGGCGATGTGGAACCTCTCAGTCTCAGGAGGACTTTGCCTCACTGTGTGTTTTCTACCGCCTATATAATGGTTTGTGCTTAGATGAATTATTTGACATGATGCCCACAGCTACATTCTATCATCGCACCGCTCGCCATAGACAGGGAACGCGGTAACCACTTTCCATCAGGTGGGCCGTGTGCTTGTCTGCCACCTAAGTGTTATAAAAAGAAAAAAAAGGACAATACGACTCAGACGAATATATAATGGATAAAACGAATCAGACTCTTACCGACTCCCCCGGGCCTGCCTGGGTGGTCGACCTGGATGGGTCGGCGGCACTGGTGCGTAACGCCGCTGCGGGTGCCCCTCCCTTTGTGGTGATCGCAAGGGAGCATGGCATCGTAGCGGCGCGTGTGGGGGAGATTGCGGTCGTGGCCGTCTACTTCACGCCGGCATCACACCGACTCATAGGGCAGTATCGGCGGTCGCTGGAGCGGCTGACCGACGTCGTCAATGCCTGTCACCCTCGCCCGGTTCTTGTGCTTGGGGACTTCAATGCCTGGTCTGAGGCTTGGGGGTCCCGGCACACGAACTCGCGAGGCAGGGCTCTGGAGAGCTGGGCCGCTACCCTCGGTCTGGTTCTCCAGAATCGCGGGGCCGAAGCCACGTTCTGGGTGGCGGAGCGCGAAGCGAGTTCGATCGTTGATCTCTCGTTCGCGAGCGCTTCGCTGTCGCAACGTGTGCGGGACTGGCGTGTCGTCGTGGAGGTGGAGACACTAGCGGATCACCGATACGTTCGGTTTGATGTCTCCCCTCCCGAGAGTGATGCGCCGGTCACACCGGCCCCACGCGAGCCGCGCTGGGTGCTTAGGGGACTGAATAGGGATGCTCTCCTGGAAGCCGCCTCCGTGCAGGCCTGGGCCATGGTGCCGGACAGGCCTGACGACATCGATGACGAGGCGGCGTGGTTCCGGGAGGCCATGACTGTTGTTTGCGATGCGGGTATGTCTAGGGCTCCAGCCTATAGTCCGAGGCGCCGGGTCTACTGGTGGACTGCGGAGATCGCGAGGCTGCGTCAAGCCTGCGTGATCGCGCACCGCCGGTGGGCCAGGCTCCGTAGGAGGCGTAGCCGCCCCGCAGACACAGATCCCCTAGTGGCGGAGTTGCAAGAGGGATACAGGGAAGCCAGGAATGCCCTCCGAGCAGAAATCAAGCGGTCCAAGGCAGCTTCCTACAGGGAGCTGCTGGAGACACTGGAGCGGGACCCATGGGGGCGGCCTTACCGCTTGGTAAGAGGAAAGCTGCGCCCCCGGGCCCCTCCCCTGACCCAGGTTCTCGAGCCGGCTCTGCTTGGAGGAGTGGTGGAATCCCTGTTCCCGGCGCGGGCGGAACACGTTCCGCCGCAGATGACTCCGCCACCTCGGTCGCCTGATGCGCCCGGCGTGGTTATTGACGACGACGTGCCCGAGGTCACTTGGGTAGAACTAGAGCTGGCGGTGCGACGGCTTAGAGCCAAGAAGAACACCGCCCCGGGACCCGACGGCATTCCAGGCCGTGCGTGGGTCCTAGCTCTAGGAGAAGACGGTCTCGAACCCCGACTGCGAGGGTTCCTCAGCGCATGCTTGGAGCGGGGCCAGTTTCCGAAGATGTGGAAGACGGGGAAACTGGTCCTCATCCGCAAGGACGGACGCCCGGCGGACGCGCCGTCCGGGTACCGGCCCATAGTGTTGCTCGACGAGGTGGGCAAGCTCTTCGAAAGAGTGATTGCCAAGCGCCTCGTCGAGCACCTCTCTAGAGTGGGGCCGGACCTAGCGGACACGCAGTACGGCTTCCGCCGGTGGCGTTCCACTGTGGATGCCATCATGCGCGTGAGGACTCTGGCGGAGGATGCGGTTGCCCGGGGCGAGGTGATGTTGGCGGTGTCCTTGGACATCTCCAACGCGTTCAACACCTTGCCCTGGAGTTGCATCAGGGAGGCGCTCGTGTACCACGATGTGCCTCTCTACCTCCGCCGCATAGTCGGGGCGTACCTGACGGAGAGGGCCGTCATCTACCCAAGTGCGACCGGCGTCGGTAGGCGTGAGATGTCGTGCGGTGTCCCACAGGGATCGGTCCTGGGGCCGCTCCTGTGGAACATCGGATACGACTGGGTGCTTCGCGGTGAGCTCGCGTTCGGTGCCACCGTCACGTGCTACGCGGACGACACGCTAGTGACGGTGAGCGGCGCTACACACCGCGAGGCGACCCAGAGGGCCACGACCGCTGTTGCTCAAGTCGTGGATCGGATCCGGCGGCTGGGTCTCGAGGTGGCTCTGCACAAATCCGAGGCCTTGTTCTTTCATGGTCCTCGGCGCAGGCCACCCCCGGGATCCAGCTTGACAGTAGGAGGTACTCCCATCGACATCAAGCCCCGGTTGAAATACCTGGGGCTCGTACTCGATGGTCGGTGGGACTTCGGAGAGCATTTCCGAAGTCTGCGCCCCAAACTGTTGGTGTCAGCTAACGCGCTGATGCGGCTGCTGCCCAACTTGAGGGGCCCAGAGGACTCCTGCAGGAGACTCTACGCGGGTGTCGTGCGGTCCATGGCCCTGTACGGGTGCCCCGTGTGGGCGGACGCCCTGCGGGCCAGGTTCGTGCAACTGCTGCATGCGCCGCAGCAGACGATGGCCTGCAGGGCCATTAGGGGGTACCGCACGATATCCTTTGAAGCAGCGAGTCTCCTAGCCGGATCGCCACCGTGGATCCTGGAAGCGAGATCCCTTGCGGCACTGTATCGGTTCCGTAAGGAGGCGCGGGAGCGGGGATACGATCCCGAGCCCGAAGACATTCGGGCCGAGAGGTCCCGGCTCCACGGGATCATGGTGGCGGAGTGGGAGCGACGACTTGAGCAACGACGCGCAGGGCATGCCGTCATAGAGGCGGTAAGGCCCATCATGGGGGAATGGCTCGAGAGGCCACATGGCAGCCTCTCGTATCGACTGACGCAGATTATCACCGGGCACGGGTGCTTCGGGAGATATCTGTGTCGGATCGAAAAGGAGCCAACGTCCGAGTGCCATCACTGCGACGCGAGCGAGGACACGGGGCTGCACACGCTCACCGAGTGCCCGGCATGGGCTGAACCGAGGCGGGAGCTAGTGGCGGCCCTGGGAGTGAGAGTTCTCACCCTCGCCACCCTGCTCACAGCAATGGTCCGCTGCGCGGACGCGTGGGCGGCCGGCGTCTCCTTCAGCGAGCAGGTAATGGTCGTGAAGGAGACGGCGGAGCGGGAGAGGCGGCGCGAGCGAGAAAGACTCGCGGATCGCGCCGCCCGCGCGCGCAGGCAACTCGGGCGTCGGAGGGCACTGACTGACCTCCGTCCCCCATGAGCGCGAGCCTGGGGGTGACGGGTGGAGCCGCCTGTCACCCCAGCAGAAGCAGGCCACGGCGGCGGCGCGCTGAACAGCGCGCCTCCCCATTCCGGGGGCGAGTTGGGGACACCGTTGTCCCCCCTCCTGAGGAGGGCCAGACCGTAAGGGATGGCCCTGGGTCAGCCGGGGTGCGAGGGATATGTTTTTGACAACCTCACCTCCGGCCTAGCACCACGACCCACAGTCGGCGTGCGGTTTTAGTCGGTTCGAGTCCGACATAACCTCCCCTTCCGGCTCCGGCAGGGGGGGTATCCGAGGGGATTTCCGCACGAAAAAAAAAAAAAAAAAAAAAAAAAAGACTCTTACCGACTAAAACCGCAACGAACTGGCACTCGATTCCAGTAAAGCTAAACAATTTTGGTGCCACTGCAAAAAATTACATTAAATTTTAGACTTTATTTCTATACTTCTAAAGTTCAAAACTAAATGAAAACAGTTTCATCACACTTTTTCAATTACTCTGCAAAAAGTCATTTAATTTTGAACTTTAACGGCATAGCTTTATAGTCTATTATTTAATGCCGTTTTTTGCAGTGCCGGTGGCGGGATTGGCTTTAGCAGAATCGAGGCCCTGTCTTGTGTGCCTAAGATATTTTTTCCACGCGCCCCGGCTTGTCTAGATCCCATACTACTTTGGGTTCCATGGAAGCGTTCTGGGCCCATAACTTGATGAAATTAGAAAAGATCAAGACTTTAGAACTATAGAAAATTATTTATTTAAACTTAATCAACAATGACATTTGCACTATGAACATATCTATTGTAGAAGTGAGCACTTATACAAGTTAACGCGCTTGTATGCGTATGTGTGCGTTGCTATAGAAATTGTACTAGGCGCTGCGCATGTCTGCGTTTCTCCCAACAGATAACACTGTGTGAAATATCCTAGGAAATAACATAACTGGGTATAACTAGCATTCCTGTTACCTCCCTCCAGCTAAACTAAGGAATTCAAGTCAGTAATTTAGTGTCTCGTGTGATCATTCGATTCCCGCTCAGTGCAAATAATTTTATGCATGAATATGGCTATTTGTATTGGTCTGGGTGTTACTATGTATAATATGTATGTATTTACAAAAGAAAAGTATCTAAGTATGATTTTTTTATAAAGTACATCCAATTTGACTTCACCTCGCCTGATGGTAAGCTAAAGGCAAAGTCTCGGAAAGAGGTTCACCATCGTAAACATGTACCAAGTTAACAGTGGTGGAATTCAGCTTGACATCCTCATCAGATGCCTTTTCACGCCCCGCTTAAAGGACACGGGACTGTAGGAAGAAGGAAACACGTTAGCTGGCAGGGAGTTCCAGGTCTTTCTTAATGGTGCGGCATAAGAATGAGTCACTGAAACGCATGGTTCTAGCAGGTGTATATTCTGCACCGTATACGGCTACACGCGTTGTCCTGTGATGGAAAGGAGAGGGTGGGACTAATTGGAAGAGCTCATCAGAACATTTATCCGCATTTTAGATTCCATTACACAAGCTAGTTAAGCTTACCATGGGTCTATTTTAAACTATATAGATAGCGTAGCAGTGGCGAAGGGTGGATTTTTTTAAAAGGGAAGCCGAACGTAAGAAAAAACCTTACCATGGCCGATTGTAATGTGTAGGTACTCCTTTCAAAAGCTGTGACTGAATCGGTCGAGGCTTAGGTCCAAATGGTTGAGGAAATTTCAACCCACATTTACTATACGTGTAAGCACTGATGATTATTATAACAGTGTCTTTCAAGTGTAATGAAAGTGGCTTTGAAAAAATAAGACTTAAGCAGTTCGACTACCACTAACGTCGTAAAATCCTAGAAATCGTTCTTCAATGCCAGTTTCAGTTAAATATATAAATATTAGTTAGTTGCTCCCTATGGCTTACGTCAGGTGTTTCGTCAATCATAACCGATACAAATTGAGCTTTATCTATCTCTAATCTAATACGATCTCTTAAAACGGATGCAACGCTATGTATTAAATTGGGGGGTAGTGGTTGCTCACGTCCGTAGGCTTGACCACCTTAGCCAAGGCTCACCCTACACGTGCCCCCTGGGTGGTGCAAATTGAGCAACCTTCGCAACGCCGAGCCACGGGCGGCGGTTAATTAACCCGTCATCTGGCAAGCACGAGCCAAGAAGAATTAAATACCTTCTAAAAGTGTGCTCACAGTACCTCGGGAAAGTGCTGTGTAAATTCTCCCACCAACTTCAATAATGAAATGAGTGAGTGTAACGAAAATGTTTTGCCATGCACCCCGGCTAGCACCCGGCGCTTACAGGTATCCGGGCCTGTAAATGAGAAATTGGTTACCGAAGACTGTATGGGGGCGGGTACCCAGGCCTCCCTACCAGTAAATGCTACTGGCCCTAAAGATAATAATAAGAAGCTAATTCAGCAAGCCTTCCACCCTAGCCTCTTCATATCAAGACCTAGAAGTGCATCTCTGAGCTCCATGCCAGATGTAAATATCCCAACGCAAACCTTTACACCGAATTCTGCTACTCAAAACCAAGAGGATGTAATCTGTCTAGATTCGGAAGACACCAATCCTCCCACTTGGCAGAGAGTACCAACTTTGAGAAAAGCAAAAAGGAGAAAAGTATCTTCCCCATCACCGGATAGAATAACAATCACAAACAAATTTAGCGATCTTCCCGTTGACCAAAAGGAAGATAACATGGAAATAGTAAATGATAATGCAAAAAAGGTCACCAAACCACCTCCTATTATTCTCTATGGAATCGAAGATGTAAACAAGCTAACGGAACTACTAGAAACCGTGGCAATAAAAGCGGACTTTAGTTACAAAATAGTCAACCAAAACCAACTGAGGATCAACAGTGTCAATGCAGAAGTATATAAACAAATAATAGATATTGTAAGAAAAAATGGTCTAATTGGACATACATTCAACAAAAAAGAGAATCGCTCATATAGAATTGTTATTAGAAACCTTCACCATACGACACCCATCTCTATAATAAGAGAAACACTGGAAGAGACAGGCAACATCGTGGTGGGCCAAATTATAAATGCCAAATATGGGCCTGACAAAAAACCTACCCACACATTCTTTGCCAACTTATTACAGGGTCCTAACAATAAAGCGGCTAAGAATGTCAAGTATATTCATCACCAATCAGTTACTATAGAGGATCCAAGAAAAAGAGACACTATAGTCCAATGTCAAAGATGTCAGCAATATGGCCATTCAAAAAATTACTGCATGCGGCCATATCGCTGTGTAAAATGTGCGCAATCACACAAAACAGCTGAATGTCCAAAGAAAGATCGTAACACTCCCGCGAAATGTGCCTTATGCCTTGGTGCCCATCCAGCAAATTTTAAAGGTTGCGAAATCTATAAACAAATATTAGAAAGGAAAACTAAAAAGGAGCTGCATCTCAAGTCAAGAGGAAACCGTAAGACTGACTCAGATACGCTTTCACTTCAAAATCACCCTCCTGAAAGAGAAAGAACTTACCCTGGTATTAAGAAACAAATGAAATATAGCGATATTCTGAAATATAACAACAAAGTCAATGACGGAGACTCACAAACTATTCAACCACCAAATAATACACTGGAGCAGATACTATTAAAACAAGCAGAGAAAATTGATTTAATCTTACAACAAATGAGTAGCCTCATCGGCCTCATAACAACCCTTGTCAGCAAAATTACAAAATGACTTCACTCAAGTTAGCAACCTGGAACCTGGATGGACTGGCCCCTAATAAAGATTTGGTTGAAGTTCTCCTACACACTCATAACATAGACATATTATTGGTGTCTGAAAGCCACTTTACTGCTAGCAGCTATGTCAACATTCCCAATTATAACATCTATGCTACAAATCATCCCGACGGAACTGCACATGCGGGAGCAGCTGTCATTGTAAGATCTACAATAAAACACCACGAACTTCCGCAGTTTAAAAAGGCTCATATTCAGGCATGTACAATATCAATTGAAGACCGTAATGGTTCATTTAATGTATCTGCCATATACTGCCCACCAAGGCACAAATTAAGTGAGGAGCATTATGATGAGCTATTTAACAGCCTGGGACCTCGTTTCATAGTCGGAGGAGATTGGAACGCCAAGCATGTTCACTGGGCGTCTCGACTTACTAACACCAGAGGGAGAGAGCTTAAAAAGAGTCTAGATAAGAACCACATTAACACAATCTCAACAGGTGATCCTACAAACTGGCCCACTGATCCAAAGAGACTGCCAGATGTCATTGATTTCTTTGTCATAAAGGGCCTAACTAAACTTTTCTACAACATACAAACATCCTTGGACGGTAACACAAATCACGTACCTGTAATATTGACAGTGGGAAGTACTGTTCTTGATGTTGAAAAAAAGCAAACCCTATATAACAGAAGTACCGACTGGCACTCTTTTCGAGAACTAGTTCATGAGAAACTGGAACTTAAAGTGGCCCTGAAAACCTGTGACGATATCGACAAAGCAGCTAAGTTAATAACCACTACAATCCAGGAGTGTTGTTGGATGACTACTCCTGAAATCGTGGAACGTCCACCACAACGTAAAGTTTACTCAGATGCTATACGACAAAAAATATTGGAAAAAAGGAAACTCCGGCGGATATGGCATACTAGTAGGCATCCCAACGACAAGAAGATTTACAACAAAGCGAGCAAGGAATTAAAACAACTAATATCCGAAGCAAATAATGTTGCCATCGAGACTTATTTGGAAAATCTCTCTGCCACAAAAGCGACGAACTACTCTTTGTGGAAAGCCTGCAAAAACTTCGATCGACCATTGCGCCCGAAACCTCCAATTCAAACTCCAGATGGTAAATGGGCTAGAACTGACAAAAATAAAGCAGAAGTCTTTGCAGATCATTTAAGTCGAATCTTCACACCAAATGGACCGGATCCGAATTCAGATGAAACTGAAATTGATTCTGTGCTCCTGCAAGATTTCCAACTCGACACACCGCTAAAACTAATAACACCCAGAGAAATCCACAGAAATATTAAATCTATGGACAACAAAAAGGCCCCAGGATTCGATCTCATAGACAAGAAGGTCCTCCAAGAGCTGCCACGCAAAGCTGTAGTATATCTTACAATGCTGTTTAACGCCATTCTAAGAATCGGACACTTTCCAGACATATGGAAGGTCTCTCAAATCGTGATGATTCACAAACCCGGCAAAATCGCTCATGAAGTTACCTCATATCGCCCTATCAGTCTGCTCCCGATTATGTCTAAACTCTTTGAAAGATCCTTGCTACAGAGGCTTTCACATGATCTCCATGAAAGACATATTGTCCCTGACCACCAATTTGGCTTCAGGAAAGAACACGCCACCATAGAACAAGTCCATAGAGTCTGTAAGGCTATCAGAAAATCCTTTGAACAAAAGGAATACTGTTCATCGGCATTCCTTGACATACAACAGGCCTTCGACAAAGTGTGGCATAAAGGATTACTATTTAAAGTAAAAACCCTACTACCACATACTTACTTTATGATCATGAAATCATACATAAGTAACAGAATATTTCAAGTTCGAGAAAATGGCTCCACATCTGGCTTTTATGATATCTTTGCGGGAGTGCCACAGGGTTCGGTACTGGGACCTGTCTTATACACTTTATATACATCTGACTTACCACAAACTCCTGACGTTACTGTCGCAACTTTTGCAGATGATACAGCATTGCTATCCTCAAGTAGGAGCCCAGTCCAGGCTTCACATAACCTACAAAAGAGTCTGACTGGAATCGAGAAATGGTTAGCTAAATGGAGAATTGCTGCCAGTGTATCTAAGTCCGTACATGTAACCTTCACCCTATGTAAAGGTGACTGTCCACCAGTCACGTTAAACGGCACCCAGCTACCACACCAAGACTCTGTTAAGTACCTGGGGATGCACTTAGATCGCAGGCTAACCTGGAGGAAACACATTCAAATGAAAAGAGACGAGATCAACTACAACTATAGAAATCTCCACTGGCTCCTTAGCAGAAACTCAAAGTTAGCCATCGATAACAAGATTCTCATCTACAAAATTATTCTCAAGCCAATCTGGACATATGGAATGCAGCTATGGGGCTCAGCCAGTAATTCCAACATAATGATTATGCAAAGAGTGCAAAACTACATTCTGAAACATATATCAAATGCACCATGGTTTATCAGAACAACAGAGATCCATGAGAATCTAAACATGCCGAAGGTCAAAGACGAGATAAGTACATCCGGCGATAAATACAAAAGGCGACTTCAGACGCATCCCAACGAACTTGCGGGACAGCTCACAGTCCCTGAAAGCATTCGTCGCCTAAAGAAACGGCGAGACATCTTTGACCAGTAGAGTCAGCAAGAGGACTGGCCATATATGATATAAAGGGAAGTTACTGCGCTGGCAGTAACCCCTCACCTGCTATATAACTCCACCACATTTGCTCATAGTCTTATTGACTGATCGCATATACCTACGTAAATGAAAAAAAAAAAAAAAAAATGTATTAAATCGTTTTGAATGTCGCTAGAAAGACCAGAAAATACGGGATTTTGCATTGAAGAACATTGTTCTAATTGTGAGTCCATTACTGAATCGTATTTACTTAAATATAATAAGGTTTCGATATAATTCCCGCGGTTATCAGAACCTGAACTTTCATCGTGACCGCGAAAAGCTAACTCTTGTTTACCTAAAAAAATTACTGTAGATATCTATAAACCGTTTCATTAGATTTCTATTACGATCTACTTTTCGATTATGTACTTCATAGGTATTCGTGAAAAATGTTTCGATTCTAGTTGACCCGAACTCATGTAAAACTATACAACTACGGATATGTTTATCAGTTTGAACATGTTTTTTTGATGAATTCGATAAATTGTTTATGTCTAATCTGAGAATAAAACAATACATTCTATTTAATTTACAACTGCATGTGAGCCACTTATATTTATCGTAATGAGATATATGAAAATGTTTCGTAAATCCATCGCGCCGTTTATATTCTATATTCATGACCGGGGGCGGGCTCGGCCTAACTGAACTACATGTTTCTTATTTTCATAATTTAATTTCGAGAAAGATGTTTTCTCACACAACAAATAATCAGTCAGACAACAATCTAATGCTATTAACGCAGCCATTATAACAGCAAAATACACTACAAATGCATATAATACAACGTCTACTTACCAAAATATTACGTAGATACTACGACAGTATCATATCAATCAATGCACAACAGTCAATACACTACACAACACAAGCACAAATTATACTTAGTAATAACTACTTTACACAAAAAAGCGAATTCTAACTTATTTATAACATAATAATTATTGATGAAATCAAAAATGAATGTCAAAATTGTGGTGAGCATTTGAATACATCGCTCATTCGCCTAAACTTCAGTGTATGTAAACAAAACAAACTTCACATTATTTAGTGCTCTCTCGCTCTCGCAAATTCTTATCGTATATTCTCTCTCTGTCATAACTCGTTAAGCAGCGGCTTATGTCGATTGTATATTTCTACGAACACTACTAAGAAAAATTGCGCATGTGTGCGTGCGACTGCGTATTAAAGAAGAGTTAACAATTCCTATTTTTGCGGCCGGCTTAACATTCGCGCGCGTTCAGACAGAATCATACAAGAGGTTTCCTTCCTTAATTGAGAACTAGATGGCGTTATGAGAAATATGTGTAATATGTAATGTATGTAAATAATTATTATAATTGCGATTTACGTAACAAAATACTTTTTGTTTTATATTTTTGTGTAGTGAATAGTGTGGTTTCATTGATTTATAATTTATTAATAAACAATGCTTAGGGGTTTTTGCAAAGGTAAGCCGGTAGGAATCGGGTTATATGGACACTTCGCCACTGTAGCGTAGTATTGTAAATATTTATTTATTTTTAATTTTAAATCGTTCATCTCCTATCTTCTACCTTCAGGTATAAAAGGCCGCTTCGCCGTGATCCTCAAGAAAGTGGAAGTCAATGTAGTTCCTTGGGAAGACTGCGGTGTTCTGCTAAAGAAGACAAGGCTTGGACACCATTTTAAACTTCACGAGAGTTTTCTATGCGCTGGTGGGAAAGAAGGAGAAGATACCTGCGAGGTAAGACCATAGCTTTTGTTTGTACAAGGTGGTCAATATAGGGTTCTTCAAGAAGGTCATTGGAAGATTCCTACAGGGCCGGCAGCACGAGTGAGACGCCCCAGATGTTGCACATGTTCCTTAGGCCATGGTAACCGCTTCCCTTTTTTTTATCGTGCGAAAAATCCCCACGGATACCACTCCCCGGAGCCGGTGGAGGTGGTTATGTCGGACTCGAACCGACTAAAACGCACGCCGTCTTTGGGTCTTTGGTTGCCGGAGGTGAGATTGCAGAAAACTTATCTCTCGCACTCCGGCAGACCCAGGACCATCCCTTAGGGTTGTGGGGACCTTAGTATCCCCATTTAGCCCCGGGTACAGGGAGGCGCACTTTGCGCCGCCGCCGCGGCCTGCTTCTGCTAGGGCCTGGGGGTGATCGGTGGAGCCACCTGTCTCCACCGATCACCCCTACGCCAGCGCTCATAGAGGACAGTTCTCATCATGTGGGATTCGTGCCTGTCTATCACATAAGTTAGGGCTATCTTGTAAGTTTCGAAACGGGGCTGTTGTGAAAGTTCTAACACGATAACCCTGTGAAATCAACTATCGTGTAACTATTAAAGCGGAGTTGTCGTATCTTTTGCAACGGGCCTGTCATTAAGTTTTGAAACGTTGTGAAAGGTTTGAAACGGGGCTATCGTGAAACTGTTTAAATAGATCTGGGCTTTTTTGGAACTAGGCTGTCGTGTAAATTTTGAAACGGGGCTATTGCGAAAGTCTTACAATATAGCTATCGCGAATAGTAACTTTGATTGTAAAAATACCTACACTTCATACCTACATGTATTGTACAAATTACAGCTTTTGAGTACCTAAATATTGGTTTCTTTTTAACAGGGTGATGGCGGGGCCCCATTAGCGTGTCCCATTGGCGACAACCGATATAAGCTGACTGGGCTCGTCGGGTGGGGCATAGGGTGTGGGCAGAAAGATGTGCCAGGAGTGTACACCAACGTGCCCAAGTTTAGAGAGTGGGTAGACAAGAAAATGGCTGACTGGGGCTTACCCACCGCATCGTATAGAATTACAGATAGCATTTAAAACACTGTATTTTATCTCTGGAATTAGTTTTTAAATAAATTGTCTTACCTATTTCTTTCTTTTATGTTTGAGTTGTTGCCCGCAGCTTTGTCCGCATGGAATTTTGATACCCATTCCGCAACGCACGGGAATCTATTTTCGCGATAAAAAGCCTGTGTGCTATTCTAGATTATTACCTATCCTTGTACGAGATGACAGCCAGATCCGTTCCACATCTTCACGAACTATAATTGGGACCATGAAATCCCTTGAAACATCCATGACTTAGCGGCCGCATGGCAGATAGCATATAACCATGTAGGTAACGTGAAGTCGGGATGCTTGTCTAGGAACCTCCACGCGATGTACCCTGAGGAAAGGAGATGGTAGCGCCTTATACACAGAGAAGATGCTATCGCGTACGGCAGGCTAGCCTACCACCGCGAAGATGGTTTTTTTTTTTTTTTTTTTTTTTTATCGTGTGAAAAATCCCCACGGATACCACCCCCACGGAGCCGGTGGAGGCGGTTATGTCGGACTCGAACCGACTAAAACGCACGCCGTCTTGGGTCCTTGGTTGCCGGAGGTGAGATTGCCAAAAGCATATCTCTCGCACCCCGGCAGACCCAGGACCATCTCTTCCGAGATGGCCCCCTTCGGGTTGTGGGGACCACAGTGTCCCCATCTAGCCCCGGTTACGGGGAGACGCATTTGGCGCCGCCACCGCGGCCTGCTTCTGCTAGGGTGACAGGCGGCTCCACCGGTCACCCTCAGGCCAGCGCTCATGGAGGACGGAGGTCGTTCTGCGACCTCCGACGTCCGGTTCGCCTTCGCTCTGCGCGGGCTTCCCGGGCCCGAACTCTAGTCCGGATCCGACCGGCCGCCTCCTTCTCGAGCATTACTCGCTCGCAGAAGGAGACAGCCGCACCCCAAGCGTTCGCGCATCTTACCATCGCTGTGAGCAACGTGGCGAGTGTGAGGACTCCCACCCCCAGAGCCGCCACTAGGACCCGCCTCGGCGTGTCCCACGCCGGGCACTCGGTCAGCGTGTGCAGCTCTGTGTCCTCGCTCGCATCACAGTGATGGCACTCGGACGTTGGCTCCTTCCGGATCCGACACAGGTAACTCCCGAAACACCCGTGTCCGGTAATCACCTGCGTCAGCCGGTACGAGAGGCTGCCGTGTGGCCTCTCTAGCCACTCCTCCATGATGGGTCTTACCGCCGCTATTACGGCGTGCCCTGCGCTTGGTCGCCCAAGTCGTAGCTCCCATTCCGCTACCATGTCCCTGTGGAGCTGAGACCTCACGGCCCGAATTTCATCAGGCTCGGGTTCCCGTCCCTGCTCCCGCGCCTCCTTTCGATACCGATATAGCATCGAAAGGGCTCTCGCATCCAGGTTCCACGGTAGGGATCCGGCAAGGAGACTCGCCGCCTCCAGAGATATCGTGCGGTACCCCCTAATGGCCCTGTTGGCCATTGCACGCTGCGGCGCACGCAGCAGACGCGCATTGTGGACCGTCAGGGTGTCCGCCCATATTGGGCACCCATATAGGGCCATGGACCGCACGACTCCCGCGTAGAGTCTCCTGCAGGAGTCATCCGGCCCCCTCATGTTGGGCAGCAGCCGCCCCAAAGCGGCAGCTGTGTCCTTCAATTTAGGGGCCAGTCTTCGGAGATGCTCCCCGAAGTTCCACCGGCCGTCAAGCACGAGCCCCAGATATTTCATCTGTGGCTTGATGCCGATGGAAATGTCTCCCACTATGAGGCTGGACGAAGATGGTTGCTTAGAAGCTCTCTACAAATCCCTCTGAAGATTCCCTAGCAGAGGGGCTGTTTCTCGTGGCCAAACTGATTTAACTATAACAATTGTCTTTATTGTACACCAAGGATATAACAATACAACACATAATATCAATTTGGTAGGTTAATACCATTGGCGGCCTTATCGCTCTGCGGCAATCTCTTCCAGGCAACCATAGGATGGAGAGAAAAAATAGGAGAAAATGAGTTCAGGGTAGTTTAGTGTACATGTACCTACACACCTTCATTTTTACCTTTTTTTTTTTTTTCGTGCGGAAATCCCCTCGGATACCCCCCCTGCCGGAGCCGGAAGGGGAGGTTATGTCGGACTCGAACCGACTAAAACCGCACGCCGACTGTGGGTCTTGGTGCTAGGCCGGAGGTGAGGTTGTCATAGACATATCCCTCGCACCCCGGCTGACCCAGGGCCATCCCTTACGGTCTGGCCCTCCTCAGGAGGGGGGACAACGGTGTCCCCAACTCGCCCCCGGAATGGGGAGGTGCGCTATTTAGCGCGCCGCCGCCGTGGCCTGCTTCTGCTGGGGTGGGCGGCGGCTCCACCCGTCACCCCCAGGCCCGCGCTCATGGGGGACGGAGGTCAGTCAGTGCCCTCCGACGCCCGAGTTGCCTGCGCGCGCGGGCGGCGCGATCCGCGAGTCTTTCTCGCTCGCGCCGCCTCTCCCGCTCCGCCGTCTCCTTCACGACCATTACCTGCTCGCTGAAGGAGACGCCGGCCGCCCACGCGTCCGCGCAGCGGAACCTTCATTTTTACCAAATATTAGATCAATCAGTCAACAGGCCTGTTATGAGTTTTCTTTTTTGATATTTTAACTAACTCTTTAATTTGACCTAACACCTCCACATCAAACCAATCCTAGTGGTAACGATTCACAATTTATACGGGTACTCTTACGAGATATGTACATCTTTTTTTAACATTCCCTTTTGCCTGTGGGGCACTTGGCGGGGCAAAATAGAAGCATCTAACGTGCAGGCGCAAATAAAATAATTAAATAATTAACTCGATATACCTAAATACTTGTTTAAATAGCAATTCAATTTACTAATTTTACACAGTATGTGTTTGGGTGAATGATTTGAAAATAAATACAGTGTTATTATAATAATAATATTAAACATATTTTTTAAATTATTTTACTCATCTATTCAATAAACATAATTAAACAATTTATTTTAAATATTATACCCTACCCACAGAATACAAATCAACAGAAAGTGCTGTTAATTTCATTAAATTTTGAACTTTAAGTCTATTTCAATAAAGTTGAAAATTTAAGGGCATTTTTTGGAGTATCAGTGGTTAACAATTAGCACAAAGAGGGTCCTGGACGTATAACTTAACGTGCCCTCTGAGGCACAGAAGCACTTTCTCTCGACTACATTCCATGACACTAAAGTAAAGCCAATGAAGCGAGATAAAAAAGGTAAACAATGTTTCAGCGGTTCCAAACTTTTTTATTTGAAAATGATTACGTATCATTTCAAGCGCGTTCCAGACAGGAATGAAATTGCTCATAAGATGGCGGATCTGACAGTTTACGCTGTGCTGACAGCTTTCCTGTACTACGAAACACGCAACGACAGCTGTCGCTCGGCCATTGTCGCGTACGTGTGACATGTGCGACAAGGACAGAGAAAATAATCGCTAGTTAACGCAACGTAACTCAGTAATGACCGCTTTGTTTACCTTTTTTCTCTCGTCTCGTTGGCTTTACTTTACTCTATAATTATCTATATATTATAAGAATCTGTAGCTAAGCCCCAGTCGGCCATTTTCTTGTCCACCCACTCTCTGAACTTTGGCACGTTGGTGTACACTCCTGGGACGTCCTTCTCCCCACATCCCACGCCCCACGCGACTAGTCCAGTCAACTTGTACCGGTTGTCGCCAATAGGACACGCTAATGGCGCTCCACCATCACCCTGTGAAAGAGTACAATAAATATTATGGTAATGGTCAGTATGATTTTGTTATCAAAACTTTGTCTGAAATCTTTATTTACGAAACTACATAAATTAGTTTTCTTTTTTAAAGAATACTAGCTTTTGCCCGCGGCTCCGCCAGCGTGGATGTCGGTTCCCGGCAATTGTTCGAATTTTTCTCTACGTACAAACCTTCCCTGGACTTCCACGAATAATTCAAGACCAACATTAGCCAAATCGGTAAAGGCGTTGTTGAGTTATGACATTACAACGAAAAGTGGCATTGATTTTTATATATATAGCCCCTCCAGCCCCCTCCAGCTAAGCTAAATTGTTTGAACTAGGCGTGGGTTCCCAAGGAGGACCAGACCGATAGGGATTGTTCTGGGTGCGAGGGATATATCGAAGATATCCTCACCTTCGCTCTAACACCACGACCCACAGACGGCGTGTGGTTTTAGTCGGTTCGAGTCCGACATAACCTCCCCCTTCAAAACCGGCAGGATCTTAGTCCCTTTTTATACTCCCCAGTATCCAAAGGGTTTTCCGCACATAAAAAAAGGAGTGGCTTCATATCGGTAGTGTAATGGCCAGGTTTCGAACCCGGGACCTCTCGATCCTAATTCCTTTAACCCTCGAATACAATAAGGACGATGCTGATGATGGCTTACTTCGCAGGTATCCTCGCCTTCCTTCCCACCAGCGCACAGGAAACTCTGGTGAAGCTTAAAGCGGGAACCTAGTTTGGTGTTCCTCAGTAGAATGCTGCAGCGGCTATAAGGCACTATGTTCAATTCTACCTTCTTGAGGATCACGGCGAAGCGGCCCTCCTGACCTGAAAAACAAAGTTTTAGAGACTGTCAAGAAAGTTAAGAAGCAATACTGTGGGTTTTTAGGAGGTAACTTAACTAGCGAAATGACTCCTGGCCTCATCCGGGAATACATCTACTGTTCGAGGAACGAGGCTCTATCGCAGGGCCCACCTTCCTGTCAGGGTCAGATGGTATTTTACTTCCAATTAGTCCCACCCTCTTCCTTTCCTTCACAGGGAGTCACGTGCAGGGCTAAGATGCCATCCGTATACGGTTGTGGAGGAACGAGGTGTGATGTTCCTCCAACACAAAGGGAGGATCCTCCGACCAGGCAAGGTGATCACGCCTGGCGGGCCGCGGCCCAACGATTGTCGTTGGGATGTTGTACATATATTGTACCAGCGCGCGAACTTCACTTTCGCGATGCAGGATTCGTAGTGACGTAGTAGTGGCGTAGTAGTTCGGCTTGCTGTCGCTAGATGGCGCTGGGTACATGTGGTAATCCCCACACGGTGTAGAGTATACCTGTTAGAACCAAGCATTTCAGTGACGAATTCCTATGCCGCACCACTAAGACCTGGAACTCCCTGCTAGCTCACGTGTTTCCTTCTTGCTACCTTTCCTTTAAGCGCGGCGTGAAAAGGCATCTGATGAGGCCGTCAAGCTGAGTGCCACCACTGTTAACATGGTACATGTTTACGATGGTGACCCTCTTTCCGAGACCTTGCCTTTAGCTTAACATCAGGCGAGGTGAAGTCAAATTGACGTGTCCTTGAAAAAAAATGGTAGTAGTATTATAGCAGATCCTACACTCGAAGGAGCCACCTCGAAACTGGAGATGACCCAGGGTCAGCAGGACATGAGCCTGGGTCATCTGAAGAATCGGCAGTACGAGTGTGACGCCCTTGGTGTTATACACGTACGTTATAGATAGTTGAAGCCCTAAGTAAAAGCTCGACAACTAATCTAAGAATTTTGATATTGCCAGTGGGTTGTGGATGTTAGATAACCGTTGTATATCAGAAAATGCCCAAGTTTGGCCGTTTCGAAGTTTGAAAGTCAACGCCGAATAATATACCTACCAGATGTAAGGGGAACGCTCCCGAAGGCGAAAACCCCTAGTAGTACTCCAGGTACATAACACATACATCCAGTATATAATGATGAAGAATCTTATCATGACTTAAAAAAGGTATACTTGCTCCATCCATCGGTAAATCTTCAAGTTGATTATCAATCAATTAATCTATACATAGACAATAGTTCTCTCCCAATGTTGGGAGGCTTTGCCCTACTGTGTCCACGCTGGCCAGACGGGTTGGTACAGGGTTTTATTTCGAGTTCTTCTTCTCTAACAGTGATATCGTCTGCGTATTGTTCCGTTAGTCGCCTCTTACGACACCCTTCGGATGAGGTGGGGTGGTGATACTTGTATTCTTTCTCCGTCATCTCCAAATATATATTACTCAAGGGTGACTGACTTACTGACTGACATAGTGAACTATCAACGCACAGCCCAAACCACTGGATGGAGACGTGACCGGTGGAGCCGACTGTCACCCTAGCAGAAGCAGGCCGCGGCGGCGGAAAAGTGCGCCTCCCCGTACCCGGGGCTAGTTGGGGACACCGAGGTCCCCACAACCCGAAGGGGGCCATCTCGAAAGAGATGGTTCTGGGTCTGCCGGGGTGCGAGAGATATGCTTTTGGCAATCTCACCTCCGGCAACCAAGGTCCCAAGACGGCGTGCGTTTTAGTCGGTTCGAGTCCGACATAACCACCTCCACCGGCTCCGTGGGGGTGGTATCCGTGGGGATTTATTGCACGATAAAAAAAAGCACTGGATGGACCGGGCTCAAATTTGGCATGCAGGTAGATGTTATGACGTAAGCATCCGCCCAAATAGGATTTTTGGAAATTCTGCTACTAAAGGGGTAAAATAACGGATGGAAGTTTGTATAAAAGTCTGTAATTTTCAGAGCTAGATGCACTAAATTTCATAAACCTGTGTCTTTTAAGAAATAAATGAACACCATGTATCAGCGTTTTTTTTCAAAATTTAACTACTAAGAGGCTAAAATAGGGGATAAAATTTGGATGGAAAGTTCGTCATTTTCAAAGTTAGAAGCATGAAACTTCGTACTTACTACTAGTCTTTTGAGAAATGTTTTGTCGCGATAATCGACATCCACGCGGGCGAAGCCGCGACCAAAAGCTAGTGACTTATTATTGCCTATCGTACAAAGAATATGCCTTACCGAAGATGTCCTTGCCCCAGCCGTTGGCGATGCAGCTCTGGTAGCTGTCGAAGTCTTCATCCTGTTCCGGCATGCAGATGGTGTGGACGTATTCGGACAGTTCCAGAGGCTGCTCGAAGCGTAGGAGGGCGATGTTGTTGCTACGGCGGTCTATCTTGTTGTAGTCTGTAAATCATCAAAAATCAATGATTCATTGGTTCCAAGAGTTCGTAAGAAAGTTGGCAGATGGCTCCCCCGTCGCCCTTAAAGACGGTTTTATAGAGAAGGGAAATTTAAAGTTATTCAGGTGTGGCTCAATAGCTCAGTTGGAAGAGCATTCCCCCTGTAAGGGAAAGATCATGGGTTCAAGTCCCACTTGAGCGTTTCATTTTTCCCGATATATTTCAAACTAGCTTTTGCCCGCGGCTCCGCCCGCGTGGATGTCGGTTATCGCGACCAAACATAACCTATATCCTTTCTCAAGGTCTAACCTATCCCTATACCAAATTTCATCAAAATCGGTTCAGTGGTTTAGGCGTGAAAGCGTAACATACAGACAGACAGACAGACAGAGTTACTTTCGCATTTATAATATTAGTATGGATTTAGTAAAAGCTGCCTGGCCTAAAGCTGATCGTACACATGATGTAAGGATGAATTACTCACCATTATGAATGAAGACCTCCTTCACTATTCTCTCCTGAAAAGGAAAGATCTCATTCACAGTCTGAGTGTCCCATTCTCCAGCTCTGACCCTGAGGATGCGATTGCCAGAAGTGTAGCTGTAATGAAAGAAAAAGAAACAATACTATTATGAATCCATTAGAGCGTCGGTAGCTTAGTGGTTAAGGAGTCGGCCTTACGATCGACAGTATTAATACAAAAAAAAACTAAATTGATATCGCTTCATCGATTCGGAAGCTATGATGCCACAGAGAGACAGTACCTACAGACACGTCAGGATGGATGCAACGAACCACCAGCTTGGGACCCAGTCATCCACTTAATCAATCCCAGTAAGCAGCAAAATCCAGCAAGACTTAACAACACAGTGAGCTCATTCTGCGTAAATAGGAACACCAATAATACACCATGATTTGGGTATTTTGAGATAACTTATACTTCAAACTATGTGACAATTACCATCATGAGTCACACCGCGATCATGACTGCTGAAAAACAGCCGAAACGTCGGTTTAAAAGTAAATAACAACAAATATATCGCGATAGAATCCGTAAAAAGTGGTTTTATTTCAACACGTCAAACTTATAACACCCCTCTCTGCGTCGGGGGTTAACAAGAGGGGGGGGGGGGGGGTGGAACTAAGGAATTAAAATCATTTTGAGCATTTTGTTCCTCAACATCTTTCGGGTGCTGACTATATGATATGATAATGAGTTATGTTGCGATAACTGCGATTATTTTCTCTGCCCTTGTCGCACATGTCACACGTACGCGACAATGGCCGAGCGGCAACTGTCGTTGCGTGTTTCATAGTACAGGAAAGCTGTCAGCACAGCGGTTGTAAACTGTCAGATCCGCCATCTTATGAGCAATTTCATTCCTGTCTGGAACGCGCTTGAAGTGATACGTAATCATTTTCAAATAATAATGTTTAGAACCGCTGAAACATTGTTTACCTTTTTTCTCTCGCTTCGTTGGCTTTACTTTAAATAGTTGATTGAATTTAGCTGTACTTACTTGGCAGCTATATGGGCCGCAGTCATCACCACTTGGGGGCTGATCAACACTCCAACGCCGAGGTAGAACCATTGTTCGTCCAGCACAGCAATCACCCAGGGGAATTCTCCAAATTGAGTATCTGCGTACTGGGATTACAAAAAAAGAGATTTGGACCCTGAATCTACAATATGCCATTTGATTTTAGACTTTAAAAGTTTAACGGTAAAGTTTAAAATTCACTGGCACTTTTTGCAGTGTCTGTGATATGAAAGAAAGAAATAAAATATGTTTTATTTAGAAAACAGCGCACATTTTTTGAAATATATAAAATTAACACACATGAATACATACAAGAATGCTTAAAATAAATAAATAATGTTCCTGACCATAGATCAGATTCGCTGTCTATGGTCGCCGCGCCTGCCTGAGTTGGCGGGCAGCGTGAAAACTAAATAGGTACACACGTAGACAGAGAAGTAGTGTATTCAAAGTCTTTGGGTACACAGCACAGCATATTCGCCTCTCTGCCAATTCTGACAATTGACTGTGACATATACATGACATTTACTCGACATACTTGACTTAAATTGTGAGATTATTTTGGTATGACAGTGTTTGACAATTAGCAGAATAGGGGTCAAATCCTTTTAAGGCTTAAGTGAAACAGAACGCGTTTTTAGCGTGCGTTAGGGCGGGCGCTGGCGTTCGGTTTTAGACCATTCGAGGCCGATTGAGTATCTATGGGTAAAATTAAAAATTAAAAAAAACCCCGTCACAAAAACATATATAAAAATCGAATACATAGGGAAAAAGAAGAATCATCTCGGGCGGGACTCGAACCCGCAGTCTTTCCCTTACAGGGGGAATGCCTTGACCAATTCGGCTACCGAGACACGCCCGATGTGATTCAAATTTCCCATCTTATACGTCTTTAAGGCGACGGTGGAGTCATCTACCGATTTTCTTACGAACTATAGATGGGAAATTTGAATCATATCGGGCGTGTCTTCTTTTTCCCTATGTATTCGATTTGTATAGTTAGCATACTTAATGCTGTAAAAATTCATTCATATATAAAAAGTTAAAAATAAATTTTGTTTGCCCTTTAACTTTGATATACCTATTAATATTTTGTTTCAACCGTTGCCATGTCAGGGGACCTTATCTGGTAAAGCACTCCGTCATAATATCGCAACGACATGGTCCCCTCGACGGACACAACACACACACACACACACACACACACACACACACACACACACACACACACACACACACACACACACGCACGCACGCACGCACGCACGCACAGATACGTCAAACTTATAACACCCTGTCGTTTTTGCGTCTGGGGTTAAAAATATACTTACAGTGAAAGTCGCTCCTATGCCCTTAGGGTTCCTGTAGCCGCATTTCTGGGTCTTCTTCGGTATCAGCTGTGTGGTGGGCTTGACGGGGTCTACTGGTACCGAGCAGCAGACATCCACGGAACTATAGCATACTCTTTCGTCGTCTTCTCCTAGTCTGTAATTGCACGTTATTAATCATTATCATCATCTTAGCGCTACTCCCGGTAGCATCATCCTAATCTCATCTCTAACTCGCACTGTATAAATCCATACTAATAGTATTAATGCGAAAGTAACTCTGTCTGTCTGTCTGTATGTTACGCTTTCACGCCTGAACCACAGAACCGATTTTCATGAAGTTTGGTATAGGGGTAGATTAGACCTTGAGAAAGGACATAGGCTTTATTTTGTCGCGATAACCGACATCCACGCGGGCGGAGCCGCGGGCGAAAGCTAGTTTGTTATAAATAAAGCCTTGGTTAAAAAAAAGAAGGATAATCAAGTTCACTGAGTTTCTTGCTCGTATCTTCTCAGTAGAACCAACCTACCAAACCAGCGAAAGAATCATTTTCCAATGATTTATTTTATTTATTGTTCTTGCTATTCCTGACATTGTAAAATTCTGACGTTCATATATGTGCTCTTTATGTGCCTAAACTGAATAAATGAAATTGATTCTTTGATTCATTGATTCATCCGAGAGTCACTTACTCCATTTTACCAAGCAAAGTCAAAGGAGGGTAATGATTTTGACAGGCTATGTATTGTATAATGTTCGGTCATCTGTTCTCTCATAGCACCTCAACTTCTTTTTAGAACTGGACAAAATAATGAGAAATCGTTAGATGTACGAGCTACGCTCGACATAATTGCGAAATCATGTAAATGCACGCATCATCATTTTTGGTAACTTCAAAGTTATAATTATGTTACAATTAATATCAGTTCGCATTCGGTCATCAAGCATTCCGCGCGTTCTCATTATATCATTCATCATTTTAGACCCTTTTGTTACATAATATATCAGTTTAATATATCTAAAGAGTATTATCATTTCCCATCATCTTATTAAGTGTATTTTTTTTTATCGTGCGAAAAATCCCCACGGATATCACCCCCACGGAGCCGGTGAAGGCGGTTATGTCGGACTCGAACCGACTAAAACGCACGCCGTCTTGGGTCCCTGGTTGCCGGAGGTGAGATTGCCAAAAGCATATCTCTCGCACCCCGGCAGACCCAGGACCATCTCCTTCGAGATGGCCTCCTTCGGGTTGTGGGGACCACAGTGTCCCCATCTTGCCCCGGTTACGGGGAGGCGCTTTTTGCGCCGCCGCCGCGGCCTGCTTCTACTAGTGTATGACTAACAAATACCCATACATTAGAAGTGTCTTGCCCATTGGTTATAGGCTATATGACATGTCACTGAATCTGATGTGGTGCCCTCTAAAAAAAGTCCACTAAAAAACTTCAGGTGCGATTAGGTGGGATCAGGTGGGATTAACGCTAGGGTGAAGAATAAGAAAAAGAAGTGTAATACCCAGGACACTCCTTAACCATAAGTTAAGGCTATGGAGTCGGTTAAAGATCCATATTCATAATTATATAGGGTGTCCCAGTAAGAGTGTACTTTTTAAAATTGGAATATATTTTTATTCATGCCAGTGGTAACTCTGAAATTTTACAGTTATCACCTCAGTTTATTCCGATTATTAAAAATGAAGCGCTTTTCGAAAGAACAACCCGTTAAAATTGTAAAAATTCATTACAAATCTCATTATAAAACAATCGATTTATTGCAGCAACGATTTCCAGAACACATTATCTCACGAAATTCTGATGTCAACTGGCCACCAAGATCGTGCGATTTAACGCCGTGCAATTTTTTTTTGGGGTTTTGTCAAATCTCGGGTTTGTGCGAATAAACCCGAAATAATTCCTGAGTGCAAATCGAAAATCCAACGCGTCATCGGTGAGATACAGCCACATCTCTGTGCAAAAGTCATAGAAAATTTCATGAAAATGCCGGATATTTATATATTTTACTAGCTATCCCGGCGAACTTCGTACCGCCAATTTTTTCCCGCCCCGCGATCCGCGTCAGATCCCGTTCCCGCTGCACCATTTAGGGGGATGAAAAATAGATGTTGGCCGATTCTCATAGATACCGGATAAGCACAAAAAATTTCATCAAAATCGGTCAAGCCGTTTCGGAGGAGTATGGCAACGAAAACTGTGACACGAGAATTTTATATATTAGATTCCATACTTAATCGGAACATGTCTTCTTTAAAATACAATAAAAATATCACAACTCTGTCATAAAATACTTGCTTTAATTTTAAAATTAAAAAGTGCTTATTGAGACACCCTATAGATCCCTCTAAGTAGATAACGTTACCTGATATCCAGTTGTCCGTATCCCGTAGTGATGATATCCTCGGAATTTGCGTTGTTTATTTCATAATCGGGACAGAGGTAAAATGGAGTACAGTTTCCTCGACACGTCTTCAAATCCTCACGGTGTACCAAAACTGTGTTGGTAGCAGGCTGAAAGAGATTAAAAAATTGTGATTTCAGTGGTCGCGTGGTTTTCCGGCAGAGAAGAATTTGGGCCATCCCATCTCTTCCCATGCGGTGTCGTACAAGGCGACTAAGGGATAGGGCTGTTTCTCTTATGACAGACTAGCTTTTGCCCGCGGCTCCGCCCGCGTGGATGTCGGTTATCGCGACAAAACATGGCCTATGTCCTTTCTCAATGTTTAATCTACCCCTGTACCAAATTTCATCAAAATCGGTTCAGTGGTTGAGGCGTGAAAGCGTAACATACAGACAGACAGACAGACAGACAGAGTTACTTTCGCATTTATAATATTACACAGAGGCAGTATATATACGAGTATATATACAGCCTCTGTGGCGTGGCGGTAGTGAACGCGACTGCCGAGCAGGAGGCGCGGGTTCGATCCCCGTTCAGTGCAAATATTTTTATGCATGAATATGGTGATTTGCATTGGTCTGGGTGTTTCTATTTATAATGTGTATTTATTTATTAAAAAAAATATCTAAGTATGTTTATCCGCATTCTAGATTCCATAACACAAGCTAATTAAGCTTACCATGGGTCTAGATAGCGTTGTGTTAAATGTTGTGGAATATTTATTTATTTATACAGCCCAGACTCATATGCAAGGCTCGAGTCAACAATAGTGCCCGGAATATTATGGCAATAGGCTCACCCCCTATTACATGGGACCGACTACAATTAAAATAAAAAAAAAAAATTGTTTATTGACACAAGAAATCCGGATTACATTTAGTGGTCTTAAAACTAAGGCATAGATTGATTTTCACGCTTAAGTACTACGCTGGTTCCCAAACTAAGCCGAGACTTGTATTTTAGGAGTCAGTGCTCTAACGTTGTATTGTGTACAATCATAATTATGGCCTTCGTAAATTGTGTTTTACTGTTATTAGAACGGGTAAGATATATAAACAATTCTTTAAAGTTTAGTATAAATTATAGTAAGTTCGACACACACATTCAATGTTGTTATCTGATTAACAACATTGAATGTGTGTGTCGAATGATAGGTGGAGTGGAATAGAATTGGTGAAATGTGGGTGTTAATTTCAACTCTGCCTAACCCTCCGGGGATGAAGGCGTGATTATAGGAATACGAAATATAATTCAATTAAGCTGTCACCAAAATAATAGTGTATTATCAGCAAAATGGTAGATATACCGCCAAAACTTTTGGCGCTATTTTTACAACGCTCTTATTAGCTTCACTTGTAACTATGTATATAAGAAAATCTTGGAATCTTAATTTGACCCACTTCCCAATCTTCGTTAGGATGAAATTTTGCACACGCTCTGAGTTCTGATGACAATACATGACTAGCTAAGAAACGTCATTACAAATCCAATATGGCGGCCTCCCCAAGATGGCGGACTGGCTGTTTGAAATCCACCCCCGTGATATGGTTTGCTGTCAGGAATACGAAAAAAAATAAGGGCGTGTTTTTTTAGTTTTTTAAAATAATTGTGTATTAGAACCTAACAACGAGCCTATGTAGCATGGCGGTAGTGATGTGAAATAAAATGTCCCTTCTATTTCTATCCGTCTTTAAGGGAGTCACTTCAGGTGTGTTTCGGTAGCCTAGTTGGTCAAGGCATTCCACCTGTAAGTAAAAAGAACGTGGGTTCGAGTCCCGCCCGAGAAGATTCATTTTTCCCTATGTAATCGATTTGTATAGTTAGATATGACAGCCTCTGTGGCGTGGCGGTAGTGCATGCGACTGCCATGCAGGAGGCGCGGGTTCGATCCCCGCTCAGTGCAAATATTTTTATGCATGAATACTATTTGCATTGGTCTGGGTGTTTCTTGTATTTATTTACAAAAAAAAAAGTATCTAAGTATGTTTATCCGCATTCTAGATTCCATAATACAAGCTAATTAAGCTTACCATAGCGTTATGTAGAATGTTGTGGAATATTTATTATTTATAGGTAGCGTACTTAATGCTATAAAATTAATTCAAATATACCTTTTTTGTCACTGGAGTCATCGGACCAGAAATAGGTTTATTGAAGACAGTATTGAGGATATTTTGAGGTATTCCAGAAGTAGGGGCTGGTGGTCCAGGCGTCTCGAATATAAAACCAATATTGTTGCTATCTGCTGTTTCCCAAGACCCGGTGGAAGGTGGGGCTGACGTGAGGGGTTTGTCGAAGATACTGCCAAGAACGTCCTGGTCTATCGCCCCCTGCGAGTAGACCACGGCTATGAGTAGACTGAAGAAGAGGAACTTCATGATTCTGAAAGACGGAAGGTTTATTAAGGTAAATCTTAATTCCTACTGGTTGTACAGTTATCCTACTAATCCATACTAATATTATAAATGTGAAAGTAATGTCTGGCTGTATGTTACGCTTTCACGCCTAAACCACTGAACAGATTTTGATGAAATTTGGTATGGGGATAGGTTAGAACCTGAGAAAGGACATAGGCTTTTTAATTTTAATTTTTGGTCGCGATAACCGACATCCACGCGGGCGGAGCCGCGGGCAAAAGCTAGTATTATTAGAAACGCGAAAGTTTTTGAGTATGGATGAATGTATGTATGTATGGATGGATATTTGTTACTCTTTCACGTAAAATCTACAGAATCGATTTTCATGAAACTTTACAATAATATAGCTCATACATCAGAATAACACATAGGCTATATATCGCTGGTTAAATGCCAAAGGGCCACAACGCAAAAAAAACTGAAATCTATTTTTTTCCAAAAATGGCATCCAAATCATTATAACTTTTAAATTTGAAAAAGACACCCATGATTTTAGCATCAAAAATGTCAAAATCAGACAACCGCCTTTTTGGCATTCCGCGACTTTGGTGACTCACTTCAGGACGAAACAGCCACATTTTCAGTTGAGCCCTCGTAATCGGCGTATGCGCACGTACTAATCAAAGGAACGGAGCAGTGATCATTAATGTCAACAAATTCGGCTGGCATCGGCATATACCTACGCAGAAGTGACAGTGTGGTTTTTCTGTTGCTGTTTAGATAACTATATCATTGTATAAGAGGGTGCAGCGGGAACGGGATCGGACGCCACGCGGGTGGAAAATAATTATCGTTACGAAGTTCGCCGGTCAGATAGTTGGGATATATTTAACCTTTGCAGATTCACAGAGATGTTGCTTCCTTGGTAGTAGGTATTTTACATTCCCGAGGAGGGCCAAACCGTAAGGGATGGCCCTGAGTCAGCCGGGGTGCGAGGGATATGTCGATGACAACCTCACCTCCGGCCTAGCACCACGACCCACAGTCGGCGTGCGGTTTTAGTCGGTTCGAGTCCGACATAACCTCCCCTTCCGGCTCCGGCAGGAGGGTATCCGAGGGGATGTCCGCACGAAAAAAAAAGTTTCTTACATTTTTTCCGTCTCTACCATGGCCAATTTTCTGATGAAATATTCCTATTAGTACCACCCTCTCCTTTTCTACACAAGACAACACGTGCAGGGCTAAGATATCACACGTATACGGTGCAGAAAATTCCATCAAGAACCAAGCGGTTCGGTGATTCATTCCTATGCCGCATTAAGACCTGGAACTCCTGCCAGCTCACGTGTTTCCTTCTTCCTACAGTCCTGGGTCCTTAAAACGCGGCGTGAGAAGGCATCTGATGAGGCCTTAAAGCTGAGTGCCGCTATTGTTAACATGGTAAATGTTTATGGAGGTGACCCTCTTTCCGAAACTTAGACTTTAGCTTCCATCAGGCGAGGTGAAGTAAAATTGACGCGTCCTTTTCAAAAAAAAAAAAAAAGGTCGAACAGTGCATTTATGGAACAAGGTTATAGGCTTATATCATCACGCTACTACTCAAATGAGCGGAGCAGTAATCATAAATGTCAACATATCGACATATTCTCATACATTGATTTTGAAAATATACCCACACAAGTATATGTACAGTCGACAAAGGAGATAAGGTTCCACTTTTTCATATAAAGTTGTATGTCAAGGTGGAACCATATCTCCTTTGTTGACCGTACCATGAAAAGGCATCTGATGAGGCCGTCAAGCTGAGTGCCACCACTGTTAACACGGTACATGTTTACGATGGTGACCCTCTTTCCAAAGATTTTGCCTTTAGCTTACCATCAGACAAGGTGAAGTCAAATTGACGTGTTATTTTATAAAAAAATTAAAACTAAAATATACCGACGGGTATACTTCCAAGTATATCTACCATGGGCGAAGCCGAGATAGGGTGGCTAGTCTATAATATAAAAATGAATCGCTAAATGTGTTGGTAAGCGCATAACTCAACAACGCTTGGACCAATTTCGAAGCGTCGCTCGGTAGCTTAATGGTTAAGGAGTCGGCCTTACGATCGAGAGGTCCCGGGTTCGATCCTGGCCATTACACTACCGACGTGAACCCACTCCTAGCACAAGCAATTTACCTTAGTTGGAGGGGTTAGAGGGAATATTAGTAACTTCGGTTCTAATATTCTATTGGCCAATTCTTTTTTTTAATGTTCGTTGACGTTCAAGGATGGTTTTTACGGCGAGAAAAAATCGAAAAATTGCCGGGAACCGACATCCACGCGGGCGAAGTCGCCAGCAAATGCTAGTTTATAATGAATACATAAGAAGTTGGGTTTTCCATGTAGATAATAATTTCATGGGAAGTCCGAAGGAAGGAAGTAGGTACGTTTTTTTGTATAATTTATACATTTGCACGTAGTAGTTGTATTTAGTTGTAGTTTGATGAGTGCGGCGAAGAGAAGAAACACTCTTTGATACTTGAACTGTTATATTATAACTCGGTACAAGATCCTAACAATTGGTCTCTTTTTTTTTCGTGCGGAAAATCCCCACGGATACATCCCCTGCGCGAACGCTTGGGGTGCGGCCGCCTCCTTCTGCGAGCAAGTAATGCTCGAAAAGGAGGCGGCCGGTCGGGTCCGGACTAGACTTCGGGCCCGGGACGCCCGCGCAGAGCGAAGGCGAACCGGACGTCGGAGGTCGCAGAACGACCTCCGTCCTCCATGAGCGCTGGCCTGGGGGTGACCGGTGGAGCCACCTACCTGTCACCCTAGCAGAAGCAGGCCGTGGCGGCGGCGCCAAGTGCGCCTCCCCGTAACCGGGGCTAGATGGGGACCCTGTGGTCACCAGAACCCGAAGGGGGCCATCTCGAAAGAGATGGTCCTGAATCTGCCGGGGTGCGAGAGATATGCTTTTGGCAATCTCACCTCCGGCAACCAAGGACCCAAGACGGCGTGCGTTTTAGTCGGTTCGAGTCCGACATAACCACCTCCACCGGCGGCACGATAAAAAAAAACGGATACCTCCCCTTCCGGAGTCGGAAGGGGAGGTTATGTCGGACTCGAACCGACTAATACCGCACGCCGACTAAAGGTCGTAGTGCTGGGCCGGAGGTGAGGTTGTCTTCGACATATCCCTCGCTCCCCGGCTGACCCAGGGCCATCCCTTACGGTCTGGGCCTCCTCGGAAGGGGGGGACTTCGGTGTCCCCGACTCGCCCCCGGAATGGTCCCCTTGTACCTGACACCGCATGAGAATAGATGGGGTGACCCAAATTCTAATCCTATTGTAGGGAACCAGGCGACTTAATCCACATATACCTAAGTACAATAATATAATAGTTTCGGCGTACTTTTCGAATTTCAACAATAAGTAATAGGTATGATTTTAGTTCTAAACAGCTGATAAATAATGCATAAGCACTAGGTGTTGCTCGCGGCTTCGCCCGCGTGGAATTCCAATCCCGTTCAATCACCCTCCCTCGCCAGCTGAGCTCTTGACGTACAATGAACCCCAGTTGCAACCCATTAACCCATATAGGATACCTATATGCCCGTAATTCAATAGATTTCAGGAAATCAACTGTATTTAATGACAATTATCACTACTGCTCCGCTCCCTTAGTTAGTACCGTGATGATATATAAACTATGTCACACACAAATGACAGAGCTTTCGATTGGTGAAAGAATTTTCGAAATCGGCCCACATTTTGAGTTTATTCGTTACAAACAAAAATAGATATCTTCTCTCTTTGTTAAAATTAATAACACAGATAAAGTTATTGTTTTAATCTCTTACAAGTTTTATACATTTATTGACATACATAAGAAAAACAACAATTATAATTGTGACTAAATACATAATTGGCACATGATTATTAAATTTGAGAGCGATTCGAACTAAAATAATTGAATTTAAAACCACCATTTTCCATTTAAAAGCAAATAAACTCACCTTTTATTAAAATAAAACAAAAAACTCAACACATTGTTAACACGAATACAGATAACAATTAAAAAAAAAACTTTTTAAACTTGAGCTCGCGAAGGCATCTTCGCATCGACTGGCCAAAGGAACCTACTTAGTGGCGAGCGAATGAAACCGGACACTTGACGTCATTTTAAGGAAAACTTATCATCAAAAAGGTTGAGTTGTGATAATATTATGTTTTGTAATTGTTTTGATAGTTATACAAGATAATAAAAATAGTTTATTAAATAATAATCATTGTTTAATAGTATACGGAATGCATCAGGGTAAGTTGTGCTAAGACTAAGGAATTACTGGGTATTTTGACCCCAATCGGGAGAGAAACGAGACCATGGCGCGCGCGGATTGATTTTATATTGCCTGATTTGAGTTCGTCCGACGCCCCGTAGGTACTATCATCAAAAGACTTAAAAAATTCGCGGACTCTTAGTGATGTGGCCATGATTGGGGCCAGGAAAATGTGGTATTATTCCGCTTGTAAATTAGTTTTAATCACAGTCGTAACGTGTCCAATAATGTTGGTCAATCGGAATAATACCTCAGGAAAGTGTTTAGTGTACTGTACAACGATAAATTCTTATTTTAGGAAACTGACCATTGCCCATTTTTTGTTTATCGTGCGAAAAATCCCCACGGATACCACGGAGCCGGTGGAGGTGGTTATGTTGGACTCGAACCGACCAAAACGCACGCCGTCTTGGGTCTTTGGTTGCCGGAGGTGAGATTGCCGAAAGCATATCTCTGGCACCCCGGCACACCCAGGACCATTACTTTCGAGATGGCCCCCTTCGGGTTGTGGGGACTATAGTGTCTCATTCTAGCCCTGGGTATGGGGAGGCGCACTTTGTCACCGAGGCCTGTTTATGCTAGGGTGACAGGCAGCTCCATCGATCACCCCCAGGCCAGCGCTTATGGAAGACGGAGGTCGGCCCATGGATTTCCTACATTCTGATCCTGTTTCCTCAACTCTGGAACTCATTTCAGGGATAAAAACTGGCCAAGGGTTCATCATACTACGAGTATTTTTATTGCGTTGACTTAGAAGTTTGGATTCGAAATACCTATATCGGGTACTACTACATGTTTTCCCCATGTAGGTATTTCGAATTTAAATGTTAGCATAATAAATGATATAAATTTCATTCAAATATTTGGGCGGAGTCATCAAAAATCAATGTTTAAAAATGGTTAAAAAATCATTCATTGGTTCCAACAGTTCGTAAGAAAGTTGGTGGATGGCTCTACCGTCGCCGTTTAAGACGGATATAAAGAGAAGGGAAATTTGATGTGATTCAGGTGTGACTCAATAGGTCAGTTGGGAGAGCATTCCCCCTGTAAGAGAAAGGTCGTGGGTTCAAGTCCCACTTGAGCGCTTCATTTTTGAAAGTTAGCATAATAAATGCTATAAAAATTTCATTCAAATTAGAACTTTGATTTTAGCACAGCTTCAAGACGTTATAGACCTGAGTATGTAGTATGAATTCCAACTTGATACCTTCACGCATTCCCTAGAAAAAGGTTTGGACAATCAGACGGACAGAGAGACAGACAGACAGACGAACAACGAAGTGCTCCTATAATGGTTCCGTTGTTTTGTTTTCTTGAAGTACGGTACCTTTAGGAGGACCTTCTGTTATGTTTTTCGCATTGAGTATTATTCCTAAGGTTATCCTTTATTATAATCTGTCTCTCTGCGGTCTGCGGTAGCCTAGTGGTATGGGTAATGGACTGCTGAGACGAGGTCTCGGGTTTGATCCCAGGTTTACCATGGCACACACCAATTACTTTTCGATGCTTTTCGAAGTTATGTGTGTATTTATTGCAGATTTATAAGTGCCCGGTTAATGGCAATGGGCGCGCCACCTATTACATTGGGACCTAAACATAAACTGGCGAAATGTGGGTGCTAGCACCTCTGCCTACCCCTTCGGGGAATACAGTTGTGAGTTTATGTTATGATGTTATGTTTATAATCTATAAATTTCAGCATGATCCGTTCAACGGTTCAAGTAAATAACAAACACCCATTTGTAGTATTACGCATTGTTCCTAACACTCTTATGGTGACTACATCTGGAGACAAGAATTAGCTCTCATAGTGACTACATCTGGAGACAAGAACTAGTTCTCAGGGTGACTACACCTGGAAGGAAGAACCGGCTTTCGGAGTCTCTACGCCTGGAGAGAGGAACTGGCTTTCGGAGTCTCTGCACCTGGAGAGAGAAACCGTCTTTTAAGGTTGCTGCGTCTGGGGAGAAGTAGCCGCTGAAGCTAGATTGAAGTGGCCATATTGAAGAGCTGCTCGAAGCTAGACTGTTTTTTTTTTGTTTTGTTTGATTATAGACCTTATTCACCCCTTGAACTCTTTATTTCAAGTCGTACCTTGACACATTGGTTTGGTACAAAAAACCAAACCAAACCTCTGTGGCGTGGCGGTACTCGGTAGTGCACGCGACTGCCACGTAGGAGGCGGGGGTCGATCCCCGCTCAGTGTAAATATTTGTATACATGAATATAGCTATTTGCATTGGTCTGGGTGTTTCTATGTGCTTTTGCCCTTATTCGATTTTTTCTCTACATACAAACCTTCCCTGGACTTCCACGAATAATTCAAGACCAAAATTAGCCAAATCGGTAAAAGCGTTGTTGAGTAACATTACAACGAAAAGTGGCATTGATTTTTATATAATAGATATGTATTTACAAAAAAAAAAGTATTTACAATAAGTATGTTTATCCGCATTTTAGATTCCATAACACAAGCTATTAAGCTTACCATGGGTCTAGATAGCGTTGTGTAGAATGTTGTGGAATATTTATTTATTTTATTTTTATTGGGTTTTTAGGGGCTTAAACCCGCACTGGAGTGGCCATCTCGAAAGAGATGGTCCTGGGTCTGCCGGGGTGCGAGAGATATGCTTTTGGCAATCTCACCTCCGGCAACCAAGGACCCAAGACGGCGTGCGTTTTAGTCGGTTCGAGTCCGACATAATCCCCACGGAGCCGGTGGAGGTGGTATCCGTGGGGATTTATCGCACGATAAAAAAAAATCCCGCACTTGAGCCTCATCTGTCGATTAACAGGTGATCAGGACTGGTAGGTAAGACTGGCTTAAACTCTGAAGATCACGGTGCCTCCCCCCCTCATCATACCTCTTATAATAAAAGAGAAAATAATACATAAGGCAATCAGTTCGTTATTATCAAAGGTCAAATGTCAACTGTATCCAAAGTACTGCAATGAGATATATACTTACTATGTCGCAGCTATCTGGTTCAATCAGCCAATTAATTGTCTTTTTCAGGTTTCCGTAGCCAAATATGACAAAAAACGGAACCCTTATAGATTCGTCATGTCTGTCTGTCCGTCTGTCCGTCTGTCCGTCCGTATGTCACAGCCACTTTTCTCCAAAACCATAAGCCCTATTGTGTTGAAATTTGGTAAATATATGTATTCTGTGAACCGCATTAAGAATTTTACATAAAAATAGAAAAAGAGCAATAAATTTTGGGGGTCCCAATTAGAACTGAAAGTCAAAAATTTTTTTTTCTCATACCCATACGTGTGGTGGTATCTATAGATATGTCTTCAAAAATGGGACATTCATTGGGACCTAAACATAAACTGGCGAAATGTGGGTGCTAGCACCTCTGCCTACCCCTTCGGGGAATACAGGCGTGAGTTTATGTTATGTTATGTTATGTAAACTTCCAACGAAAATTGGTTTGAACGAGATCTAGTCAGTAGTTTTTTTTTAATACGTCATATTCCACAACATTCTATATTGAATCATAAACCGCAATTTTCGCCTTTCATTCAATTAACTGAAAAATAATGAAAAAAAACATTATGAACTACAAGAACTTATATATTATTATGTTACTTGCTGCTACGGAACCCTTCATGGGCGAGTCCGACTCGCACTTGGCCGGATTTTTTTTTTGAAGCGATGCGTTTTTTTTTATCGTGCGAAAAATCACCACGGATACCACCCCCACGGAGCCGGTGGAGGCGGTTATGTCTGACTCGAACCGACTAAAACGCACGCCGTCTTGGGTCCTTGGTTACCGGAGGTGAGATTGCCAAAAGCATATCTCTCGCACCCCGGCAGACCCAGGACTTCAAGACGGCTCCCTTCGGATTGTGGGGACCACAGTGTCCCCATCTAGCCCCGGTTACGGGGAGGCGCCGCGGCCTGCTTCTGCTAGGGTGACAGGCGGCTCCACCGGTCACCCCCAGGCCAGCGCTCATGGAGGACAGAGGTCGTTCTGCGTGAGGCGATGCGTAAGAGATCGCATTCCCATAAGAATCGCGTTCGATCTTCAAAGAATGCGACAGTTCGAGTTGTGTATAAGGCATGTAAATATAGTGGCCTTTCTGTGGCCTGTAACAAAATTTAGTATCTAAAGCCCGACCAATAAAATAATCTCCTCAAAGTTGACTTGAGGAATGCCTTTAACTCGGTTAATAGGGACACTTTGTTGACACAGGCCAAATTGGAAACCCCCAAAATTTTTAAGTTTCTTTGGCAATGCTATAGGCACATTCAAAATTGCTTTATAAGGACAATATTTTAAATTCAGCGGTAGGATGTCAACAAGGTGATCCCCTCGGACCAGTCATTTTCAGCCTGGCTATTCACCCCATAATTCAGCGACTAAATTCTAAATTCAACATTTGGTATTTGGATGACGGCACTCTTGGTGGTGACGTGGAGACTGTATTAAAAGATTTGGCTTTCCTAAAAGAAGAATTTAGTTCAATCGGCCTAGAACTAAATCCCTCCAAATGTGAAATTTTCTTTAGTGATCAAATTGACAATCTTTCGGTACTTTCAAAATTCAATGCTTTGGCTCCAAATTTAAAAGTTTTACAAACAAGTTCTCTCCGCCTCCTTGGGTCGCCAATCTTAGAAGATGCTTACGAGTCTTTTGTTGAAGAGAAAATACAAATTTTTTGTGAAGTTTCGGACCGACTATTCCAAATTAATATTCATTCAGCCTTCACCATTATTCGGTTTTGTCTTTTCGTACCAAAATTTACACATGCTCTGCGTTCAACTCAACTTTTTAAATGTTTGTCTCTTTTAGGTCGTGTGGATAGGGTGTTGCAAGACACCCTATGCAAAATTTTAAATATAAATTTGAACGACCGAGTGTGGCTTCAGGCGTCCCTTCCAGTTCGCCTAGGCGGCCTCGGCGTTCGCAAAATTGCAGATGTAAGTATGCCAGCATTTCTGTCCTCGGTCTATGGCACTGAAGAATTAGTCAGGAAAATTCTATCTCCTTCACTGGTTAGTTCGGATGTGCCAGGTAAGGCCGAAGCATTAAATGCCTGGAAAATGACTTGTCCAAATGTCGCCATGCCCGCCAACCCATCTTCTCAAAGGCAATGGGATGAGCCGCTCTGTTTAGGTGTTAAAAAACTTCTAATAAATACAGCTACCAGTGCTGCGCCTTTTGGCTGTGGGGGAGTGGGAATCTGGTGTTTGGCTCCAGGCAATTCCTTCGCCCAACATTGGTACAATGTTGGACGACACAACATTCCGCATCGCGACTTGTTTACGTTTGGGTGCACCGTGCGTTTCTCCGCATCGATGTCTATGTGGAGAAGCAGTCGATTGCCTTGGACATCACGGATTATCTTGCAGCAGGAGCGCAGGCCGCATGTCTCGTCATGCCAATATTAACGACATTATCCGTCGGGCTCTCGTCACCGCCGGCGTGCCAGCTATACTTGAACCTGTTGGCTTGGCACGCGTCGATGGCAAGAGGCCGGACGGTATGTCGTTGATGCCTTGGAAGATGGGCAGGCCTTTGGTGTGGGACGCAACGTGTGTCGACACTCTGGCGCCTTCCCATCTTCCAAGTACGATGGACTGTGCTTGCGCTGCTGCTGCATCAGCGGAGACTCTCAAACTGCGCAAATATACCAATTTAACTGATAATTATATATTTGAGCCGTTTGGAGTCGAAACGTTGGGTCCGTGGGGTCCAAGTGCGCGCGCGCTATTCAAAGAGATGGCGAAGCGTCTAATTGACTCTTCCCGTGACCATAGGGCTGGCCTTTACCTCGCTCAAAGAATTGCTATCGCTATTCAGCGGGGTAATGCCGCCAGCCTTTTGGGCACGGTTCCGGTAGAGGTCGATGGGGAGGAATTCTACGATGCCTAAAGTTGCAGTCTCTTTCACCCCTGTTTTTCTTTTTCTTATTTTTGTATATATTGTAGATTTAGATATAATACTGTACCTAATTAATTTTAATGTTTTGAATATATTTATATTATCATAATAAGATCTGATGATGGGTTTCAGAGACAGACCACGAAACTCTTCAATAAATACCAGGAAATCAGCATGTTGGAATATTCTTCTAGAAATCAGTTGTTTTGTTTTGGAGATTATCGTGTGCGTATACATATAGGTATAGACACGAAATATCTACTGCTTTATTCATATGTACAGAAAGATAATAGATTATAATTCCATTGTACAGGGTTTATTTCGAGTTTTCCATCTCTTGCAATGATCAATCAATCAATTAATTAGCCCAGTATTTCTCTGCTGGACACAGGCTTCTCCCAATGTGCGCCATTTCACCCAATCTTCAGCCTTCCGCATCCAGTCTGTCCCTGTCACCTTTTTCAGTCGTCAGTCCATCTGGCTAGAGGGTGTCCTACCTTCCGTTTGCCTTCTCTCGGTTTCCACTCTAGGACTCGTCTGCTCCAACGGCTATCGGTCCTTTGACAGATGTGTAATCTCGCAGTGATACGATACTTACGACACATGTGTGCATGAAGTCTAAATAAATAAAAATAAATTTAGAAAGAAAAAAAATTTGGCCTACATTGAGGCACTGTCTCGCCCTGTTGTCATTTGTCTCATACGGTCTCCCGTATGGTGATGGGGACACTATGGTCCCCTCAACCCGAAGGGGGCAATCTTGAAAGAGATGGTCCTGGGTCTGCCGGGGTGCATAGATATACTTTCGGCAATCTCACCTCCGGCAGCCAAAAACCCAAGACGGCGTGCGTTTTAGTCAGTTCGAGTCCGATATAACCACCTCCACCGGCTCCATGAGGGTGGTATCCATGGGGATTTTTCGCAAAATTGCAAAATATAAATTAATTTAGATAAGAAGAGTAACATTTAAAAATAACGTTTTATTGGGAATGCCCATAATTTGCATATGGTAATTGTAACTGCATTCCCCGCAGAATCACAAAGTACTAACATTACAGAAGGTGAACTTCGTACGAGACTCGCTCGTGTAACGCACACATAGATATCACTCATGGACGCGACATCTCGGAATGCTTCAGTACAGTAGGCTAGAGAAGTTGGTGGACAACTTAATATTTATAATCCTTCGAGCATCTACCTAAGTCTAATTTAACAGAATGAATAGATGACATAATGACGTTACCTCTGTTAAGAAAACTAAAGAGCTCTACACACAGATGTAGGGAAAGAAAAAAATGCATTTATTTACATTTAAATAGGGTTGCATAATAAACATAAAATATTGAAATATAACCAATTTACGACGGAGTTCTAGAGTGGAGACCATGAGAAAGCAGTCAGGAGGTGGGGTGCACCCTAACCAAATGAACCACGACCTGAAAAAGGGACACATTGGATCGGGAGAACGGAGGATGGGGAGCAATGGTGCACATTGGGAGAGGTCTATGTATATATGTAAAGCAGTAGACTGCAATAGTCTATTTATTCGGTAGGCTTTTTTTATCGTGCGAAAAATGCGGTGGAGGTGGTTATATCTCGAACCGACTAAAACGCACGCCATGTTTAGGTCTTTGGTTGCTGGAGGTGAGAATGCAGGGAGCATATCTCTCGCACCCAGGATCATCTCTTCCGAGATGGCTCCCTTCGGGTTGTGGGGACCACAGTGTGACCCATCTAGCCCCGGGTATGGGAAGGCACACTTTGCACCGCCGCCGCGGTCTGCTTCTGCTAGTGTGACAGGTGGCTCCACCGATCACCACAAGAGTTTCTTAGGTTCATGGCTGATTATCTGCGCAATCGTAGGCAATATGTTAAGATTGGGCATCATATATCTAGTGAATTTTATACCAGGTCAGGCGTGAGTCAGGGTAGTAATCTGGGCCCCACTCTGTTCCTCATTATGATAAATGACTTACCTAGGGTTCTTACCAATACTCAGTGCCTCCTGTTTGCTGACGACCTAAAGCTCTTCCTTCCTGTCACTAGCGATACGGATTGTATGGCACTGCAGGCAGATATTGATGCGGTTGTCTCGTGGAGCATTAGAAATAAATTGTCCTTTAACGTCCCCAAGTGTAAGACAATTACCTTCACTAGATCCCGTACTCCAATAGTGGCAAAATATGAACTAGCAGGAACACCAGTGGAGCGTGTAACCACAATACGCAACTTGGGTGTTACTATGGATAGTGAATTAAATTTCCGTGAACATATCAAGTACGTATGTAAAAAAGCCAATAAATCAATGGGATTTATAGTTAGAACCTCTTCTAAATTTAATAATATAGAAGTTATTAAGTTGCTTTACAATGCGTATGTTCGAAGTGTACTTGAGTATAACGCTATAGTATGGAATCCCACAGAACAGCTATATACATTGATGGTTGAACGGGTTCAGCGCAAATTTGCCCGTTACTTATACAAGCGCGCCTATGGCTACTATCCATTCCTTTATCCTTCCATTTTCGTGACTGGGATGATTGGTCTCGATACATTGCACTTTATACGGGATTTCATACTTATAATGCATTACTGTCTATTGCTGAACAATAAGGTGGATAACCCATCGGTGCGCGAGTGCATCCTTTTTTATGTGCCGGACGGGTACTTGAGGGCTGGAAGGCGACGGCATCAACTTTTTACTTGCCCGCCTGCGTGGCGCTTTCTGGAGGAGTCCCACTTTTAGAGGTGTTCAGCATTTAAATAACTTTTTAGAAACGAATCCAGATGTAGACATATTTTATGAAAAGACTAGTACCATTAGTGTAAGGGTGAGGGGATATTTATGTGAAGAATGTTGACATTGTAAATAATAAGAATGTATTTTTAACTTCCAATTTAGTCCAAACTGACATTATTGTTTTGACATTTAATAATTACCTATAATTTTTATATTTCATAAAATTCTTGTGATTTGCTTCAATATCATTGCCTTCCATTCGACATTATTGACATTTGTATTGTATTGGACATTTTTATTTTATTTATTTTTTATTTTTATTAAATGATTGTTTATGTAATTATTTGACCAAATGTAAAAATGTAACTTTAAGTACTTCTCATTTTAGTGCAATTTAATGTTATGCGTAAAATAATCTAAAGCATATAAGCGCTTTGGTGTAAACTGTAAGCTTATATCGCTAACAATAAACAATAAACAATCACCCCCAGGCCAGCACTCATAGAGAACGGAGGTCGTTCTGCGATCTCCGACGCCCGGCCGCCTCCTTTTCAAGCATTACTTGCTCGCAGAAGGAGGCGGTGGCACCCCAAGCGTTCGCGCATCATACCATTGCTTTATTCGGTTGGCTGCTCAAACATCAAAGCTAAATAATCCATACTTCCATACTTAAAATTATAAATGCGAAAGTAACTCTGTCTGTCTGTCTGTCTGTATGTTAAGCTTTCACGCCTAAACCACGGAACCGATTTTGATGAAATTTGATATTGGGATAGATTAATAGATTAGACCATGAGAAAGGACATAATAGGCTATGTTTGGTTGCGATAACCGACATCCACGCGGGCGGAGCCGCGGGCAAAAGCTAGTACCTAATAAAATAATCCGTTGTAAAGTGGTTTTATATTTCAATTGGTGATTCGCGTAAACTGCCGCCAGTTTTAAACTGAAATTACTTAAAAACCTGATTTTTCATTTTTGTCATTGACTGTACGCAAGCTAAACTTCTGTATTAATTTATTTTGTGGCATTGTGGTCTTGGGTTTCCCTGTAACGATGTCGTTTGTAAACTACATCTGGTTATAATGAGCCCAGAAATGTAGTTTTGTGTCAGTGTATACGATTGTACCGTAGCGACAACAAGAAAACATACCGACGTTGGACTTGACCAAATAGTTTATTGTGTGAAATATAATTCCGTGTTTTTTCATTAAAAAAAGGTGAGTTTGTTTATCATTTATTAGCTATCATCCAATTCGTGATTCTATAATATTGTTTCTTTTTTAATTTTAAAATCTTTCTATTTATATTTTCAAACTTGCTTTTGCCCGTGGTTTCTCCCGTGTAGCCTATGTCCTTTCTCAAGGTCTAAACTACCCCTATACCAAATTTCATCAAAATCGGTTCAGCGGATTAGGCGTTAAAGCGTAATATACAAATAGACAGAGTTACTTTGGCATCTATAATATTAGTAATAAACATAAACTGTTACATTATTTATTATTATTTTTATAATTATCATCTAATAACTTGCTTTTATATTATTTTGATATCATTTTCAATGAGTAATAATATATTAGTTATTATATTATCCTAAATATAAAATTCTCGTGTCACAATGTTCGTTCCCGTACTCCTCCGAAACGGCTTGACCGATTCTCATGAAATTTTGTGAGCATATTGAGTAGGTCTGAGAATCAGCCAACATCTATTTTTCATCCCCCTAAATGGTGCAGCGTGAACGGGATCTGACGCCACGAGGGCAGGAAAAAATTGGCGGTACGAAGTTCGCCGGGACAGCTAGTAAATTTTAAACTAGTAGGTAATTAGGTACAAAAAAATAAAATAAAACCAATTAAAAACTAAAACTAAGAATTATATTATAATAACTAATAAGTTAATTTAATTCATAACTTCATTGTATTCATATTTTAGTACTATAAGTATTTTTTTAATTTTATTATACGACATTCTACACAGCGCTCTCTTAGATTAATCTAGATGGTAAGCATAGCTTAATTAGCTTGTGTTATAGGTTCTAGAATGTGTAACTTAAGCTAGTTTTATTTTAGACATTTATAGGAGTTACGCATTTGAAAACGCGGGCACAGATTTATTTATATATTTACTAGCTTTTGCCCGCGGCTCCGCCCGCGTGGATGTCGGTTATCGCGACTAAACATAGCCTTTCTCATGGTCTAATCTACCCCAATACCAAATTTCATCAAAATTGGTTCAGTGGTTTAGGTGTGAAAGCGTAACATACATACAGACAGACAGACAGAGTTACTTTCACATTTATAATATTAGTATTAAAAGTTACTAAAATATGATTTGATTATACTTATTATTCATTTATTATTATTATTTAAATATTATCTATAGTTTTAATATAAGATCATCGATATCCATATTCCATACTAATATAATAAATAGGTACCGAAGTAACTGTCTATCCATATGTTACGCTTTTACGCCTAAAACCACTGAACCGATTTTGATGAAATTTGGTATAGGGGTACCTTAGACCTGAGAAAGGAAGGTTATGTTTGGTCGCGATAACTAACATCCACGCGGGCGGAGCCGCGGGCAACAACTAGTTCATTATACAGCCATTATGTTGAAGAGATTTAGTGTTTCCCTATCAAAAAAAAATAGGGAAAATGTTAACCTCCGCAAGTTTTCCTCAAATTTATACATATAGGTACTGTCATAATATTAAAAAAAAGGAGAATTTAATATTGAAATAAAACCACTTTTTACGGATTTTATCGCGATATATTTGTTATTATTACGTTTTAACCCGACGTTTCGGCTGCTTTGCAGCAGCCATGTTCGCGGTGTGACTCACGATGGTAGTTGTCACATAGTTTGAAGTATAAGTTATCTCAAAATACCCGAATCATGGTGAATTATTGGTGTTCGTTTTTACGCAGAATGAGCTCACTGTGTTGTTAAGTCTTGCTGGATTTTGATGCTTACTGGGTTTGATTAAGTGGATGACTGGGTCCCAAGCTGGTGGTACATTCCATCCATCCTCTCTATTAAAATTTGGGTGTTTTTTAATTTCAATAGCCTCGCGGATCATTCTAGGAATATATCGATGTTCTTTGGCGAGTATCTGTGGTTTATCAAACCTTAGGTAATGGTTGGTGCCTTTTTGCGCGTGTTCACAAATAGCTGACTTTGTTGAGCGTTGGTGTTTTATGTCAGCTATGTGTTCTTTGACCCGAGTGCCAATGCGTGACATTCGCGTAAACTTCAGAAAATATCACAGAGAATTTAATAGTTAAATCAGTTTGTTATAGGTTGGGTGGATTATTAAAAATACATAAATAAGCTCGGTTAGATAATTTATTTTAACTATAGGATAAGACCCAATTCCTCCCCATCGACCTCTAATGGTACCTTGCCCAAAAGGCTGGCGGCATTACCCCGTTGAATAGCGATAGCAATTCTTTAAGCGAGGTAAAGGCCAGCCCTACGGGAAGAGTCGATTATCGTTTTGCTATTAGAATAGACCCAAGCTTGGACCCCACGGACCCAACGTTTCGACTCCAAACGGCCCAAAAATATAATTGGGTATTATCCTATAGTTAATAGTTATTTGTTATACAAGAGTGCAAAGTTGCTTTTTAACCGCGTGTTCAATTTTGATGACCGAGCAAGCGAAGGATTCTTTTCTTTCTTCAAAATTAGAATCCTGAGCGTTAGCGAGGGAATCAAAAGAGCACGAGGTGAAAAATCTTTGCACTCGAGTGCAACACGTAACTTTTCATTCCACCTCAGCGAGGAAATGACTAAATGCAAAAAAAAACGTTTACAATCACAAGATAGGTACACTTTTATTTCAAAAGAAAAAAGAAAAAAAGAACACCAAGAAGGTTCCGAGTCTGAGTTTTTAACAAATTAAAAAAAAGTTGTATGATATATTCGGCACCATAGAGGTAGCAGTAAATAGGTTTAATGTTTTTTTTAATTCACAAACTTAGTGCACACGATGTTCTAAATTCAATTTACTTTATCCTCTAGAGAATAAAAACGGCTTTTTCACTCTGATATTGAAGATTAAAAATACTCTTTCCGAGATGGTGGGATGAAAAATAAATTATCTAACCGAGCTTATTCAATTAAGAACGGTAAAAGAGCGGTAGAATTGCGTCGGTTCTTATTTTATAGTTTTTATTTATCTTAATCATCCACCCAAACTATAAGATAAGATAAGATAAGATAAGAAAATTCTTTATTGTACACTTATAAATTTTAGTACATGTACGGACAACATAATAAGAAATGTACAAATGGCGGCCTTATCGCTACAAGCGATCTCTTACAGGCAACCTTTTGATGGACATTTTTTAATCTCAAAACAATAATAACGTTTGGGTAGTTATTACTGTAGTCATCAACTTAAACTATATACACACGTACACATCCCTACATACATACATAAAAATAAATAAACATACTATTTACATACATAAACATATTATTAATTACATACCTAAGTATAGTATTTAACATAAACATTAGCACATACTTACATTAAATTTCTATAATATATACATAAATAGGTACATATGCAGATAAGATTAGATATACTTACACATATTATATATAGAAGATATATACACAGCGAGTACCAAAGCAAGACCTTATGATAAAGTTACAATGAACTCAAATAATGTTGTTTTATCATTTTTTTGAAAATAGCCAAGGATTGTGCACGTCTAATATTCACAGGCAGTGCATTCCACAACCGTACAGCCTGAACAGTGAAGGACTTGTCATAGAATTTTGTAGAATGAGAGGGCGTGGATAATTGCAATGTTACTGACGACCGCAAGGATCTTGAATGTGTGTCATTTAGGAACACGAAGCGTTCTTTTAAGTAAGTCGGAGTACAAGGATGGAAAAGAATACTGTAAAGCATGGAAAGAATATGAGCATTCCGTCGAAGTCGAATTGGGAGCCACTTGAGCAAGTTGCGAAACTGTGATACGTGATCATATTTACGAAGACCAAATATGAATCTAATACAGAAATTTTGTAGGCGCTCAAGCTTATCAAGTTGCTCCTCAGTGAGATCGAGATAGCTGACATCAGCATAGTCAAGCAGAGGGAGAAGAAAAAAAGTAACTGATTTGACTATTAAATTTTATGACGTCACTAAATATTTTTTCACGCAAGTTTCATAATAACTTATCGTTTTGACGTTTAGTAATAAGTAACTAATTTGATTAGTCAGTAGAACACCCAATTATCAGTTAATTTGGAACATTAATTATTAAAAGACTGTAATTATGACAAGCCTACTAATGAATTATTGTGTTACTTAAATTAAAAAACCAGTTCTATATTGCTCGTTCTAAACTTCATGCATTCTTAGTGTGGGTTTTCCTGTAATTTGTAAATGGGTATTTTACGCAAAGGTACTTAGGTAAGTATACTCATTTGTTATGAGTGAGTTTCGTAACGACCCAATGTAAGACGCTGTCGCTTCCATAAAAACCGAAAGGAGGATGAATAAGCTAACTCGGATGCGACCGGACACAAATAATGATGATGATGATGAAAATTTTCGCGTATTCAATACATAGGGAAAAAGAATCTTCTAAGGTGGGACTCGAACTCGGTATCTTTCACTTACAGGGGGAATGCCTTGACCAACTCGGCTACCGAGACACGCCCGATGTGATTCAAATTTCCCTTCTTTTATCCGTCTTTAAGGCGACGGTGGAGTCATCTACCGATATTCTTACGAATTATCGGAACCAATGAATGAATGTTACAATCATTTTTAAACATTATGTAGTAATATAGTGTGTTTTTTTTTTCAGTAACATGCAGATATTCGTTCTTAGTCTTCTGGTGACCTTGGTGAGCTCGCAGATTGCGTCAGAAGATCCTTACTTCATCACAGATTTCTTCACTGCACCCACGACAGAAGCTGAACAAGTGAGTATAATTCGTTAAGTCCTGACAGCCTCTATGATGTAGCCGTACGACCTCCTTTCTCCATTAGCGCTGGCCTGGGGGTGACCGGTGGAGCCGCCTGTCACCCTAGCAGAAGCAGGCCGCAGCAGTGATCATCTCGAACGAGATGGTCCTGGGTCTGCCGGGGTGCGAGTATCTCTCGACAATCTCACCTCTGGCTACCAAGGACCCAAGACGGCGTGCGATTTGGTCGGTTCGAATCCGACATAACCGCCTCCACCGGCTCCGTGGGGATTTTTCGTACGATTAAAAAAATGGTGTAGCCGTAGACCGTTCAACTGCAGACGGCGAGGGTTCGATCCCCGCTCTGTAAAAATATTTGTATACATAATATTCCACAACATTCTACACAACGCTAGACCTAAAGCTTAACTTGTATGGTAAGCGTAGCTTATGTTATGGTATCTAGAATACGGATAAACATACTTAGATTTTTTTTGGAAAATACATACCTACATATTATATATTGAAAACACCCAGCCAGGCACCAGCCTGCCAGCTCACGTGTTTCCTTCTTCCTACAGTCCCAGGTCCTTTAAACGGGGCGTGAAAAAGCATCTGATGAGGCCGTCAAGCTGAGTGCCACCACTGTTAACACCGTTTGCGGTAGTGTACGCAACTTCTACGTAGGGGGCGCGCGGGTTCGATCCCCGCGCAGTGCAAATATTTGTAGGTATGCATGAATATATTTGCATTGGTTTGGGTGTAAAAGTATCTAAGTATGTTTATACGCATTCTAGATTCCATAACACAAGCTTACCATGAGTCTAAATAGCGTTGTGTAGAAAGTTGTGGAATATTTATAAATTGCGCCCATGAAAGCTAAGTGTAGAAGATTTATTAACTTTTTATTTTTTTTAGTTCGCAGCTAAACCCACAGATGGCGCCACGATACTGTTCGACAAGAGAGGTCGCCGTTGTCAGTGCCTCCCATATTACCAATGCGAGTCCGAGGATACGGCCGATTTCAATACAAACGATTATTCAATGATTACCAGGTAAGCTTTTTAGAGGGTGTAGGTACGGATTGTACAAGGAACCTCAGGGTTGTCAGAAATTGGGAAGGAGTGAGGAATCAAACAAGAAACACGTAAGAGTTGGGGTAGGTAAAGATTTAATGAACTGAATTTCACTTCCAACTTAAATATACTGCGGCGCGATCTCGCTTGCGTGATGCAGAAATAATAGGCGCAACCAAACAGCGCCATCTAGTGACAAGTAATGTAATTAAACTCTAGTACAAAATATGCTTAGTTTCTAAAGTTAACCATGGGTTTAACAGAGGCAGTAGTTGTTACATGAATATTCACTGTAAATCCCCAAGGAAGTAGGCAGAGGTGTATACACTATGATTTTGGATCCCATCGCCGTGTGGTTCCCGGCAGAGTAGAATTTGGTCCACCCCATCTCTTCCCATGCGGTGTCGTACAATGCGACTATGGGATAGGGCTGTATAACATCAGACAGATATATATATATAGCCCAGACTCAGCCTCATGGCTCGAGGCAACAATAGTGCCCGGAGTACGGCAGGCAATATGCTCGCCCCTTATTACGCAGGACCGAATACATTGATTGATGAAATGTGGGTGTTAATTTACCTCTGCGTAACCAGTAGGCGATAAATACGTGATTATATGTATGTTTGTCGTCCATTGCTATAATTTTAAAAATTAAAATGTCTACGAATGACCCTGATCCGTTGCGAGGACGCAGTGCAATGCAAAAGAGGGGCCTCGCTCTAATAGGGGGCGAGTCTATTGCCATTAAGCGAGCATTTTGTCATGGGCTTCCTGTTACTCACAGCGAAGGTACGATACGCGAACGCTTGGGATGCGGCCGCCTCCTTCTGCGAGCAAGTAATGCTCGAGAAGAAGGCGGCCGATCGGGTCCGGACTAGACTCCGAACCCGGGCAGCTCGAGAAGAGCGAAGGCGAATCGGGCACCTCCATGAGCACGGGCCTGGGGGTGATCGGTGGAGCCGCCTGTCACCCTAGCAGAAGCAGGCCGCGGTGGCGGCGCAAGGTGCGCCTCCCCATACCCGGGGCTAGATGGGGACACTGTGGTCCCCACAACCCGAAGGCTGCCATCTCGAAAGAGATGGTCCTGGGTATGCCGGGGTGCGAGAGATATGTTCTTTATAGGGTCTATGTTCTTGTTAGACCCACCAGTATATACCAGATAGAATTAAAGACCCAAAGACGGCGTGCGTTTTAGTCGGTTCGAGTCCGACATAACCACCTCCACCGGTTGCGGGGAATTCTCCGCACGATAAAAAAAATGGGCTAAATTCCTTGTGTTAGAAATGGGTTTTATGATATTATATCTAGATATATATATTTTATGATAGAAATGGGGCTAGGATTCTAACCCCGAAGCTTACCTCGCAAAGCCTCCTTAACCTCTAAGCTATTGACGCTTTAAAACATTCATTTATAGGTATGAGGAACCATGTAGCCATTATTTGGAAGTCTGCTGCACCACCTCCAAGGACCCTGCGAATTGGCCGCGACCAGACCCTGCCAAGGTCAAAGGATGCGGTTACAGGAACCCAAAAGGCTTAGGACGCACGGAGAAAGTGAGTAGCAAAGATTTTCCTATGAATAATTTGAAAGCTTTTTACCTGATTGCGCCAGCGAGGGTAATGTTTTTGCCTGAGAAGTAGGTAGAGATAGCCCTTCGTATTCTTCTGAAGATCAACTTCTTCATTTTCACACTACGACAAAGCTAAAGGAGGGTTATGACTTAGACAGGCTATGTATGTATGTAGATTCATTTGTTAGCTCCTCGACTACTTTTTAGAACTGGACAAATAATGTATCCTTAGAAGCGTCTTGATCGTCCGCTATTTATAGGCTATATAAAATAGTCACAATCTAATGTGGCGCGCACTAGCGGTTATTAAGTACGTTAAGAATTAAATTTGAGACACACACCATATTTCAAAAATGTATACATTAATAGCCGTTGCTTGCCCTAAATTATTACAAATAAAAAAATCAAGTTTAGAAACTAAATCCTATTAAGAACTGAAAAATTATGTCCCAAGAAGTATTAAGCAAGAAAATGTCTATCAATTATCAGTATTTAAATTTAAATAAATATTCCAAAACATTTTACACAACGTAGAATGCGGATAAACATACTTAGATACTTTTTTTTGTAAGTACATACCATATTACACATAAACACCCAGACCCATGCAAATAGCCATATTCAGGCATACAAATATTTGCACTGAGCGGGGATCGAACCCGCGCCTCCTGCGTGGCAGTCGTGTGCATTACCGCCACGCCACAGAGGCTGTCAATCGGTGGCAAGGATGTTCGTATGTCATTTTTTTCTCTAGAATGTATTGTTTTGTTAGAGTAAGTGGCATACGACCACGGCTATCCTTAATATTTTATTGTTGGATACTTTTTAGAGCGTGTTTTTTTCTGTAATCGGCTTTAATAACTCAGCTGGGGTAGTTCAGTCTAACTACGAAAAGGTCTGTCATTTGACCTACACACTATATGAACAGACCTTGAAATATTATGCTTATTTTTATTTTGATAAAACTGTGATAAGCCGATTACGGTTAGGTTATTTTAATTAGTTACAGGTAGAATAACACCAACATCATATTTAATGTCATAATTACCTGTTGCAAGTTCAATAAACCAACAAAAACCATTAAGGTATGGTTCCGAAGCCGACCGCATACAACTGCAGACGCAGATACACCGTAGCGGCGCGGCGGCGGCGCAAAGTGCGCATCCCCATACCCAGGGCTAGATGAGGACACTATGGTCCCCACAACCCGAAGTGGGCCATCTCGAAGGAGATGGTCCTGGGTCGGCTGGGGTGCTGAGATATTTTTCGTGCATCCTCACCTCCGGCAACCAAAGACCCCAAAGACGGCGTGCGTTGTAGTCGTTCGAGTCCGACATAACCACCTCCACAGGCTCCTTTGGAGGTGATATCCGTGGGGATTTTTCACACGATAAAAAAAAGACGTGTAGATACAGCGCATTTATAACGGTAACCATTGACGAAACCGACCATCAACCCAAATGGAGAAGACGTCTTCCAAAATCACTTCGTGATTGTGATAATATATGCCAATGAAATGGTTGACAGCCTCTGTGGCATGGCGGTAGTGAACGCGACTACTACGCAGGAGCCGCGGATTCGATCCCCGCTCAGTGAAAATATTTGTATGTATGAATATGGCTATTTGCGTTGGTCTGTGTATTTCTATGTATAATATGTATATATTTATAAAAAAAGTATTTATATATGTTTATTTCGTAACACAAGCTAGTTAAGCTTACCATGGATCTAGCTAGATAGCGTTTGTTGTATGTGGTCACCTTCGGAACCATACCTTTAATATAAGTACAATGATAACTTTAACAAACGAATAAAATTGAATTTATCTTTCAGCATGTAAGCAACCAATTCGGGGAATTCCCCTGGGTAATCGCTTTACTGGATTCCTACAACTCCTCATACGCTGGTGCGGGGGTTCTCATCAGCCCCGAAGTCGTGATGACCGCTGGACACATAGTTGCCAAGTAAGACTCTCATTCATTATGAACTAACTTCGACTGTTAACCAAAGTTCAGACAAACCTGCAGTTAGACTAGAACCTCATACTCCAAGTTGACGAATCGGGCGTCAGAGGTCGCAGAACGACCTCCGTCCTCCATGAGCACAGGCCTGGGGGTGTTCGGCGGAGCCACCTGTCACCCTAGCGCAAGCAGGCCGCGGCGGTGGAGCAAAGTGCGCCTCCCCGTACCCGGGGCTAAATGCAACCCGAAGGGGGCCATCTCGAAAGACATGATCCCGGGTCTGCCGGGGTGCGAGAGATATGTTTTCTGCAATCTCACCTCCGGCGACTAAAGACTCAAAGACGGCGTGCGTTTTAGTCGGTTCGAGTCCGTCATAACCACCTCCACCGGCTCCGGGTGGTATCCGTGGGGATTTTGCGCACGTTAAAAAAAGTTGAAAGCTTAGAATGTGACTCGGATTAACGCTAGGATGAAAAAGAAGATTACTTCCGACTAATTGATGTTCCCAATAACATACCTACAGTTAACTGTAGATCGCACCTCCAGATAAACAGTCAAGTTTGAAGTATCTGTGACTGCTGAACCAATATTATAATTACAAATCTCTATCTGTTTTAAGAGACAGGCCCTACAATCGATAGTCACTAGGATTACAGATCAACGGTACAAATATTGGGACACTAAAGTCAGAGATTGATAACGTTTTCTACCTTTAGTATCGCGAAACTGATAGTAGATACGTTATTGGGAACGGCCGGCGCGGGCCTGGGGATGTCAGGTGGAGCAACCTGTTACCCTAGCAGAACACTGCGCTCGCTCGGTGCCCGTTCCTCTTTTCGAGGGCAAGATGAAGACACTGTAGTTCATATGCGATGGGGCCATATCGAAACCGGATACTTGGATCAGATGGGGTTGCGAGGACTATCTTAGGCCATCTCACACCCAGCTATTGTAGACCCCAGATGGTGTACGTGTAACGGCTCGAGTCCAACAGAACCGCCCCGATAAAATTCGCAAACAATACCACTGCGAGAGAAGGATATCCAAAAGAGAAATAAAACTCTGTACCAGTCCAAGGTGGAAACTGTAGGCCAAAGCCTCCCAACATTAGGAGAGGCCTATGTCCAGCAATGGACGGCGATAGGTAGTTCTTAACTACAGTTTCTCCTCCTACAGATTCGCTCCAGGGACCCTCAAGATTCGAGCAGGAGAGTGGGACACACAGACTACAAAAGAGATCTTCAAGCACCAAGAGAGAGATGTACAAGATATCTACATTCATGAAGGTAAGTGTCAAAGAAAAACCGAGCACTTTTTGGGTGAAAGAAATCATGAAACTCGCAATATCATCATCGTCAGAATGGGCGGAATGTTGTCTGGATCATCGCTAAAATAACATGGATGACTGCACACTCTGACGTCGTGAAAGACGGTGACGAAAGTGCTCGATGAGCCTAAAGTTTTCTTGAGACTCAGGACACGTCAGTATTTTCCGTCCCAATCGAACAGTCCGACTGGGACAGTCCGTACTTAATACCGCGGCCATAATAATCTCGTGTTGTATTCCCGGCGGTGAGTAGGATAGCCAGAGCTCACTGGAGAGATTGCTATCAGTGGGAAGACCTGCTTTGTCTTCTGCACTGACGGCACAGAAACTCTCAGTTCTTACAGGGTCGGCAGTTCAAGTGTGACTCGTGACTCCTCTGGTGGTGCACATGAAAATAGACCAACGTAACAAATTCCCATAAAATGGGCCCTGTGTTTCTCTGTCACCTCCTACTGCTATAGTCTTCTGCATATACGTTTCAGCATTCAATAAGAACAACCTCTACAACGACATCGCACTCCTGCGCTTGGCGAGCCCCCTGCAGCTGACAGAGCACATCAACGCTCTTTGTCTACCAGAACAAGACGAAAAATTCGACTATGAAGAGAATTGCGTTACGAATGGATGGAATAAGAACCTCTTTGGTATGTTATCAGTTCTTCCATACTAATATAAGCGTCAGTAGCTTAGTGGTACAGGAGTGGGCCTTAAGATCGAGAGAGAGAGATCCCGTGTTCGAATCCTGGCCATTACACTACCGCCGTGAACCCACCCTTAGCACAAGCAATTTAGCTCAGTTGGAGGGGTTAGAGGGAATATTAGTAACCTCGGTTCTAATATTCTTTAAAATAAATATAAATGCGAAAGTAACTCTGTCTGTTACGCCTTCACACCTAAACCACTGAAATCATCTTGATGAAATTTGGTATAGGAGTAGATTAGACCTTAAGAAAGGACTATCTTTTGGTCGCGATAACCGTCATCCACGCGGGCAACAGCTAATACTTTTATATACCCATCTAGTTAAACTAAATTGCTTGTGATGGGAACAGAATTAGCCAGAATTTGATTACGAGTCCTTATGATTGCAAGACCGATTCTTCACCAAGCTACCGACTTTATTCAAGCTTTTATTGGAATGACTGCCATCTTACCTCTCGGCCTCACCTGAAAAGTTTAAACCAGCGCCTGATGCATCAGCAAAACACCCCTTTAAATTATTCACAGCGTCTTCATGGAGGCCTTTTTCCTAATTGCATCCGGGACCAAGGTGCCCTCGGAGCTCAGTATCCGCCTTCCAGCTCTTCCACTTCGCACAATCTTGAGCGTCCATGGTAGTGAGACCATTTGCAGGCATGTCACCCTCTACGACGTGAAGTCAGGACTTCTAGGGCCCACCCCTTTATGTTTTTCTACTAGCTAACCCGGCGATCTGATCCCGTTCCCGCTGCACCCTCTACTATATTAAGCATGTAACATATAAACCTTCTTTTTACCCGACTACGGCGAAGCCAAAAGGAGGGTTATGATTTTGACAGGCTATGTACGTATGTATGTATGTATGTATGTATGTATGTATGTATGTATGTATGTTCATTTGTTCCCTCATAGCTCCTCCACTACTTATTAGAACTGGACAAATGAGGTATCGTTACAAGCGGCTTGATCGTCCGATGGTTATAGGCTATATGACGTGTCACTAAATCTTGTGTGGCGCCCTCTAGCGCTCATAAGGTACTGTGTTAAAAAATAAATTTGAGATAAATATGCTGTGTTTGGTATCAAATTAGCATAATTGGCTTAGCACATTTAAAATATGTATAAATTATTAGCTTTCACTTGCCCCAAAATAATATAAATAAAAAATAAGTTTAAAACTAAAACCCGACTAACGAAAAATCACGTTCTAAAAAGAATCAAACAAGAAACTATCAAGGATAGCCGTGGTCGTATGCCACTTACCTACTCTAACAAAACAATACATTCTAGGGAAAAGTGGCATACGACCACGGCTATCCTTGATAGTTTCTTGTTTGATTCTTTTTAGAACGTGATTTTTCGTTAGTCGGGTTTTAGTTTTAATTGCATTACTTTATCTAATAAAAGAAACCACTTCAAACTCTGTAGCGTAGTTTTGAAGATATACAGCATATCTACTGAGGGACGGACTGCGGAATGCGACTTTGCTTTATGCTATGTAGTAATGATGATTTCACAATGCATGTTTTGTCTCCTGCGTTCAGGTCGCGAAGGCCAGTATACCGTGATCCTCAAGAAAGCAGAACTGAACATGGTTCCTCACAGTCACTGCGAATCTCTCCTGCGGAAGACCAGACTAAGCAAAAGGTTCCATCTGCACGATAGCTTTGTTTGCACTACTGAGGACGAAAGGGATAGTTGTAAGGTAAGATACTCTTTTTATTAATCCCCGACGCAAGGAGAGGGGTGTTATAAATTTGACGCGTCAGTCTGTCTCATTATAGGGTGAATTTCAACAAGTCCATTAAAATCTTCATTTCCGTGGATTTTTTTACCTTAAGTGTTATAATAAAAAAACATAGCGTTAATTAAAGGTTTTGATACTTTAAGTATTCTTGCTTAATATCTAGCAGATAACTAAAAAAACTAACGAGATATACAAGATTAAAAATTACATGCCACGGCGATGAAACATGCGTGTACGGTAATGAAACAAGCGTCCACGGCAATGAAAGAATTATGCCAAGGGAATGAAAGAATCAACCACAGAAATGAAAATCCATATAGAACATAATATTTTAAATACCAACTTACATGCAATAAATTTATCAAATTTCATAGGTTAAAAATCTGCAACAGGAGTAGGTACAATTAAACAAATATATAATAGAATCAAAGTTGTCCGATCATTTATATAAATTCTGTCACACAAAAAAGAAATTAACAATACAATAATATGTATGTAAGTTTTCGAATCCTGTAATGTCACTATTCGGTGCTACCTTTTTATCAGGTAATGATGTTTTATAATGCCTAATCATACTATGGCGATGAAAACATAAGTCACGGAAATGAAACATCTAGTCACAGCAATGAAACTAAATTGTTTTACAATGCATGGCAATGATTTTTTTTTTCATTGCCGTGTTTTTTTTTTCATTGCCATAGCAAATTTTGACCACGGAAACTACGGCAATGAAAGCACGGCAATGAAAAACGAGACAAAAATATAAAATAACAAAAAATCTAATAATTATTCGAAGCTTTAATCACTTCACAAAAATAAACAAGAGAAATGGCGTTATATTGAATATTTAATCAAGAGGATAACTTATTAAATTAGAAAGTTATCCCTATCCACGGCGATGAAAGAAAAAATGTCCAGTAACATAAAAATGGTATACTTACCTCTATGGCGCCAAAACGCAGGTACGTGTGTACGTTCTTCCGCGTCGAGCACTTAGTCGGCACCAATATGCAACGTTTAGCGCATGTAAGGGAGGACGCAAGTCGTTAGATAAAACAATATTCAAAAACATGTTTAGAACACGGCGATGAAAGGTAGTTCTGGGACAAATGTATTTTTGTTAACCATTCGTTGTATTGTTTAAATATTTGAATAAATGTATTTCGTAACAATACTTTAACTATTCACGTATCAAATAAAAATAGGTATTAATAAAAATAACCAGTAGATTTTTATCAATGAGGTATTACGACACAATAGGTGACGTGTGGACAAAGACGGCAATGAAAGATTTCGGTGTATTTTGTTTTTTTTTGAATTACCTATAATCCTATTTAAAATAATATTTAGTGCTACACATAGGTACATCACTATTTCACCTAACTAGCAAAAAATTTTAGAGCATTATAACTATGATTTTTAGCACCGATTTCATCGATGCCACGCAATTCTTGGTCCCGGGAAATTCACCCTATAGCTCCCGAACGGATGAAGCGATTTCAATTTAGTTTTTTTTTGTATTAAAGGTGACTTATGTGCGAGTGTTCTCAGACATGTTTGATCAAAATCGGTTGAGCCGTTTAAAAGGTATTGGGGGTTAAAGTGGGAAGTATTGGGGGATTTTCAGTAATACAATAGGCTCCTTCTTTCCTAGCGTAAAACCCAGTCGCATCTGAAGTTCTAGTTCCACTTCAGAGTCTGAGTTCGCTTTTTCAGTCTAAAGGTTTCGATGAACTTTGGTATTTTGCGAGAAGCGATTGCCATTCGTGATATTGAAGCATTGCAGTTAATGAAATATAATAATAAATAAATATTCCACAACGCTATCTAGACCCATGGTAAGCTGAACTAGCTTGTGTTATGGAATCTATATGCGGATAAACATACTTAGATACTTTTTTTTGGAAATACATACATAATTATACATAGAAACACCCAGACCAATGCAAATACCCATATTCATGTATACAAATATTTGCACTGAGCGGGGATCGAACCCGTGCGCCTCCTGCGTCACAGCTGTCGCATTCACTACCGCCACACCACAGAGGCTGTCATGCCCCTAATAATAGCTTTTTTTCGTCACGGTTCCATCCTCGAATGAGCACTCTGAGGTTTTTAGAGGATCCCGTTCGGCAGTGCGAGTTTGACGCCCCTGGTGTTGCACATAGACAACAGTAATCACTTTCCATAAGGTGGGCCGTGTGCTTGTTCTGCCATCTAGGTGGAATAAAAAACACGTTTCAAAATAAATCAATTCACATTAAATTTTATTCTTTCACAGGGTGATGGTGGGGCTCCTTTAGCGTGTCCTATTGGCAACAACCGGTACATGCTGACAGGGCTGGTCGCGTGGGGTATAGGCTGTGGTCGTAAGGATATCCCGGCAGTATACACCAATGTACCGAAGTTTAGGAGATGGGTCGACAGGAGATTGGAAGAGTGGGGTCTACCGGCTGTGAAAAGTGTTTGATTCATAATAAAATAATTAATATTTATATATTGAAATGTTAGTTTTCTTATTTATTATTAGCCTTTTATTACCTTATATTTTTATTTATCCATACTACTATTAAAAATGCAAAAATAATTCTGTCTGTCTGTCTGTCTGTCTGTCTGTCTGTATGTTACGCTTGCACGCATAAACCACTGAACGGATTTTGATGAAATTTGGTATAGAGGTAGATTGGACCATGAGAAAGGACATACGATATGTTTAGTCGCGATAACCGACATCCACGCGGGCGGAGCCGCGGGCAAAAGCTAGTTATTATATAAGCGGGGCGTGAAAAGGCATCTAATGAGGCCGTCAAGCTGAGTGCTACCACTGTTAACATGGTAAATGTTTACGATGGTGACCCTCTTTCCGAGACTTCGTCTTTAACTTAACATCAGGCGAAGTCAAATTGACGTGTGAATAATTTAAAAAAAAAAAATGCACCGTGCGGTTTTGACCACTAAAAAATGAATAAAAGTCACTTTTCGATACATATCGTTTCAGTAAGGCAATTTTTTTAAAGAATATCAGGGTTGAATGACTTTTCTAAAGCATTAAAATTCGAATATATCGGGAAAAATGAAATGCTCAAGTGGGACTTGAACTCAAGTTGGTAGATGGCTCCACCGTCGCCTTACAGACGGATATAAGGAGTAGGGAAATTTAAAGTGATTTAGGTGTAGCTCAAATAGCTCAGTTGGAAGAGCATTCCCCCTGTAAGGGAAAGGTCGTGGGTTAAGTCCCACTTGAACATTTCATTTTTCCCGATGTATTCGAATATTAGGTTTGAATGAAATTTTTTTAAAGCATTATGTATGCTAAACTATATTTAACTAGCTTTTGCCCGCGGCTCCGCTCGCGTGGATGTCGGTTCCCGGCGAATTTTTCTCTACGTACAAACCTTCCCTGGACTGCCACGAATAATTCAAGACCAAAATTAGCCAAATCGGTAAAGGCGTTGTTGAGTTATAAACATTACAACGAAAAGTGGCATTGATTTATATACCTATATTATATAGATAATGATTGTAAAATCATTCATTGGTTCCGATAGTTCGTAAGAACATCGGTAGATGACTCCGCCGTCGCCTTAAAGACGGATAAATTTTAATATGGACGGGGAATTTGAATCATATCGGGCGTCGGTGGCCTAGTTGGTTAAGGCCACCTGTAAGGGAAAGATCGCGGGTTCGAGTCTCACCCGAGCGATTTACTTTTTTTGATGTTTTAGAGAATATTAGGTCTTTATCATATGATCTTCTGTACTAAACTAATACGAAACGTTACACGCATGTCTATTTATTTATTTTTTTATTTAATTTAGGTTAAGAAAAAAAAAATACATGCATAACATACATAGCCCCACAAAACCGTGTGATCGGTTTGTCTGCAGGATCCAGTCTCCGTACAATTGCTTTTTAACCGGCTCGTATCAAAGCCGTACCACTGACAAATGTTTATAGTTATAAGTACATACATAACACATAATGTACCAATGTAACAATATATATGTACACACGTACATAGACATATGCACACACATCCGTGTGTTGACGGAGAGAGAAAACAATTATTACCCCATCTCATCCGAAGGGTGTCGTAAGAGGCAACTAATGGGAAAACACGCAGACGATATCACTGCGAGAGAAGAGAAACTTTATTTTTTTATTTCCCATAAGAACACAATAGTTCGCTTAAAATGAGATACTAGTAACATAACATAAACTCACGCGTGTATTCCCCGAAGGGGTAGGCAGAGGTGCTAGCACCCACATTTCGCCAGTTTATGTTTAGGTCCCAATGTAATAGGTGGCGAGCCTATTGCCATTAACCGGGCACTTATAATCCTGCGATAAATACACACATAACTTCGAAAAGCATCGAAAAGTCATTGGTGTGTGCCATGGTAAACCTGGGATCGAACACGAGACCTCGTCTCAGCAGTCCATTACCCATACCACTAGGCTACCGCAGAGATACTAGTGATATTTCTTAATTAAAATAGTATTAATCATTTGCATCTGGCGAGCTGGGATGTCAACACAACACACATTTATTGCACATTATGTACTTACACACATGCATTCAAAAGTAGACCTACTTAAAGGGCATGTACATACGCATTTTACCTGTGAATGCATTCACTCTTTTGCAGTTTTTATGGTTCGGAACGGAACCCTTATAGATTCGTCATGTCTGTTTGTCTGTTCGTCCGTATGTCACAGCCATTTTTCTCCGAAACTATAAGACCTATTCTGTTGATACTTGGTAAGTAGATGTATTCTGTGAACCGCATTAAGAACTTTACAAAAAAAACTACTATAGATAGGTCTTCAAAAATGCTATTGAGGTTTCTATTACCATTTTTTGCCTAAACTGAATAGGTAGTTTGCGCGAGAGACACTTCCGAAGTGGAAAAATGTGTGTCCTCTCCCTCCCCCCTCTCACTTCTAAAATAAGAGAATGATAAATCTAAAACAAATAAAATTATGATGAACATTGCCATGCAAACTTCCACCGAAAATTGGTAGTTTTTTTAATACGTCATAAACCGCAGTTTTCGCCTTTCATTCAATTAACTCAAAAAATACAAGTACTTTTATATTTATTTATTCATTTATTCATTTAATACAGTACAAGCTAACAGTGAAAAACACCAAAGCGCTTATATGTATTATATTACTTGCTGCTACGGAACCCTTCATGGGCGAGTCCAACTCGCTCTTGGCCGGTTTTTGAAAAAAAAATTTTACGCCTGTATTATGTAATAGGTGGCGAACCTATTGCCATTATCCGGGCACTTATAAACCTGCGATAAATACACACATAACTTCGAAAAGCATCGAAAAGTCATTGGTGCGTGCCATGGTAAACCTGGGATCGAACCCGAGACCTCGTCTCAGCAGTCCATTACCCAAACCACTAGGCTACCGCTGGTTTTTGATATCAGTAGGTAGTTTATTGTATAGGTTATGTATGCGCCTTCGAACTATATTGTTAGTACCTATACACAATATTGTTATTATTAGAGATTTTGCTATAGTTACTTAGAAATAAAACCCCGTTCCAACCCGTCTGACCAGTGTGAAAACAGTTGGCCTTCCAATATAAGAAGAGGCTTATGTTCAACAGTGGACTGCGCAGGCTAATTTATTGACACACCCGAAAAAAACTGAATATTAAATTAAAGCCAACGAAGCGAGAGAAAAAAGGTAAACAATGTTTCAGCGGTTCCAAACTATTTTATTTGAAAACTAGCGTTTGCCCGCGTCTGTCTGTATGTTACGCTTTCACGCCTAAACCACTGAACGGATTTTGATGAAATTTGGTGTAGGGGTAGATTAGACCATGAGAAAGGACATAGGATATGTTTGGTCGCGATAACCGATATCCACGCGGGCGGAGCCGCGTGCAAAAGCTAGTTTCTCATAAGATGGCGGATCTGACAGCTTTCCTGTACTACGAAACACGCAACGACAGCTGTCGCTCGGCTATTTGTCGCGTAGCGTACGTGTGATATATGCGAGGAGCGAGGACAGAGACAATAATCGCTAGTTATCGCAACGTAACTCAGTAATGGTCGCTTTGTTTACCTTTTTTCTCTCGTCTCGTTGGCTTTACTTTATTTGAAGTAGGTAAATAAGGTTGAAAATGGTTTATACATCAAAAATATCGCTTGTCAACGGATGTTGTTTCACCAACAACGTTGCGCATCGTTGCCGAACAATAACGATAACAATCTCAAATAACAACTGGGAATATCAACCATAATTAGAGCCTGAAATGACTGCAACACTGAAGATGCTGGCTACATCTCTAGTAGAATTATTTTAATCTTAGTTTGTGACCTACAAAGTGTGAACCATGCGACTGGATATTCAGGATACCAGTGTTTTATGATCAAACTGGGTAAAATTGTATCTCGTACTTTGCCTTTAGTACGATAAACTATCGTAATTATATACCAGCTGTTGCCCGCGGCTCCACCCGCGTGGATGTCTGTTATCGCTTATTGTTGAGTCAACGTTATTGAGCTAAAATTGAGAAAAAAAAACGTTATTGAGCATAAACAGCCCGATCGGTTTAACATTGACAAATTTTCATACAAAATTTCATCCCCTATTTTATCCCCTTGGGGGTAGAATTAATCAAAATCCTTTCTTAGCGGATGCCTACGTCTTAGCACCTACCTGCATGGCAAATTTCAGCCCGATCCGTCCAGTGGTTTGGGCTGTGCGTTGATAGATCACTATGTCAGTCAGTCACCTTTGAGTTATATTACATTTAGACGTATTAAGAGAACGGAGCGTTGCGATTGGCCGGCTACACATACTCAGGTTCACAGTAGGCAGACGGCCAATCACAATGCTCAGTTCTCTCAATACGTTTACGAGAGTTTTTCATGGGGTATTGTATTAAGATACCTTGGTTATGATATACGGAATGACGTTCAAGAAACCATCGGAACTCTATAAACATCTAAGAGTAACCAAAATGCACGTCCTAGCGAAATCAAAAGACGAAATCGTGCTAGCTCTTCCAAAAGACCAAAGTACTAAAGAGCTCGAGTCGCGCCTCCAACTCCATAAAAAATTCATGATAGGCTCGCAGACTGGTAGGGTAGGTTTGGGTAATACTAGGAGGCAGTCAGACAAAGACATAACAAAATCTTTTCTTCAAGTAGATGAAAATAATACCTACAAAGTGCACGCAATGAACCTAGAAATACAAAACGAATGGTTAACACTAGGTGAATTTTGTATTCCCATAGCCTTAAAATGGCGTACCTTAATATACGACTGGTCACCGGCTCTCCTTAAATTCTATCTCAATGCATTCCAGTTGACCCTCCCCGGCCAAAGCAATCTTGTCAGATGGGGAAAAGCCACAGATAAAACATGTAACTCATGTGGTGAAGCAATTGGTACTGCTAGGCACCTACTGGTGGGTTGTAGGACGCTATTAGACCGGGGTCATTACTCGCGCAGACATGATAAGGTATTAGAAATCGTACGTGAGGCGGTAAGTTTGGCGGTAGCTAGAGCGAAAAAGGGTTTAACCACAAACTAAAGAAATGACGTCGCGTTTGTAAAGGAAGGCTGCTCAAAAAAGACAAATCAAAAGCCGTACTCAATTTTGATAGCAGCCGCTGATTGGACATTACTCGCAGATTCGTATGAGAAACACTATAAAATACCGGAGGATGTTTGTGCCTCGTCATCCAGACCCGATATATTCCTATTTTCAAAACAGCAAAAGCGTGCAGTACTAGTAGAACTCACAGTACCGTGGGAAACTAACATACCTAAAGACCACGCTATAAAAATAAACACATATTTTGACCTGACCAACGAGTTAACCAAAAATGGCTATGTGGTTAAACTCTACGCCGTGGAAGTAGGAGCAAGGGGAATTCCAGCTAAATCCCTGTATAACTTATTTAAAGACCTCGGATTGCCAAGAGCTTCAGTAAGCTCTTTACTCAAACGAATATCTAAAACGGCGTTGATAGGATCTTACCAAATTTGGATAGGTAGAGGGGGGGACACGACTGACGGTGGAGGTGGGCGCTGATGCATCACAAGGTGGGGCCACCCTAAACCTACATCTGGGTCGCAAGTCCCAGGCGCCGTCACAGTGTTCCTCTCTGTACCACGCCATGGACCCGGCGACCGCACGGTGAATCCATGGAATGCTAAGAACCGGATCTCTTTACTCTTTTAATTTGTTAGATTTTATACTTATCTTCATCGACTATATTAAGCATGTTTTGTACATATGTATGAACCTTCTTCTTGATTACTTCATCTATTAAAAGAAACCGCATCAATATCTGTAGCGCAGTTTTGAAGATATAAGCATTCATTGTGACGGACAGACGCGGAGAGCGACTTTGCTTACTATTTAATGAAGATAAATGTCAACGGATGACAAAGAGTCCGATTCCCATTCAAACTTTGAAAGTGAAGTTTTTATGAGATGGTGGCAAGCCTCTCAACTCAGAATTAAATCTTACTTTAAAAACGGATGTCCTCTTCAAGTGTATTTTATAAATATTATTTGAGTTTATGTTATCAATGTGTTGACTTTTTTGTTTTGTTTTATTATAATTAAGGTGAGGTTATCTACATTTAAGTGAATAATTATATGCGTGTTTACTCTTTGAGTTGGTTCAGAGTTAAGTTGGTCTTAAAGGTGTACGTGTGCTATTCAGGTTGTTTATTTACTATAAAAATTGTTGATTTTTGTGTTGTTATGTGTGTCAATAAATCTATGGAACCTGTAAAAGTATAATTATAAGAAATCTGTAAGTATTTTGTTACGAATTACCTCTTGAATAGTTTTCATTGTACATTATTTTAATCGTCGTTTATATGTTTAAGTGAGTAAGTAATTACAAATTTTACAGAAACACAAAACTACTTTTTCGTATTTTAAAAATGGCGCGTGTTTACTTAAGTTTTTATCATCACAGTGTTTGCATTCAAGGTCTTCATCTCGGAGCTCGTTGTACGGATTTCGACTTTTCCTCCTCCTTAAGCACGTGGGTCTCCACCTCCCACTAGGGGGCCCTGAAAGGTGGCATGGCCAAACATTAGTTTCCCAGAAAACAAGGCGATTACAGATAAATATGACCACAACAGCAACTTTCCGCAACTCCATTCATATTTTTTTTTTTTTATCGTGCGAAAAATTCCCACGGATACCACCCCCACGGAGCCGGTGGAGGCGGTTATGTCGGACTCGAACCGACTAAAACGCACGCCGTCTTGGGTCCTTGGCTGCCGGAGGTGAGATTGCCAAAAGCATATCTCTCGCACCCCGGTAGACCCAGGACCATCTCTTTCGAGATGGCCCCCTTCGGGTTGTGGGGACCACAGTGTCCCCATCTAGCCCCGGTTACGGGGAGGCGCACTTTGCGCCGCCGCCGAGGCCTGCTTCTGCTAGGGTGACAGGCGGCTCCACCAGTCACCCCCAGGCCAGCGCTCATGGAGGACGGAGGTCGTTCTGCGACCTCCGACGTCCGGTTCGCCTTCGCTCTGCACGGGCTTCCCGGGCCCGGAGTCTGGTCCGGACCCGACCGGCCGCCTCCTTCTCGAGCATTACTTGCTCGCAGAAGGAGGCGGCCGCACCCCAAGCGTTTGCGCATCGTACCATCGCTGTGAGCAATGTGACGAGTGTGAGGACTCCCACCCCTAGAGCCGCCACTAGGACCCGCCTCGGCGTGTCCCACGCCGGGCACTCGGTCAGCGTGTGCAGCTCTGTGTCCTCGCTCGCATCACAGTGATGGCACTCGGACGTTGGCTCCTTCCGGATCCGACACAGGTAACTCCCGAAACACCCGTGTCCGGTAATCACCTGCGTCAGCCGGTACGAGAGGCTGCCGTGTGGCCTCTCTAGCCACTCCTCCATGATGGGTCTTACCGCCGCTATTACGGCGTGCCCTGCGCTTGGTCGCCCAAGTCGTAGCTCCCATTCCGCTACCATGTCCCTGTGGAGCTGAGACCTCACGGCCCGAATTTCTTCGGGCTCGGGTTCCCGTCCCTGCTCCCGCGCCTCCTTACGATACCAATATAGCATCGAAAGGGCTCTCGCATCCAGGTTCCACGGTAGGGATCCGGCAAGGAGACTCGCCGCCTCGAAAGATATCGTGCGGTACCCCCTAATGGCCCTGCTGGCCATTGCACGCTGCGGTCCACGCAGCAGACGCGCATTGTGGACCGTCAGGGTGTCCGCCCATATTGGGCACCCATATAGGGCCATGGACCGCACGACTCCTGCAGGATTCATCCGGCCCCCTCATGTTGGGCAGCAGCCGCCCCAAAGCGGCAGCTGTGTCCTTCAATTTGGGGGCCAGTCTTCGGAGATGCTCCCCGAAGTTCCACCGGCCATCGAGTACGAGCCCCAGATATTTCATCTGGGCCTTGACGCCGATGGAAATGTCTCCCACTATGAGGCTGGAATCCTCCGGTGGCACGCGCCGAGGCCCATGAAAGAACATGGCCTCGGTTTTATGCAGAGCCACCTCGAGACCCAGCCGCCGAATCCGCTCCACGACTTGGGCAACCGCGGTCGTAGCCCCGCACGCCGTCACCAGCGTGTCATCCGCATAACACGTGAAACTCCATTCATATAACAAATTGCCTTATTTAGTAGCAGTTAATAATCTAGACATTATTTTAGTTTAATATTTTCCTTGTATTTTCTTAGATCTTGTGATTATTTCGGTGACTACAGTGTGGTGTGGTGCCACTGCAAGAAACGGCATTAAATAATTGACTTTAAAGCGATATCGTTAAAGTTCAAAATTATATGACTCTTTGCAGAGTAATTTAAAATGTGTAATGAAACTGTTTTCATTTCATTTTGGACTTTAAACGTATAGAAATAAAGTCTAAAATTGAATGGCATTTTTGGCAGTGACTGGTGGCACCTCAATGGTTTAGCTTTTAGAATCGAGGGCCAGGTTGTTTATTTCCCTACTTTAATAGCTTTACCCCAAGTCGCAAATGAAACTAGGTACTGGCGCGCTTGAGATCATCTTTTTTTTTATGAAATTACCGTTTCATTTGGAGATAACACGATGGAGAGTAAACAATGCAATAAAAGTAGTTTTGTTGGTTTATTCCAGGAATCAAGTAACAATCCCCACTGGTGGGAATTTGTCGGTGGACAAATTCCCACCAGTGGGGAAGTGTTACTTTTTTTTGACCAGATGTTGTTTACAATGATGGACTTTGCCTTTAGCTTACCATCAGGCGAGGTGACTTGTATTAAATAATACATAAAAGCATTTTTGTTAAATAATTGTAAAACAACAACTTCTGATGGGGATTGTTACTTATTTTTCCAAAAATCCCCACTAGTTGAGTTTATGTAACTAGTGGGGATTACTGGCCCATGAGCGCGGGCCTGGGGGTGACGGGTGGAGCCGCCTGTCACCCCAGCAGAAGCAGGCCACGGCGGCGGCGCGCTGAATAGTGCGCCTCCCCATTCCGGGGGCGAGTTGGGGACACCGTTGTCCCCCCTCCTGAGGAGGGCCAGACCGTAAGGGATGGCTCTGGGTCAGCCGGGGTGCGAGGGATATGTCTTTGACAACCTCAACTCCGGCCTAGCACCAAGACCCACAGTCGGCGTGCGGTTTTAGTCGGTCCGAGTCCGACATAACCTCCCCTTCCGGCTCCGGCAGGGGGGGTATCAGAGGGGATATCCGCACAAAAAAAAAAAAGTGGGGATTACTGGAAAAAATAACAATCCCCACTGGTGGGCATTTGTTGATGGGGATTTCGGGAATAATCCGTTTTTTTATGCCAGTGTGTTATGTACCTGGAGTACTACTAGGGGTTTTCGGTTTCGGGTGCGTTCCCCTTACACCCGGTATAACTGGTGGATTTGAACTCTTCCGCTGGAGTATTACGAATAGCACCCTGTGCTATCCTCAAAATAACATAACATAACATAAACTCACGCCTGTATTCCCCGAAGAGGTAGGCAGAGGTGCTAGCACCCACATTTCGCCAGTTTATGTTTAGGTCCCAATGTAATAGGTGGCGAGCCTATTGCCATTAACCGGGCACTTAGAAACCTGCGATAAATACACACATAACTTCGAAAGGCATCTAAAAGTCATTGGTGTGTGTCATGGTAAACCTGGGATCGAACCCGAGACCTCTTCTCAGCAGTCCATTACCCAATACTACCACTTAGGCTACCACGGCTTTTCTTCAAAATACTCAAATCCTCAAAATCTTCAAAATACATCCAAAAAACTCGTAGGTACTGCGCAAATAAAATACACTTTGTGACGTATGTGGGGTCAAGATAATATGCCGGTAACTATATTATCAAGGCCATTGTGTCTACCTATCTGTGTCAAAAGTTGGAGAACATAAAATTTTGCGTTTCGCCTGCTACAAAATATGCAATTTTTTACGATCTTCGCTTCAAATTGTAGTTGATTACCATATTAATTGTTTAATTCATGTTTTAGTGATCCATTGTATAATTTGTAGGTAAAAAAGTCAGTATAACATCTTTCAACGTATGTCGTTGAAAACAATACTGAATGTTATTGTTCTCAACGACAAAAGTCGGTTAAATCGAGAGTCGACAAACCTTTTTACGTAGTATTTATCAACATAGATAATATAATTTACATACCTATCCCCACGGGGGGAAACAAGATAGAGGTTATATTGGACTCCAACCGACAAAAATCGCAAGACCGCCTCGGTCCCTCAGTTGCCGAGGGTGTGGTAGCCACTGAAGTGAGGAAATCTTCACTCCACGACTGACCCAGGGCCACCTAGGACCCCCCGAGGGAGTAGGACTAAGGTGTCCCATCTTTTCCCGGAGAGAAAGGATGCGTGCATCGCGCCACAGCCGCGGCCTGCTTCTGCTAGGGTGACAGGCGGTTTCACCTGTCACAACCAAGACCTTCGACGCCCGAGCCTCCACACATTGCAGACTACGCAGGTCGGGAGAGTACTCAGTCTCCTCCACACCCTCTCCCCTGGAATCACTAGATCGCAGAAGGAGCTCGCACACTCTCATCATCACTGTGAAACGTACCAGTACCTAAGTGGATAGTTGAGGAAACTTGAGGAAAAAGTTGATATGTTTAATTCATTTTAAGACCCCTGGCTGACCCAGGGCCATTTTGGGATGACCCTCTCGGGTGTAGGAATCCCATATTGCGCATAGAAAGTATCGCACCGTCGCCCCTTTAAAAAAAAGCAGTTCGCCCCTTTTATTGTTACAAATATACTTGAAGTTATCCTGGCCATTATACTACCGACGTGAACCCACTCGTAGCACAAGCAATTTAGCTGAAGCGGTTAATATTAGTAATGTCGGTTATAATATTCTTTCCTTTATTTAAAAACAAAAAAAAAGAGATTATTCTTATTTTTGTGTTTAGTTTGGACAAAATTTGTATTGTGGAAACCAAATGGCAGTCACTTCACAGAAAATATCGAAGTTCAACCAAATCCGCAGTTAGACTGGTCAACGGAAGAACCCTAGACTCCAAGCTGTAAGCTGCGGATGCAAAATTGAGATTAACTCAAACGAATATCTAAAACGGCGTTGATAGGATCTTACCAAATTTGGATAGGCAGAGGGGGGAACACTACTGATGGTGGAGGTGAGCGCTGATGCATCACAAGGTGGCCACCCTAAACGTACACCTGGGTCGCAAGTCCCAGGCGCCGTCACAGTGTTCCTCTCTGTACCACGCCATGGACCCGGCGCGACCACACGGTGAATCGATGGAATGCTGAGAACCGGATCTCTAGGATGAAGAAGTTTTATATTTTTAATTTACTTTCGTATGTTCCCCAGAATCATGAAGCTCTTCTTCTTCGGTCTACTCCTGACTATGGTCAACTCGCAGATGACAATAGACCCTGCAATCCTCGAGGAGATATTTGGCAAACCTCTTACGCCTCTCCCTGGAAATGAAAACCTAACTACCATTGCTCCTGGCTCTGTGTCAACGACAACAGTAAATGACAGCGATATCAGCTATATATTTGAAAAACCTCTTTCAACTGAAGCTACAACTGTTCCAACAGTTTCTACTTCTAGAACTAAAATGGTTCCAACAATCTCTATTCCTGGGGTTATATTTGTTCCAACAGCCTCTACGGTTGCAACTACAATTGTTTCAACTGAATCTACTTCTGAAGCTACAAGTGTTCCAACAGTTCCTACTTCAGAAGCTACAACTGTTCCAACAGTCTCTAATTCTGAGACTACGATTACTTCAAGTACACCTACTTCAGAGACTACAATTGATTCAAGTATCCGTACTTATGGGGATACAAGTGTTCCAACAGTCTCCACTTCTGGGGCTACGGTTATTCCAACAGTCCTTACTTCCAAGACTACAATTGATGAAAGTGTTCTCGGTCTGATCTTCGATAAGCCTCTTACCCCCAGTCCTATGACCACAACCACGGTAAAAGAAAAGGTATGTATACCTACTGTTAACTTGTTTAAAATCAAATACTTTTTAGTTTAGCAACATAATATTTAAATCGATTCAGATAGGATAGGAATAGTTTGATCGGTTCAATGCCCTTACACAAGTGGCAATTCGTTGCCAGGCGTTTCGTAGAATATAATGACAGTCGTCAACGCATGTCATAAACATCAAATTCCATACATCATTCTATTCTATTCGAACCCGCATTCCCCCGCCCGAGAAGTTTAATTTTTCCCTATGTATTAGATTTGCATAGTTAGCATACTTAATGCTGTAAACTTCATTCATTGTATAATCGTTTCGTAGAACAAGATTATTATAACGTGTGGCCGACAGTCTATGGCCGTGAGGCAAATGAACACACAATTAGCAGCCAGCCGGCCGGCTGACTAGTTCAAGCAATTTTCAAGCACCTTATTGACATCATATAGAACAGAGTATTTTTCGTATACTCGTGATCAGCGGCATCTATTTATGCGAAATAACATGTAATTAAGAAAATGTCATTAAGGTCGAAAATCGTTTTTCTGTTCTTAGGACTACCCTTGTAGTCGGTTCGAGTCCCACATAACATGCCCTAACGATTTTGCTATCGAAACTGTCTCCAAAATCTTTTTTTAACCCCCGACGCAAAAACGACGGGGTGTTATAAGTTTGACGTGTCTGTGTGTGTGTGTGTGTATGTGTGTGTGTGTGTCTGTCTGTGGCATCGTAGCGCCCAAACGGATGAACCGATTTGGATTTAGTTTTTTTTGTTTGAAAGGTATATTAGTCGGGAGTGTTCTTAGCTATGTTTGAAAAAAATCGGTCCAAGATGGCCGCCGCCACAACATGTCGGAATACATATTTCTTCATAACTCCCTCAATATGGGTATCAAATGAAAGAGCTTGACTAGTAGATCAATTTAAAAAGTATAAAATAAAAATTAAATTAAAAATTTAAAAAACCCCCGTCACAAAAAACACTTCCAAAAAGTTGAAAATAAATTAATAAATTTTGATTCAACGGTTGCCATGTCGGGGGACCTTGAATTGTTCCAATAATATAACGGAAAGCTTAACCAGTTAGGGTCCCCCGACATGGCAACCGTTGAATCAAAATTTATTAATTTATTTTCAACTTTTTGGAAGTGTTTTTTGTGACGGGGGTTTTTTAAATTTTTAATTTAATTATGAAATGACTATACAATCTGGGTGTATAATACCATTTTAGAGATTTTTGGCGTATTTTAGCTAGTTTTGACACTATAGAATAAGCAACATAGGCTAATTTGGGCGGAGCCGCGGGTATCAATAGCGGGGATAAATAGTTGTGAACATTTCAATCTCTTTCAGGTAGCCAAAAAGAACAACACCATTCTCATACCTATTGGGGAGAATGAGCAGCCCTGTCTTGGATATTGCATTCCATTCCACGCTTGCGATACGTACAAAATTGATACTGATGATGGAGCTGGACAACTAATGCCCAGGTAAGGTAAAAGTGATTGTGTGTTCATTTAAAGTAAAGCCAACGAGCCGAGAGATAAAAGGTAAACAAAGCGACCATTACTGAGTTACGATGTGATATCTAGCGATTATTTTCTCTGTCCTTGTCGCACATATCACACGTACGTGATAATGGCCGACCGACAGCTGTCGTTGCGTGTTTCGTAGTACAGGAAAGCTGTCAGCACAGCAATTCTAAACTGTCAGATCCGCCATTTTATGAGCAATTTCATTCCTGTCTGGAATGCGCTTGAAGTGATACGTAATAATTTTCAAAAAAATGGAACCGCTGAAACTTTGTTTACCTTTTTTCTCTTGCTTCGTTGGCTTTACTTTAGAAGTTTGGTTGGGAAACGAAACACAATTTTAAACCAATTGTAAAAGCGTTCCCTTAAGTGCACCGCCCCAGGAAGTAATGCAGTATAATATCAACGACTGGCACAAAGCGTAGTAAACTTGTTTAAGAGTTGCAGGTGTAACAACGCATTTCAAGGTCCTGAACATATAAACAAGCTTACGTATTCTCTTACTCAGCAATTGAATATGCAATTTTAAACTGCAATTTCCATCAACTACCATACCCAAATATTAGGTCCTTACATATGAAATTGGCGTTTTGTATGGGAGGAACAAAAAGTGTATTTTTAAATATATTATATTTAATTAATCAAAGTATGAACCATTGTTCTCTATGCACTTTTGCCATCTCATAGGTAGTTCCACCAGTCGGACGGGAATCAATAAAATCTGTGAAGGCGATTTGGAGAAAAAAAAACCAATGAATGACGGTCATCGAAGCACAAATACATGAGTAAATAGCTGTACAAATTTGAATTTGGAATTCCTTACCAAAGAGGAGAAAATCGTGATTAAAGTGGCCAGTACGAAAAACGCCAATTTCATATGTAATATTTTATGCCATCGACACGCTGCAAAAGTTTGCAGTCGCAGGTCACATTAGTTAAGGAAGTAGGATAACACCAATGCACAAGTCACTGTATCAGTTTTTGCAGACCCACGAATAATGAAGGCCACGTATTTTAGACCTAAAATATGCTCCAATAAATTGGCACTTCCAAAGCGTCATTATAAAATAAATCTTAAATACTAGTTTAGCAAATGGACCACTGGTTCGAAACGCCCGGCCCAGACCTGATAAAACTCGGGGAGCATTTTTATTCAAGAAACTCAGCGGGCATTTTTTTTTGGTCTATAGGGGTAGATTAGAGAGGACATAAGCATATCTAATCTTATCTGCATATGTACCTATTTATGTATATATTATAGAAATTTAATGTAAGTATGTGCTAAGGTTTATGTTAAATACTATACTTAGGTATGTAATTAATAATATGTTTATGTATGTAAATAGTATATTTATTTTTATGTATGTATGTAGGGATATATATGTATGTATATATGTGTGTAAGTGTATATAGTTTAAGTTTATGACTACAGTAATAACTACCCAAACGTTATTATTGTTTTGAGATTTAAAAATGTCCATCAAAAGGTTGCCTGAGATCGCTTGTAGCGATAAGGCCGCCATTTGTACATTTCTTATTATGTTGTCCGTACATGTACTAAAATTTATAAGTGTACAATAAAGAATTTTCTTATCTTATCTTATCTTATCTTTGGTCGGGATATCGGAGCCGCAAAAACTTGAGGATGATAATAATACTTATAACTTTTCAATACACAGATTCGGATACCATGAACGATCATGCGAAAGGGCTGAGGACGTCTGCTGCTCAGTACCAATGAACCCCGCAAAGAGTACCACTCAGCTACACCCGGTCAAGACGCTGAAATGCGGCTACAGGAATCCTGAGGGAGTAGGGGAGACTTCTGCCGTAAGTACCGTTCTTGGGCGAAACTCCCCACGCTTAAGTGAAGGCGCCCCATGAGCGCGGGCATATAGGTGGAGGGTGAAGCCGCCTGTTATCCTAACAGAAGCAGGCTTGGAGCTAGATGGGGACATCCACACCTGAATAGGGCCAGCTCTAACAAATGAGCCTGGGTGTGAGACTGTGTCTTATACAAAGCAGTAAGTGCTGCGAAAAGCACTCAGAGCGCACGTTTCTGTGCCACAACATCAAAACATGAAATTCTTTAGCAGTATCTGTGTTTCCTTCTTCCTACAGTCCGAGGAATAAATATCTGATGAGGCCGTCAAGCTAAGGGCAGGTAACATTATTGGTATCTGTAATGGGGGACCTTGCCTGATACGTTACAATCTTTGTAAGAAACCCCTGACTAACAATTTAGTCCTACCATGTATAATAATGTGCCTGCGAAAATCTTCAATTCTTATTGAACAAAAAATACTTAAATCCTTTTTTTTTTCAATTCCAGTACGCAGACACTCAACTTGGTGAATTCCCTTGGGTGGTAGCTGTACTGGATGAAAAGTGGACCTACCTGGGTGTTGGAGTCTTGATCAGCCCTCAAGTGGTGATGACTGCGGCCCATATAGCTTCCAAGTAGGTATCACACGACTTACGCAAATATAGTTTAAAGAAACCTTACCCCTCTTTTTCGTCGCGGCGGCGCATAGTGCGCCTCCCCGTACCCGGGGCTAGATGGGGACACCGAGGTCCACACAACCCGAAGGGAACCATCTCGAAAGAGATGGTTCTGCGTCTGCCGGGGTGCGAGAGATATGCTTTCGGCAATCTCACCTCCGGCAACCAAGGACCCAAGACGGCGTGCGTTTTAGTCGGTTCGAGTCCAACATAACCGCCTCCACCGGCTCCGTGGGCGTGATATCCGTGGTGATTTTGCGCACGATAAAAAAACCCCCTCTTTTTCGTGCGAATATCTCCATGAATACCATCCACGCGGCCGTTACTCAGGAGGTGCGGCTTCGAATCCCGCTCAGTGCAAATATTTGTATGCTTGAGTATGGTTATTTGCATTGGTTTGGTCGTGCCTCGGAGAGCACCATAAACCGTCGGTTCCGGTTGCCATACCAACATCTGTAGCAGTCGTTCGGTAGTTGGAACCCTCAAAAGTCCAAAAACTGGTTTAACTGCAATGCTTCGATATCTCTATGGGTTTTGGAGGTCATATGGCAGTCGCTTCACGGAAAATATCCAAATCCGCAGTTAGACTGCGGAAGCGCACCCCAGACTCCGAGCTGAAAGCTTCGGATACGACTGGGATTAACGCTAAAATGAAGAAGAAGATTCAGCTACAAAGATACCTTACCCCCCTTTTTCGTGTGGAAATCCACCCAGCGCCGTGCGCTAGCGGGGGAAGGAGGGGGTTAGTCGAACTAACTAAAACCGCACGCTTTTTCGAGCTTCAATTACCGGTTGAAGGAATTTTTACAGCATTAAGTATGCTAACTATACAAATCGAATACATAGGGAAAAAGAATCGAGTCCCGCCCGAGAAGAATCGGGCGGGACTCGATTCTTCGGCAGAAGATTCGCTCGATAAGAGAATACTTAATGCTGTAAAAATTCCTTCAATTGTTTGGGCGCAGTTATCAACAATCAATGTTTAAAAATGATTGTAACATCATTCATTGATTCCGATAGTTCGTAAGAAAATCGGTAGATGACGCAACGTCGCGTCGCCTTAAAGACGTATAAGATGGGAAATTTGAATCATATCGGGCGTGTCTCGGTAGCCGAATTGGTCAGGCATTCCCCCTGTAAGGGAAAGACTGCGAGTTCGAGTCCCGCCCGAGAAGATTCTTTTTCCCTATGTATTCGATTCAATTACCGGGTTATTAGGTCACCCAATTCTGGTTGAGTTAACGAGTGCAGCAGAATGACCTACAAAAGACAACGGTGGCTTATCGTAGTGAAGAGCATCACATCTGCCCTTTACAATTTCAACACTGATACATAGCGATCACGACCACTCTGTCGGGAGCGTATCGGATAAGGAGAAGTTTACCCAATAAGGCATTTTTGTGGCACCCCAGGTGACCCTGGGCCATTTGCTGTTTTAAGATGGTTCCATCGGGTGTGAGAAGCAAGGTATCTCTTTAAAACTACACCTAGTCCGTCACCACTATCGCTATAAACCTAGTCCGAGTACTACTGGCGGCGGCGCAGTGTTCTCTATCAGGCACTTAATTATATTTCACATGATATTATCACTTCAACAGCTACACTACAGGCAACCTTAAGCTCAGGATCAGAGCTGGTGAATGGAACTCTCAGTCCCCGAATGAGATCTTTCCTTTTCAGGAGAGAATAGTGAAGGAGATCTTTATTCATGAGGGTGAGTGACTCTTGCTTCGTATGTGTTTACTTCAGTCCAATGGCATCTATCCATACAGGGTGTATTTTTGAAACGGCGCAGTAAAGGCAGGTGCCTTAACCGTCGTAGTTACAGCAAAATGTTCTTAGGAGACCTTCCTTAACTGTTTTTCATATTTTGAATTACATTCACTGATTATGGAAAAATCGTACAGTCAGCAAGAAAAATGCTAATTTTAATTTTGCTGAAATGTATAGGAAACATTTTTGGTGATTTCTGTGTTTCTTAGTACTCAAAGGTAAAATGGTCCCATACAGTCTTTTGATCCCCACAAGAAATAGGATCAATTAGCATCAAAAAATCTTTTTTGGACTTTTAGCATTTTTCTTGCTGACTGCACGATTTTTCCAAAGAAGGTCTCCTAAGAACATTTTTCTGTAACTACAACGGTTATGTTACCTGCCTTTACTGCCCCGTTTAAAAAATACACCCTGTATATCCCACGCACACTAAACCTGTGAAATGAACTCCCTGGTGTGGTTTTTCCAAACGACTATGGGGTTATTCAAGAAGATTTGAAGAGGTTTTTTTTTCAAGAGGATTAAGAGGTTTCTACAGGGTCGGTAGCTCGAATGTGACTCCCCTGATGTTGCATACGTCTATAAGAAATAATAAGGTTACACAGTGTACCCTCACAGATTAAAACAAAATAGACCGCCGCCAACGCTCGCTCGCTCTCGACTCATTCTTTCTCTTTCTTTACCGCGTCCCCCACCATGCCACACGTAGGTAGGACGCAATACATAGTAATAAATAAGTAAGCCCTTTCAGACTACGACAAGATAGACCGCCGCAGCAACAACATCGCTCTCCTACGCTTCGAGGAACCTCTGGAGCTGTCAGAATATGTCAATACAATTTGCATGCCGGAGCAGGACGAGGTCTTCGACAGCTACAAGAGCTGTGTTGCCAACGGCTGGGGCAAGGACATCTTCGGTAAGGCATGATGTAATACTGTATGTCAGCGCCATTGGCATGCCAGAGCAGCCAAGGCAGCTACCGAGGCTCCGTGGCTTTCACCATAGATTAGTCAACCTATCAGCATGTGATGTCCCTTAGGCCCGAAGACCTTGTTAGGGCTCTAAAGAAATAAGTATTGAATATCTTCCAACCTTCTTCTTCTAAGCGTTAATCCCAGTCGAATCTGAAGATTTTATCTCGGAGTCTGGGGTCCGTTTTAACAGCCTAACTACGGATTTGGCTGAACTTCCACATTTTCCGTAAAGCGTATACCATCAGACCTCCACATCGTAACTCCAATATCGAAACATTGCAGCTAGACCATTTGTTTTGTTGGACTTTTTAGGGCTCCAATTACGTAACGACTGCCATATATGACAACCGGGTCTGACGGCATAACATGCTCTTCAAGGCACGACCAGACCTATGCAAATATTCATATTCAGGCTTACAAATATTTATACAGAGTGGGGATCGAACCCACGCATCCTTTGTAGCGGCCGCGTTCACTACGGCCACACCACAGTGTCTTTCGTTAATCTTCAAATCATAGATCTGTATTTCTTCTGTTTCCAGGTCTGAAGGGTCGTTACGCCGTAATCCTCAAGAAAGTGGAACTAAACATAGTGCCTTATAGCCGCTGCAGCATTTTGCTCAAGAACACCAGGCTTGGATCCCGGTTCAGACTCCATCAGAGTTTCCTGTGCGCTGGTGGGAAAGAAGGCGAGGATACCTGCGAAGTAAGTTACCACTTCCTTTTCAATTGGCAACTGACATCTTCTTACAGAAAACCCCAGCCATAATAATTGCAGTCTTTGGCAGTTTTCTACCGTCTCTACCATGGTGAATGTTCTGACGAGCTCTTCCAATTAGTCCCACCCTCCCCTTTCCTTCACAGGACGACACGTGCAGGGCTAAGATGTCATCCATTTACGGTGCGGAGTATACCTGCTAGAACCAAGCGTTTCAGTGATTCATTCCTATGCCGCACCACTAAGACCTGGAATTCCCTGCCAGCTCACGTGTTTCCTTCTTCCTACAGTCCCGGGTACTTTAAGCGGGGCGTGAAAAGGCATCTAATGAGGCCGTCAAACTGAGTGCCACCACTGTTAACATGGTAAATGTTTACGATGGTGACCCTCTTTCCGAGACTTTGCCTTTAGCTTAACATCAGGCGAGGTGAAGTCAAATTGACGTGTCCTGTATAAAAAAAAAATTGCGTTTTGTTCCCAGCGGTGAGTAGGGTAGCCTGAGCTCACTGGAGAGTTTTTGTGCTGTAATGGGAAGACCAAAGGCTTGTCCTGCTTTGACTTCTGCACTGACGGCACAGAAACTCTCTGCTTTGACTTCTACACAGACGGCACAGGCTGTTCTTCCATGGTCGGCAGCACGAGTGTGCTTCGCGACTCCCCTGGTGTTGCACACATCCATACGCTGCAATATCCACCTTCCATCAGGCTTGTCTGTCACCGATATACCAAAAAAAGTCTAGGATTCTCTTAACCCCTACTGCAATGCCCGAAAACAAAGGTCCAATATAACCTACGTACGTACTTACAGTGTCGAAACGTGGACACTGAGGGTGGTGGTAGTCCAAGACTTAAAAGTCCGCAGCCAGCAGTCGAACTATGCTTGGAGTCTCTCTCGCGACGAGATCATTCGGCAAAGAACTAAAGTTACCATCACATCGCAGGATAAGCCAACTAAAGTGACAATGAGCTGACCACATCTGTTGAAGGATCGATGACTGTTGGAGCAAACGAGTCCTAGAATGGAGACCGGCAAAAGGCATAAAGAAGGTGGAGAATTGGGAGTAATGGTGCACATTGGAAGATGCCTATTTCCAGCAGTGGACTGCAATATATTTTTGATCTTTTTTTATACAGTACACGTCAATTTGACTTCGCCTCGCCTGATGTTAAGCGTAAGTACCATGTTAACAGTGGCGGCACTCAGCTTGATGGTCTCATCAGATGCCTTTTCACGCACTGCTTAAAGGACCCGGGACTGTAGGAAGAAGGAAACACGTGAGCTTCTTCTCTCATGTCGATGACATATATCATTTTGTTTTTTTTTTTTTTTTAGGTAGTAATCGTTTTATTTATAATAATCAATAGAATATTTATATAATCATACAAGGTGCTAGAGACAAAATAAACTAAAGAAAATAAGGATATTAATAAAATATTTACATACATAATGCGTCGTGGAATTCCTCCGCATCGTCACCGACCGGTAACGTACCCAGAAGGCTGGCTGCATTGCCACGTTGAATGGCAATGCTTAAATTTAAATGATAAACAAGCTTGGAAATGAGCTGTTCGCTCTGCTGTGCTACTCAAGCAAAACATTGTATCTAGACCATAAGTTTTAGGCTAAGTAAATGTTTTGTAAATAGACCAAAAAAAAAAAAAAAAGCCCGCTGAGTTTCTTGCCGGAGTCTTCTCAGGTCTGGGCCGCGTTTCGAACCGGTGGTCCATTTACTAGTATTAGTTAGTATTTAATATTTACTTTATGTTGACGTTTTGTAAGTGCCGATTTAATGGTCTATGCAAAATAAATTATTTTTGATTTTGATTTTGATTTTTTGATTCTGTGCAAGGTAATAACCAGCCTTCTGGTCACGTGTGGCGTCGATCAGCCGCTTTGCTAGATCTTTATAAAGAAAACGGGCACTTGGGCCCCATGTCCCCAATGTTTCAACCCCAAACGGCTCAAAAACATAATCACCTGTTAAGTTACAGTATTTGCGCCGTTTGAGGTTTTCCGCAGATGCAGCAGCAGCGCCGGCACAGCCTGCTGTGCTTGGAAGATGTGAAGGCGCAAGGGTGTCGACACACGTTGCGTCCCACACCAAAGGCCGGTGACAAGAGCACGACGGATAATGTCGTTGATGCAGGCGTGTCGTGATATACGCCCAGCGCTTCTGCTGCATGAAAGGCCATGGTGCCCAAGGCTGTCGACAGCTTCACCGCAGTGGCAACGATGGGGAGAAACGCACGGCGCTCCTAAGCGAAGGCAAGTGGCAAGGCGGAAAGTGGTATCGTCCAACATAGTACCTATGTTGGGCGATGGGAGTGCCTGAATCCACAGGCCTGACTCCCATTCCCCCACAGCCAGCAGGCGCGCACGCTCTGAAACATGGTAAGATGTGTGTAATAATCTTTCTCTTACCAGCTTGCAGAGCGACGCATCCCATTGTCTCTGGGAGAAAAGGTTACCAGGCAACTCGGTGTTGGGACAAGCAACCTTCCAAGCATTAATGGCATCGGACTTACACGACACCTCCGAGTTAACCTGTGTGTTGATAAGAATTTTCCTGGTTAACTCCTCAGTGCCGTGGACCGATGACAAAAATGCTGGAAGGCTAACATCTGAAATTTTGCGAACGCCGAGACCACCCAAGCGAACTGGCAAGGACGCTTGGAGCCAGGCTCGGTCGTTCAAGGCCACATTTAATATTGTACTGAGAGTGTTTTGCAGTATGTTATCAATTTTGGTCAAAAGTGTCAAATGTTGCCAAAACGGGGATGAACGAAGTGCATGAGTAAATTTAGGTACAAAAAGACAAAACCGAAGTATAGTAAAGGCCGAATGGACACTTATTTTTTGTAAGTGATCTGTGATGTTTTCAAAATTTTGAATTTTTTCCTCGATAAATGAATGAAACCCATCTTCTAAAACTGGGGACCCCAGGAGGCGTAGAGTAGCTTTTTCTAAAATTTTGATATTGGGAGCTAAGTGGTTAAATTTTACTATAGTCGAGAGTCTGTCTGTCGAGTCACTGATAAAGATTTCGCATTTGTCAGAGTTGAGTTGTAAGCCGATAGATTGAAATTTATTTTTAATTAGTTCTAAGTCTTGTAAAACTGTATGTACATCACCCCCTAGAGTCCCGTCGTCTAGGTACCAAATGTTGAATTTTGAATTTATTTGTTGTATGATGGGATGTATTGCAAGACTAAAAATGACTGGTCCCAAAGGATCACCTTGCTGACAACCAACTGCTGATTCTAAAAGATGATTCTTGTAAACTAATTTTGTCGGGTGTCTATAACATTGCCAAAGAAATTTATAAATATGGGGAGTTTCTAATTTGGCTTGGGTCAGCAAGGTATCCCGATTCACTGAATTGAAGGCATTCCGTAGGTCAACCTTCAAAATGACCTCACTTTCACCACTGCCAAGGTACGTCGAAAGTGCGTGTATGGCAGCCTCACAGCCCCCTTTCGATCCGAAACCGAGTTGAAGGGGCTGGAATTTTGCTGCAAGCTCGGTACTATAGTACTTGCAGCAAATTTTGGCTGCCAATCGCCGAAAGGTGCTTCCTACGGCAATGGGACGAATGCCACCGTCCCTCTTACGCAGAGCACAAAGGTTGGCCCCATACAGAATATTGGTAATACCTTCGTCCACATTGCCGGAGAGCATTAGATTAACTAAGGCCGTCAGCTCCTTCAGAAGGGCATCGCCAGCCTTGCCAGCGCTCGGGCACATTAAATCCTTAAGGTGCTGGGGAGTGAGGCCATCGAGACCGCCAGCAGATCCGCTCCGGAAGGAGCAAATGGCTGCGAAAACGTCCTTGGCAGTAACACTGAGACATTCAGTGTCAGAAGTTGGTGGTTCTGGGAAAGAGAGGTCAATTGATGTCGGTGGATGCTTACTCTGCAACCCCGCGAGCGTGTCTGGAGAGTAAGGTGCCACCACATCGCTACTAAAAAGTAACCTCGACGCTCCCCTAATATCACCTTCCCTTATTTTATTTTCTATAAATTTAAATTTGTTGGGCTGAGAGTTGTAGGTATAAGTTAATTTTGATTCAAAATTATATGTAGAATTGAAACAGTTATCTTTAATTTGGGTTGTCAAAGATTTTTGTGTACTATTGTATATTACTATTGTATATTACTATTATATCATTTTGTTATTTTTACTTTTCCACAGGGCGATGGTGGAGCGCCATTAGCGTGTCCTATTGGCGATAACCGGTACAAGTTGACTGGACTAGTCGCGTGGGGCGTGGGATGTGGGCAGAAGGACGTCCCAGGAGTGTATACCAACGTGCCCAAATTTAGAGAGTGGGTGGACTGGAAAATGGCGGATTGGGGCTTAGCAACCACTTCTTACAAAATATAAAAATGAATAGGGTAGTGCCATAAAATGTAAATACAGAAGTCCCACAGAGTCCCTAACGCTATACGATATACCTGTACTTGATTAAAACCAGTGCCCCTAATACAAATAATGCCTCTATAACGTGATGGTGGTAGTGAACGCGACTGCTACGCAGCAGGCGCGGATTCGATCCCCGCTCAGTGCAAATATTTGTATGCATGAATATGGTTATTTGCATTGGTCTGGGTGTTTCTATGTTCTGGGTGTTTCTATATTTACAAAAAGTATATCCGCATTCTAGATTCCATAACACAAGCTAAAGTAAAGTCAACGGGTTTATCCACTTAATTATTATTAGTTAAGCGATATAACAAAATGGGCTTTTTTTTTTTTCGTGTGGAAATCCCCACGGATACCCCCCCCCCCTGCCGGAGCCGGAAGGGGAGGTTATGTCGGACTCGAACCAACTAAAACCGCACGCCGACTGTGGGTCTTGGTGCTAGGCCGGAGGTGAGGTTGTCATAGACATATCCCTCGCAATAACAAAATGGGCTAAAAAAATTCCAAATAGTTATACTACTTAGTATAACTATATGGATTCGATTGCTTGTGCCTGGTTGAAAGTAATTATTTTCAATTCGAATACAAATGTGTTAGCACATTAAATGCCCATAAATATTATACAGTGACTAGTTTTTGCCCGCGGCTCCGCCCGCGTGAATGTCGGTTCCCGGCAATTATTCGAATTTTTCTCGACGTAAAAACCTTCCCTGGACTTCCACGAATAATTCAAGACCAAAATTAGCCAAATCGGTTCGTGCGTTCTGGAGTTATATCGTCAGGAAGGAAAACCCGACTTATTTTTATATAGTAGATTGTTTATTTACGAATATAATGAAATGGATGAATCCGATCAAAATTAATAGAATCCATGTAGTTACACTAAGTAGTATGACTACTAGGACTTTTTCAGTACATTTTGTTATATCGTATTATACTAATAGTATAACTAAGCGGATAAACCCAAGCCAACCCGACGAGAGAAAAAAGGTAAAAAAGCGACCATTACTGAGTTATGTTGCGATAACTAGCGATTATTTTCTCTGTTCTTGTCGCACATGTCACACGTACGTGATAATGGCTGAGCGATAGCTGTCGTTGCGTGTTTCGTAGTACAGGAAAGCTGTCAACCTAGACGTTATAAACTGTCAGATCCGCCATCTTATAAGCAATTTCATTCCTGTCTGAAATGCGTTTGAAGTGATACGTTATAATTTTCAAATAAAAATGTTTGGAACCGCTGAAACTTAGTTTACCTTTTTTCTCTCGCTTCGTTGGCTTTATTTTAGTTAAGCTTAACATGGGTCTAGATAGCGTTGAGTAGAATGTTGTGGAATATTGAAAAAAAGTGGCGTTAACGTAGCAAGATAACGGAGCATTGCGATTGGTCGTCTTCACACACACATAGGTTCATAGTAGGCAGGCGGCCAATCACAACGCTCCGTTTTCTCGATACATTTACGTTAATAATACGAATATATTTCGTGCTCGGGGCACAGCTCCATTTAAGTAAAGGTTTCCTGTGGAACCGGTTCCGTTCAAGTAAATTAAAACCTTGTACTTAACTAGGGTCTATTTCGTAGTTACCTGTATTGAGGACAAACACAGGGAACTTTCAGCTAATAAAAATTCAAGTTTGATCATCGCGTTTTACACAAATATATTCTCAAATAAATTGACATTCAGGACTGAGTGTCGTTCTATAATGAGCCATTAATCAACTCGCTTGCGTCAATTTCGCTAGCGCGCGCGAGTTAATTAAGGGCCATAGTCCTCTTGTTTAAAAAATCGTCTGTGTTCATAACGATATATACTTGAAATACTATATAGTAGCGTTGTTCCATACTGGAACGCGCTAGTTTTTTTTTTTTTTAACTTTATAGTGGTTTTTATCGTCCATCGAAGCTTTGTCGGTCCGCCTACATATGTAACTGTCTAAATAAACCAAATTTAGATCAGGTGGTAGTTTTATTGTATGCCATTGTTTAAGTTGGGTTTGACCTCCCAACACTAAGAAGAAAGCGTGAGTCTGAGGCTTGTCTTTGTTTAGACGGTATATCAACTAAAATAAAGCCAACGAGACGAGATAAAAAAGGTAAACAAAGCGACCATTACTGAGTTACGTTGCGATAACCAGCAATTATTTTTTCTGTCCTTGTCGCACATATCACACGTACGCGATAATGGCGATAACGTGGTTCCGTAGTACAGGAAAGCTGAAGGCACAGCGGATCTAAATTCTCTATCTAATATCTTATGAGCAATTTCATCCCTGTCTGGAACGCGCTTGTATACGTAATCATTTTCAAATAAAAAAGTTTGGAACCGCTGAAACATTGTTTACCATTTTTCTCTCGCTTCGTTGACTTTACTTTAGCAGATAAGGTTGCCTTGGGCCCTGCTGTACAATTCTCTAAGCTTACACCGTCGTGCACAACGCTGCGACACCCTTGATAGATTGCCATTGGTCGGCCGATTTACCAATCACAGTGTCTATCAAGGCAGCGCAACGCTGTGCTCGACGCTGTGAGGTTAAAGACTGCACAGCTGAATCTGGGGTTTCTGGGGGAATCTGGGGTCAGCACACGTTTGAAAAAAAATCATAATACAGTCTGAAATGTCTGAATTCTGAAGTTTACGCGAATAGCGCCCTAGTCCAATAACTGGTCTAACTGCAATGCTTTGATATCGCTTCACAGAAAATATCGAAAAGCCAAATCAGCAGTTAGACTGGCAAAGCTTAAACTGGGAACGAACAGTCTTTCTCGAGGGAATATCGCATTTGTGTGTGACAGAGCGCATGTCTAAGCGTTGGCGCCCACTGAACTGCAATTTGCTCGTACAGTTTTTAGGTGTTAGTTAAATATCAACCTTATGTACGTGTGGAGGAACGAGATGTAATGTTCCTCCGACACAAAGGGAGGATCCTCCGACCAGACAAGGTGATCACGCCGGGCGGACCGCGGGCCCAACTATTGTCGTTGGGATATTATATATGTACCAGCGCGAGAACTTCACTTTCGCGATGCAGATGCGAATGATGTAGTAGTTCTGTTTGATGTCACTAGATGGCGCTAGATACATGTGGTATTGCCACATATGTATAATACATTGCAAAATTGTATATATATACATCTAGATTATTATATTCTTTTTATAAAAAAAAGCTCACGGCAGCTTCAATTCAATGTATTATACATACATAAGGTTGATATTAAATAACACCTCAAACTGCGCGAGCAAATTTAATTGCAGTTCGGTGTGCTCCAACGCTAAAGAGGTCTCGTCGTCCAGTAGATTACAAGATTGCGCGGCAGAATTGTATAGGCATGTATAACATAACCGCGCGATTGTGCGATCGCATAAAGAGGGCTATTATTACTCATTTAAATAAAACCACTTGGTATTATTTACATTTTTTAGTAATTACATTTTTTCAGCAGACGTGGTCGCAGAGTGACTAAAGATGGTGATTGTATACATTTTCTGCAATGTTTAGTCACCCCGCGATAATAGCTGCTTAAAAGTAACCGAAACGTCGGGCGGGCTAAATGTAAATAATACGATAAAGAGTGTATTATTTTAACAAAAAAAAGAAGCAAGGAAAATTAATTAAATTGAAACCTTGGAAGTATTTTTTTAAATATTTTATTTACAATAAGTGTTCAACACTCCACCAAACGACTTGCATTGGAACGGATTTTACACACTTTAAACGGAATTAAATCTATACAATAACGGGAATCAACGATCATGGTATAGGTACAAACGTCAGGTAAATCAAAGGTACGTATGTACCTAAACCATGATGGCGCTAATTCCCGTTATTATCATTGTATTTCATGGAACGCGAGGGCTTAAAAGTTCAGTTTAAAGTGTTTAGAATATTTTAAAGTCTACCCACATTGATGCTAATTCTGTTGTGTTTAACCTAACTAAAATACACTAAGTCTTTTCGTAGAAAAAGATTTTAGTGTGTGGCCGATTCCGGTCAACGCAGACAGATTTTAACCGGACAGTACATGGCCGTGAGGCAAACGAACACTCAATTAGTCGGCCGGCCGACTAGTGCAAACAATTTTCGACCTTATTGACATCACATAAAACAGAGTATTTTTTCGTATATTCGTGATCTGCGGCATGTATTTATGCGAAATGACATGTAATTAAGAAAATGTTATTAAGGTCGAAAATCGTTTTTCTGTTCTTAGTAGTCCTTGTAGTCGGTTTGTGTCCCACATAAAATGCTCACCTAACGATTTTGCAATCGAAACTTTGTCTAATATCTTTTCTTACGAAACGACTACACAATCTGGGTGTATAATACTACTAGCCTATGCCCGCGGCTCCGCCCGCGTGGATGTCGGTTATCGCGACCAAACATAGCCTATGTCCTTTCTCATGGTCTAGTCTACCCTATACCAAATTTCATCAAAATCGGTTCAGTAGTTTAGGCGTGAAAGCGTAACATACAGACAGACAGACAGACAGAGTTACTTTCGCATTTATAATATCAGTAGGGATTTTAGAGATTTTTAGCGTATTTTGGCATCATTATCAAAAAAACAACAGGTAATGCATACCTAATGGTTTTTAGCATGCGTTACCTGTACGGTGGCCAAGTCGTCGCCAAGTGAGTTAAGTTCCATGCATTTTCATACTAAATGCTTGGACACCGTGGCTGATGACGTGGCCATGACTTCCTATTGAAGCAGGAGACTTTAAACCATTAATTTATCTAATAACTAGCTGTTCCCCGCGGCTCCACCCGCATGGATGTCCGTTATCGCGACCAAACATAGCCTATGTCATTTCCCAAAGTCTAATCTACCCCTATACCAAATTTTATTAAAATTCAGTTTAGTGGGAATTCATCGGGGAAAATGAATTGCTCAAGTGGGACTTGAACCCACGACCTTTACCTTACAGGGGGAATGCTCTCCCAACTGAGCTATTGAGCCACACCTGAATCTCTTCAAATTTCTCTTCTCTTTATATCTGTCTTTCAGGGCGAAGTAGGGAAATTTCTCAAAAGACGTATGTGTACGAAGTTTCATCCTTCCAACTTTGAAAATGACGAACTTTCCATGCAAACAAAATGCATCTAGCTCTGAAAATGACGGACTTTCATACAAACTTCCATCCCTTATTTTACCCCTTTAGTAGCACAATCTCCAAAAATGAAATGCTCAAGTGGGACTAGAACCCACGACATTTCCCTTACAAGGGGAATGCTCTTCCACTGAGCTATTGAGCCATACCTGAATCACTTCAAATTTCCCTTCCCTTTGTATCTGTCTTTAAGGGCGAAGATAAGAAATTAGAAGTGATTCAGGTGTGCCTCTATAGCTCACTTGGAAGAGCATTCCCCCTGTATAGCATTTAATTTTTCCCGATGTATTCGAATTTCAAATCGGTCTAGGCGTGACAGACAGACAGAGTTACTTTCGCCTTTTTATTAATATTAGTATTGATAATCGTAATAATCATCATCCTCCTTCACATACCAAGACGTCTGCAGACCCCAGGCTTCCATTTTCCTATCTACCCACTGCCTATACTTTGGTACATTAGTGTACAAAGCTGGGGTGTCCGTCTGTCCACAACCTATACCCCAGGAGACTAGCCCTGTGAGTTTGTACTGGTTATCGCCAACTGGACACGCTAGAGGAGCACCGCCGTCGCCCTGTGGAAAGACATGAATAAATGTGTTATTATGGACTATTTATAATCTACTTGCTTTTGCCTGCGGCTCTGCCCGCGTGGATGTCGGTTATCGTGACCAAATATAGCCTATGTCCTTGCTCAAGGTCTAATCTACCTCTATACCAAATTTCATCAAAATCGGTCTAGTGGTTTAGGCGTGAAAGCGTAACATACAGACAGATAGAGTTACTTTCGCATTTATAATTTTAGTATTCCTGTAGCAAAGTTTCACCAGATCCCTTCAGCTGTTTGGGTGATTAAGTAACAAATATTCAAACACTAGCTTTTGCCAGAGGCTCCGCCCGCGTGGATGTCGGTTATCGCGACCAAACATACCTAGGCTAAGTTTTAGGCTATGTCCTTCCTCAAGGTCTAATCTACCTCCTGGGTCAGCCTGGGTGCGAGAGATATGTCGATGACAACCTCACCTCCGGCCTAGCACCACGACCCACAGTCGGCGTGCGCTTTTAGTCGGTTCGACTCCGACATAACCTGGTGTATTACAACACAGAAGACTTATATCGCACTTTGAAATTGCGACACCAGTCTTCTTTCAAATAATACTAATCCTATTACCCCTCCGCAATATTATTTTAAGCATTTTCCTTGCTGACGTTACTACTTCATACAAATGTTGTATAAAATGAAGAAAAAAAATCAATGGGACGAATCAGTGAACGATAATTTTAATTATTTTTAATTTCTGTGATTCGTCCCATTGGGCCGAATCTTTATAGGACGAAACAACGAAGCAGTCCGCTTCCGGCTCCTTCAGGGGGGTATCCGAGGGGATTTCCGCACGGAAAAAGAAAAGAAAAAAAAAGGTCTAATCTACCTCCATAACAAATTTCATCAAAATCGATTCAGTGGTTTAAACGTGAAAGCGTAACATACAGACAGACAGACACCAGATCCTTTCAGCCGTGACTAATATTCAAATATTAGCGTTCTGGCGTTAATCCCAGTCGTATCCGAAGCTTTATCTTCAGAGTCTGGGGTCCACTTTACCGGTCTAACTGTGGGTTTGACTAATCTTCGAAAATTTCCGTGAAGCGTCTACCATATGACTTCCACAACCCATTGGTGACATCGAAGCATTACAGTACCAGTTGTTGAACTTATTAGAGCTACAACTACTCGTAACGACTGCCATAGATGTTCATATGACAAACGGGACCGACGGCTTAACGTGCTCTCCAACCAGACCAATGCAAATAGCCATATTCATGCATACCAATATGGTGTATGAGGCGAGTGTGGAGGGTACTGTCGGTAGGGGAAGACCTAGGCGCACATACCTGGACCAAATCGGGGAAGTTTTAGAAAAGGGGCAGGTCAGGAGTACCCTAAACCGACGAGCATGCATGAAGAATGTAATGAGAGTGAATGAAGCGAGAGTAGTATGTCAGGATCGTAGCAAATGGAGATCCGTGATCTCTGCCTACCCCTATGGGAAACAGGCGTGATTTTATGTATGTATGTATGTATGTATGTACCAATAATTGCACTGAGCGGTGATTGAACCCGCGCCTCCTGCGTAGCAGTCGCGTTCACTACTACTCGTACCAAGCCATACTTCTTAAATTGATTATCTTTCATTTGATACCCATGTTGAGGGAGTTATGAAGAAATATGTATTTCGATATGTTGTGGCGGTGGCCATCTTGGATTGATTTTTTTCAAACATAGCAATCCCCGATTAATATACCTTTCAAATAAAAAAAAACTAAATCCAAATCGATTCACCCCAGACAGACACACACACACAGACACGTCAAATTTATAACATCCCGTCGTTTTTGCGTCGGGGGTTAAAAATGAATTAACATTTTTATCTGAAGTATACCTGGCATGTATTCCTAGTCTCCTTCCCCCCACCACAAATGAAGCTAGAATGCAGTTTAAAGTTGTATCCGAGTCTGGTCCTCTTCAGCAAGGTGGAACAGCGGGTATAGGGGACTATGTCGAGTTCCACCTTCTTGAGAATATTAGAGTTGTTGCTTTTGAGATCTGGGGGCAGAAGACAGGAGATTGGGATACTAAAGATTTACACCAGAGTGCTATATCTACTACTGTCATGTCGAAAAACACTGAAAAAAAAAGCTATTTTTTTTATAATTTTAGACCCCAAATACCCAAAATTTTACTTTTACAGTTCATTGTCTTGTGACATATTATGTGTCCCGAGGTATTCTATATTTAGCATTTACCAGCGACATCCTTGTCCCATCCAGTAGCGATACAGTTCTTGTACCGGTCGAAGACCTCGTCCTGCTCTGGCAGACAGATGGCGTTGATGTGCTCGCTCATCACCAGCGGCTGCTCTAAGAGTAGGAGAGCTATGTTATGCCGTGGATTCGTTCTATTGAACTCTGTAAAAAGTGAATGAATATTATTTGTGGTGACTGGTACTGGTGGTGGTCCCGATGGAGAATAGGGTAGCCATCTCTTCCTGTGGGTAGAAGGGGACTAAGGGATAGGGCCGTTCTCCATCCGACAGTAAACATACAGCCCACGACAAAGGGCCCGCTTGTCGGTCCTAACCTTCATTATAGGAAGATGGTACCCCAAAAAAAGACGGCAATAGGCTCGCAATCTATTCGCAGCGACGATAAAAGCCAGTGTCGAAGTAAATAAAAATAAAAAATGTTCCACAACATTCTACACAACGCTATCTAGACCCATGGTAGCTTAACAAGCTTGTGTTATGGAATAACATACTTAAAGTAAAGCCAACGAAGCGAGAGAATAAAGGTAAACAAAGTTTCAGCGGTTCCAAACTTTTTTATTTGTAAATTATTACGTAGGTATTCAAACGCATTCCAGGCAGGAATGAAATTGCTCATAAGATGGCGGATCTGACAGTTTAGAACCGCCGTGCTGACAGCTTTCCTGTACTACGAAACACGCAACGACAGCTGTCGCTCGGCCATTGTCGCGTACGTGTGACATATGCGACAAGAAGAGACAATATTCGCTAGTTATCGCGACGTAACTCAGTAATGGTCGCTCTTTTACCTTTTTTCTCTCGTGTCGTTGGCTTTAGAAGCACCCATACAAACGCAAATAAACCGACTCCGGTACCATGCATACAAATTTGCACTGAGCGCGGGCGAAACCGCGCCTCGCGTAGCAGTCGCGTTCACTACCGCCACGCCACAGAGGCTGTGGATTTTATTTGGGTTTTAATATTCCTCTGTCTACTCCTTCGAGGATAGACAGGCATAAATGTAGATATACTTACCATTGAGAATATAGACTTCTTTTACATGCCTCTCCTGGCTGCCATAGGCTCCATTTGAATCCCTCAGGTCCCACTCGCCAGCGCGGATTTTGAGCCAGTTCGGATATTTGATAGAGGCCCGAGTTTTTTTATTCCGCCTGGAATCAAGAATTTCTCTTATGAGTGAGATCCACCGTGCGGTCTCCGGGTCCATGGCGTGGTACAGAGAGGAACACTCTGACGACGCCTGGGACTTGCGACCCAGATGTAGGTTTAGGGTCACCTTGTGATGCATCAGCGCTCACCTCCACCGTCAGTCGTGATCCCCCCTCTACCTATCCAAATTTGGTAAGATCCTATCAACGCCGTTTTAGATATTCGTTTGAGTAACTTACCATACCAATGTTATAAATATGAAAGTAACTTCGTCTAACGGTCTTTATGTTATGCTTTCACGCCTAAACCGTTGTACAGATTTTGATGTAATTTGGCATAGTGGTAGATTAGACCTTGAGAAAGGACATAGGCTATGTTTAATCGCGATAACCGACATCCACGCGGGCGGAGCCGCGGGCAAGCGCTAGTAGTAAATATGAAGGACTTATATCGGCCCCAAATAGGGTTATGGGCCCCAAGATTACCACACTTGCAAACTGGTACCCCATCCAACCTACCGACGCGTTCGGCGTCTGGCGATTGCGGGGCTCAATCCTCCTGCATATTTTTAGTGCTATGCCTGAATATCAATTAAAGGTATTCAGGCATAGCCACCACCACTGAACTGAGGTTTAAGGTTTTATTCTCGAGCGCTCCAGTGTGCTTTTTATAAGAGTAACTTTATGCTTGTTTAAGGAATTGACACTATAAACTTTAAATTTAAGACAAAATTTTCCTGTCACCAATGCATCTTTTCTAAGATTTAGAGGTTAAATTTCAATTAAAAATATTCAGTCAATAAAGATTCAATCACCCAGTCCTGCTCACTGTTCCCTTCATCTGTGCTATCAACAAACTTTGTAGATCAACAGCATTTTGCTTTGTTGGTCCCCAGTGGAGTAGAATAGAGTCACTCCATCTCTTTCTGTGGGTGTCGTAAAAGGCGACTAAGGAATAGGACTGTCCTCCATCCGACAGTAAACATACAGCCCATGACTAAGTGTCCACTTGGCGGCAATAGGCTTGCCATGGGAGGCAACTACTTGGGGCTAAAACTCATAGGTGGTGAAATGTGGGTATTCATACACCTCTGCCTACCCCTTCAGGCATTTACAGGCGTGAGTATATGTATGGGTGAATTTCAACAAGTCCATTAAAATCTTCATTTCCGTGGATATTTTTACCTTAAGTGTTATAATAAAAATACATCGCGTTAATTAAAGGTTTTGATACTATATGTATTCTTGCTTAATATCTAACAGATAACTAAAAAAACTAACGAGATATACAAGATTAAAAATTGCATGCCACGGCGATGAAACATGCGTGTACGGTAATGAAACAAGCGTCCACGGCAATGAAAGCCAAATGTTCCATCATTTTGTAAGATTAACACGGACACATCTTTTTATAATTGATTGTACAGTAAAAAACTGCAATCAAATCTATAATCGTATTGCAGAAAGTTTTCGAATCCTGTAATGTCAGTATTCGGTGCTACCTTTATAACAGGTAATGATGTTTATAATGCCTAATCATACTATGGCGATGAAAACATAAGACACGGAAATGAAACATCAGGCCACAGCAATGAAATTAAATCGTTTTACAATGCATGGCAATGATTTTTTTTTCATTGCCATAGCAAATTTTGACCATGGAAACTACGGCAATGAAAGCACAGCAATGAAAAACAAGACCAAAATATAAAATAACAAAAAATCCAATAATTATTCGAAGTATTAATCACTTCACAAAAATAAACCAGAGAAATGGCGTTCTATTGAATGTTTAATCAAGAGGATAACTTATTAAAATAGAAAGTTATACCTATCCACGGCGATGAAAGAAAAAATGTCCAGTAACATAAAAATGGTAGACTTACATCTATGGCGCCAAAACGCAGGTACTTGTGTACGTTCTTCCGCGTCGAGCACTTAGGCGGCACCAATATGCAACGTTTAGCGCATTTAGGGGAGGACGCAAGTCGTTAGATAAGACAATATTCTAAAATATGTTTAGAACACGGCGATGAAAGGTAGTTCTGGGACAAATGTATTTTTTTTAGCCATTCGTTGTATTGTTTAAATATTTGAATAAATGTATTTCGTAACAATACTTTAACTATTCACGTATCAAATAAAAATAGGTATTAATAAAAATAACCAATAGATTTTTATCAATGAAGTATAACGACACAATAGGTGACGTGTGGACAAACACGGCAATGAAAGATTTCGGTGTATTTTGTTTTTTTTTGGAGTACCTATAATCCTATATAATAGATTATTTAGTGCCACACATAGATCACTATTTCACCTAACTAGCAAAAAATATTAGAGCATTATAACTATGATTTTTAGTACCGATTTCATCGATGCCACGCAATTCTTGGTCCCGGGAAATTCACCCGTATGCAAAATTTTAAAATATATATTATGCCAGCTCTAGAAATGGACTGTAAGAAGAAGAAGACCAACGCTCTCAACTCTCGGACCGCAGGCAGAAGGTATATTTCTGCTTGCTTTTCATTTTTTCTGTACGGAAATCCCCTCGGATACCTCCCCCGCCGTAGTTGGAAAGGGAGGTTATATCGGACTCGAATCGGCTAAAACAGTACGCCGACTGAGTGTCGTGGTGCTAGGCCGGAGATGAGGTGCACTGACTGACCTCCGTCCCCCATGAGCGCGGGCCTGGGGGTGACGGGTGGAGCCGCCTGTCACCCCAGCAGAAGCAGGCCACGGCGGCGGCGCGCTGAATAGTGCGCCTCCCCATTCCGGGGGCGAGTTGGGGACACCGTTGTCCCCCCTCCTGAGGAGGGCCAGACCGTACGGGATGGCCCTGGGTCAGCCGGGGTGCGAGGGATATGTCGTTGACAACCTCACCTCCGGCCTAGCACCAAGACCCACAGTCGGCGTGCGGTTTTAGTCGGTTCGAGTCCGACATAACCTCCCCTTCCGGCTCCGGCAGGGGGGGTATCCGAGGGGATTTCCGCACGAAAAAAAAAAAAAAAGGCCGGAGATGAGGTTGTCTTCGACATTTCCCTCGCACCCCGGCTGACCTGCGGCCATCCCTTACGGTCTGACCCTCCTCGGGTGTCCCGACTCGCCCCCAGAATGGGTATTGAAATACGTGCGCCGCATATTTCTGCTTGCAGCTATTACCTACTATTAGGGTTATTGGCGCTCCTGTTTGGAAGTTGTGACATATTTATTACGTAGCTAATCTTTGATGTAAAACCCGGTTGCATCCAAAGCATTAACTTATAAGCCCAGGGTCTGCTCACCAATTCTTCTTCTTTCCATCATCTAAGTTTTAGGACTTCTTATTCTAGAGAATTAGTTAGTTGCGTACCTGTAAACTACATGTGCTGTTGTCACCACCACCTCGGGGCTGATCAGCGCTCCGACACCAACGTAACGGTGTCGAGTGAAGTCCCGCAGAGCCACTACCCAAGGGAACTCCCCGGGTTGCGTTTCAGTATTCTGAAATTAAATTAATTGATGACGGGCAGAGTTTCTCAAACTTTATACTAGATTTCACCTCACTGAACTTAAAATAAAAAAATAAATATTCCACAACATTCTACACCACGCTATCTAGACCCATGGTAAGCATAGCTTAACTAGCTTGTGTTATGGAATCTAGAATGCGGATAAACACACCTTTAATACTTTTTTTTTGTAAATATATACATATTATAAATAGAAACACCCAGACCAATGCAAATAGCCATATTCATATAAATATTTGCACTGAGCGGGGATCGAACCCGCGCCTCCTGCGACGCGACAGATCTTTTTTTTTTTTAAATATTCCAGAAATATTACACAACGCTATCTAGACCCTTGGTAAGCTTAACTAGCTTGTGGTATTTTGGTTCTTTATTGTTGAAATCCTGTCTTAGCGCTCCAAAAGTAGAAAGTGAAAAAATCCTGTTGACCCTTACGTTACACTTGATGGAACTGCCCTCGCGGATTTTCCGCATTGAAACAGAAATATATATCACCAATATATGCTCTGATAGGTGCAGCGTAGCACTTAATTGATAAAAGAATCCTATACTAAAAGCTACTCACATTGACTAAACCTCTAAGGTTCCTGTAGCCGCATCCCTTAATCTCGCTCGGTGGGGGCTTGGGCTGGCTCGGTGGGGGTTCGGGTTCATTGATTTCGCTCGGTGGGGGTCTAGGCTCATTCATGTTGGTCGGTGGGGGCCTGGGTTCGTTGGTCTCGATCGGTGAGGGTCTAAGTTCATTGGTCTCGCTTGGCTGGGGTTTAGGCTCATTGATTTTGGTCAGTGCGGGTCTGGGTTCATTGGTCTCACTCGGTGGAGGCCTAGGTTCATTATTGTTGGTCGGTGGGAGTCTGGGTTCATTAGTCTCGCTCGGTGGAGGTCTGGGTTTATTGGTCACGCTCGGCCGGGGTTTAGGCTCATTGATGTTGGTCGGTGGGGGTCTGGGTTCATTGATCTCATTCGGTGGAGGTCTAGGTTCATTAATGTTGGTCGGTGGGGGTCTCGGCGCAGTAGTCTCGCTCGGTAGAGGTTTGGGCTCATTAGTCTCGCTAGGCCGGGGTCTGGGCTCATTAGTCCCGGTCGGCGGGGGTTTGGGCTCATTCGTCTCGCTTGGTCGGGGTGTGACACCTGTCTCCATTACCAAAGTGCAAACTGAATCTACTAATATATGGCATTCGTCATCATCTTCACTCCTGAAAGGTATATAGTATTATGTCAAAATATTATTAATTTATTTGAATGATTTTTATAGCATTTAATAAGCTAACTTTAAAATTCGAATACATCAGGAAAAATGAAATGCTCAAGTGGGACTTGAACCCACGACCTTTGCTCTTCCAACTGAGCTATTGAGCCACACCTGAATAATTGAAAATGAAAGCTTGGGATGCGCTGGGATTAACGCTAGTATGAAGAAGACTGTGGCATCTTCTTACCTCACTTGTATAATCCCACAGCCAGTAACACCGGCATCACTCATTTCACTTGCACTTATATTTGGGTCGTACGGGTATTGTGGGACACATGAGTATTTTCGACCTTCTTCGTCCACGTACGTGGTGATGCCTTCTTTTAATCTGATGACAATCTGGAAAATATTTGGTTGAAGCAATTATTTTGAAACGTTTTATTGCACTTTGTACACTAATGTTAAGTTTTCATTCTTTTAGAGAACTAGTAACAGATACAGTAACAGTAACAGATATAGTCGCAGAACGACCTCCGTCCTCCATTAGCGCTGGCCTGGGGGTGACCGGTGGAGCCGCCTGTCACCCTAGCAGTAGCATGGCGGCGCAAAGTGCCCGAAGGGGGGCATCTCGAAAGAGATGGTCCTGGGTCTGCCGGGGTGCGAGAGATATACATTTGGCAATCTCACCTCCGGCAACCAATGACCCAAGACGGTGTGCGTTTTAGTCGGTTCGAGTCCGACATAACCACCTCCACCGGCTCCATGGGGGTGGTATCCGAGGGGGTTTATCGCACGATAAAAAAAAGGCTCATTAGCTCAGTGGTCAGAGCAGTCCTCTGTAAGAGACTGGTCGCGGGTGTAAGTCCCGTCTGAGTATCAAGTTGTATCAATCTAAATAAATCTGTAACCTTGTCAGGTAAGTTAAATTTCTTGTATTAGGAGTGGGTTCACGTATGTAGTGTAATGGACAGGACTCGAACCCGGATCCTCTAGAGCATTAAATGACCCAGTAGATCCGATGCAGCACGACATAATCGTAGCTTGTGTTAAGAGTGGGTTCACGTATGTAGTGTAATGGACAGGACTCGATCCCGGGACCTCTAGAGCACTAAATGACCCAGTCGCTCGGATGCAGCACTTCCACATTCGAAGCATCGACTCTTCGATTTATGATCATCATCAACATCAAAGCGCCAATTCTTACACCCCAATACTGATATCAAAACGATAAGTTATAAGGTAACTTGTATGAAAAAAGATTTAGTAACGTCATAAAATGTAATAGTCAAATCTAACTGCTTTGATTCATATTATATATAGGTTGGGTGTATAATTAAAAATGACTAAAAACTGTAAAATAAGTACCGACGCAATTTTTACTGCTCTTTTACCATTCTTAATTTATTAAGCTCGGTTAGATAATTTATTTTAACTATAGGATAATACCCAATCGTGATTGGTCGGACTGAGTGTCGTCACTGGAGATCGACCAATGAGAATCTTAATTGAGGCTGTCACAGCGCTGAGCTCGACGTTTCCGAGGAGGGCCAGACCGTAAGGGATGGCCATGGGTCAGCCGGGGTGCGAGGGATATGTCGAAAACAACCTCACTTCCGGCCTAGCACAACGACCCTCAGTCAGCGTGCGGTTTTAGTCGGTTCGAGTCCGACATAGCCTCCCCTTCCGGCTGCTGCGGGGAAGGTATCCGTGGAAATTTTCGCACGAAAAAAAAAGAAAATAGCTCGACGCTTGTGCTTAGAGAAATTCACAGCTGTTGACGGATTGTAACTTACGGTATCAGAGTAACCTGGAAGTGGTGTATTGAAGATTTGACGTAGAATCGAAGGATCCACTGTCTGTGTGCTCACAAATACTATGAGGACAGCAACGGTGTAAAGCAGCATCATTCTGTAAGAGAGGCAGAGTAAGGCCCATATTCTAGAATGACACTCAGCCTGCATTACAACTTATTTTTACCCGACTACGGCGAAGCCAAAAGGAGGGTTATGATTTTGACAGGCTATGTATGTATGTATGTATGTATGTATGTATGTATGTATGTATGTATGTTCATTAGTTCCCTCATAGCACCTCAACTACTGATTAGAACTGGACATATGAGGTGTCGTTACAAGCGGCTTGATCGTCCGATGGTTATATCACAGTATAACGAGAGATCTTACAGTAGTTCATCGCGTTTGATGTTTGCGGAAATGCCGTCTTTTGCAGTTTTGTCAGGGTTGTCACTTCATTTTATTTATAATTTATTTTTCTGTAATATTTTATATAATAATAACCCATATTTGATCTCTTTGTTCTGTAAAGGCACAACAACTCACGCTAATATAAAATACTAGCTGATGCCCGCGGCTCCGCTCGCATGGATGTCACTATTGCGACTTTTGGTTATATCTCCGGTTCTACTCAACCAAATATGATCGAGCAAACGTAATATTTTGAGTCAGAGTTTTTGGATTTCGATTTCGGATTCGGATTCGGATTCGGATTCGGATTCGGAGTCGGAGTCGGAGTCGGAGTCGGAGTCGGAGTCGGAGTCGGAGTCGGAGTCGGAGTCGGAGTCGGAGTCGGAGTCGGAGTCGGAGTCGGAGTCGGAGTCGGAGTCGGAGTCGGAGTCGGAGTCGGAGTCGGAGTCGGAGTCGGAGTCGGAGTCGGAGTCGGAGTCGGAGTCGGAGTCGGAGTCGGAGTCGGAGTCGGAGTCGGAGTCGGAGTCGGAGTCGGAGTCGGAGTCGGAGTCGGAGTCGGAGTCGGAGTCGGAGTCGGAGTCGGAGTCGGAGTCGGAGTCGGAGTCGGAGTCGGAGTCGGAGTCGGAGTCGGAGTCGGAGTCGGAGTCGGAGTCGGAGTCGGAGTCGGAGTCGGAGTCGGAGTCGGAGTCGGAGTCGGAGTCGGAGTCGGAGTCGGAGTCGGAGTCGGAGTCGGAGTCGGAGTCGGAGTCGGAGTCGGAGTCGGAGTCGGAGTCGGAGTCGGAGTCGGAGTCGGAGTCGGAGTCGGAGTCGGAGTCGGAGTCGGAGTCGGAGTCGGAGTCGGAGTCGGAGTCGGAGTCGGAGTCGGAGTCGGAGTCGGAGTCGGAGTCGGAGTCGGAGTCGGAGTCGGAGTCGGAGTCGGAGTCGGAGTCGGAGTCGGAGTCGGAGCCGGAGCCGGAGCCGGAGCCGGAGCCGGAGCCGGAGCCGGAGCCGGAGCCGGAGCCGGAGCCGGAGCCGGAGCCGGAGCCGGAGCCGGAGCCGGAGCCGGAGCCGGAGCCGGAGCCGGAGCCGGAGCCGGAGTCGGAGTCGGAGTCGGATTCGGATTCGGATTCGGATTCGGATTCGGATTCGGATTCGGATTCGGATTCGGATTCGGATTCGGATTCGGATTCGGATTCGGATTCGGATTCGGATTCGGATTCGGATTCGGATTCGGATTCGGATTCGGATTCGGATTCGGATTCGGATTCGGATTCGGATTCGGATTCGGATTCGGATTCGGATTCGGATTCGGATTCGGATTCGGATTCGGATTCGGATTCGGATTCGGATTCGGATTCGGATTCGGATTCGGATTCGGATTCGGATTCGGATTCGGATTCGGATTCGGATTCGGATTCGGATTCGGATTCGGATTCGGATTCGGATTCGGATTCGGATTCGGATTCGGATTCGGATTCGGATTCGGATTCGGATTCGGATTCGGATTCGGATTCGGATTCGGATTCGGATTCGGATTCGGATTCGGATTCGGATTCGGATTCCGATTCGGATTCGGATTCGGATTCGGATTCGGATTCGGATTCGAATTCGAGTTCAAATTTCAATGAAAGTTCGCTAATCGCCGGTATCACTAAATTAATGATATATTCGTAATCAGCGACCCCAAAAACCCTGAAAACGATACCCATATCGATTTTAGTAAAAATTTCGAGTCCGCCATCTTGGATCGCCAAATCAATGATATATTCGCAATCAGCGACCCCAAAAACCCTGGAAACGATACCCATATCGATTTTGGTGAAAATTTCGAGTCCGCCATCTTGGATCGCTAATTGGATGTTATATTCGCAATCAGCGACCCCAAAAACCCTGAAAACGATACCCATATCGATTTTGGTGAAAATTTCGAGTCCGCCATCTTGGATCGCTAATTGGATGTTATATTCGCAATCAGCGACCCCAAAAACCCTAAAATCGATACCCATATCGATTTTGGTGAAAATTTCTTGTCCGCCATCTTGGATCGCTAATTGGATGTTATATTCGCAATCAGCGACCCCAAAAACCCTGAAAACGATACCCATATCGATTTTGGTGAAAATTTCGAGTCCGCCATCTTGGATCGCTAATTGGATGTTATATTCGCAATCAGCGACCCCAAAAACCGTAAAATAGATACCCATATCGATTTTGATGAAAATTTCTTGTCCGCCATCTTGGAGCGCTAAATATAGAAAACAGAAAAAAAAAAACAATTTTAACAAACAAAACGGTTCATGAAAAAAAAATAATCACGTGATTAGTTATGATTAAAAAATGAGACAGCCCTGAATCCTTAGTACCGAGTAAAATGTATGGGCGTACCGAGTAATACCCCGTCCCCCACCACTCCCCTGCCCCCGCACGATTGCTCTGTCTAGACGACTTCGTCGACCGACTGTATGTAGTATGAATCGTTAGACTGTGGTTATATTATAGGCTATACGACCTGTCAATCAATCTTGTGTGGCGCCCTCTAGCGCTCATAAGGTACAATGTTAAAAAATAAATTTGAGATAAATATGCCGTGTTTGGTATCAAATGAAAGGGCTTAATAAGCACATTTCAAATATGTATCAATTATAAGCTTTACCCTGCCCCAAAATATGACATAGGCTATGTTTGGTCGCGATAACCGACATCCTGTCTGTATGTTACGCTGTCACGCCTAAACCACTGAACCAATTTTGATGAAATTTGGTATAGGGATAGATTAGATCATGAGAAAGGACATAGGCTATGTTTGGCCGCGATAACCGACATCCACGCGGGCGGCGCCGTGGGCAAAAGCTAGTAATAATAATAAATCAATGTGATAGTTTGTAAAGATCCTATTTCATTCCTAAGTCGCAACTCGCACCATCAAGACCTAGAACTCCCTGCTAGCTCACGTATTTCCTTTTTGCTACAGTCCCGGGTCCTTTAAGCGGGGCGTGAAAAGGCATCTGATGAGGCCGTCAAGCTGAGTGCCACCACTGTTAACATGGTACATGTTTACCTCTTTCCGAAACTTTACCTTTAGCTTACCATCAGGCGAGGTGAAGTAAAATTGACGTGTCCTTTATAAAAAAAATGTTTGGATGTTTGTAACTCAATGAACTGCTAACGGCCGAACGGATTGGGCTAAAATTTGATACAGGGATAGATTATTAAAGTCTGGCCATCGATTCTACTAAAGTTTAACCGTTGTGGTGCCCACAGTCACTGCACAAAATAGCATTAAATTTTAGACTTTATTTATATACGCCTAAAATCGAAATTGAAATGAAAACAGTTTCATTACACTTTTTCAATTACTCTGCTAAAAGTACATACGTACATCACATAAACTCACGCCTATATTCCCCGAAGAGGTAGGCAGTGGTGCTAGCACCCACATTTCGCCAGTTTATGTTTAGGTCCCAATGTAACAGGTGGCGAGCCTATTGCCATTAACCGGGCACTTATAAACCTGCGATAAATACACACATAACTTCGAAAAGCATCAAAAAGTCATTGGTGTTCTGCAAAAAGTAATTTAATATAATTGAACTTTAATAAGCTTTAACCTCATCGCTTTAATGTCTATTATTTAATACCTTTTTTGCAGTGGCTGCGGCAAAACACTAGTTTGGCATTAGCAGAATCGAGTCCCTGGAATCTGTATGGTTTATTAACCAAAAATACATAGCATATAATAATACATAAAATAAAAATAGTTGTAATTTTTATTTATTTTAATAAGAACCATAGCGATGGATGCGGAAGGCGGAGGTTCGGGTGAAATGGCGTCCATTGGGAGGCGGAGGTTGGGATGTATTGATTGACTGAACCATTGCAAAATCATTTATTTTTACTATTAGTAACCCCCAATTGGCTCCCGCTCAAAGGGGTTGGCGTTTAAAAAACTTTGAGAACGACTGCTTTGAACGCACCGTCCTGTCATTACTGTCAAACACATTAAATAACATCCATATATAGTCTGTGTCATTGAGACACGCCACGCGACCTTTTACGCGCCTTATACATTCCTTTGTAATAATAAAACATTATAAATGGTAAAATCACGTAATACATTGAACAAACTCACCTCAAAAACATTATTAATAATCACTGTTTAAAATATGGCACTAAAATGTAAACATTTTTTTTTTACTTTTTAACCTTGTATTCGCAAAGGCATCTTATAATCTACTAACATTATAAATGTAATGTTGAATGAACAATTTTAGCTTACGTCACTACAAGGAAAGCTCACTCAAGGTTAACGATCCAAGTATCAAATTAAATTCGTCTTTGATTTGCATAATTTCCTGATAGTAATTATGAATTTATAATGTACCTAAGTAAATTTTAAGCACAGGATTAATAATAAGAGGGATCTTATGACTATTACTTATACTCCGTAAAATAAAACAATTAATGTATTTTTAAGAACACAATCATGGGCTTTTTATGGAACTGCTACTAGCTATTCAAATCGATTCAGATTCACAAAAAAAGCGATTGCTTTAAAATTTAATTAAAGTGATTGGGTGGAATAATAAAAAAACAATGTTTAAAAGTAATACAATTGTAAGCGTCGCTTGTTTCTAATACTTCGTATGATTTATCGGTAGATGGCTCACACCATCGCTCCAAGATGGTTGTAGAACTAGCATTTTAGATTATAAAAAAAAACACTAACTGTGGTGTTTCATCACATCTGCTATCTACCGGGCTCTATTTGAAGGTTTATTCCTGAGACGGTCATCTTTCATCGCCAGCGGCGTCGAATATGGGTTTTTTGGGGATTCCCAACGGAGATAATGCCGCTTTCGTCATATTTTTATAAACTTGTCGATGCATGACTGAGGTTATGTCTCACGTGAGTCGAGATACCTAATACATATCACTAGTAAATTTTTAAGTTAAAATATCTTTAAAGAATCACACGGGAATGAAAAGTTTGTGTCAGCTGTTTTGCTATTACTCTTTCGAGTTTTGTCTCATTTTACGATATTACCCGTAGTCTACACTAGGGAGCCTTAATAACTACATCCATCTTTTTTTTATACCACTTAGGTGGCAGACAAGCACACGGCCCACCTGATGGAAAGTGGTTACCGTGGCCTATGGACGTATGCAACACCAGGGGCGTTACACTCGCGCTGCCTACCCTGAAGAAACCTTCGAATGCCCCTCTTGAAGAACCCCATATTGTAGTCGCTTGGGAAAACCGTGGCAGGGAGTTCATTCCACAGCTTGAGCGTACGTGGGATGAAGTTCCTTTCATACCGCACGGTGCGTACCGTATTCGGATGCAATGTGTGGGGATGAATTCCCTGTCTATGGCGAGCGGTGCGATGATAGAATGTAGCTGTGGGCATCATGTCAAATAATTCATCTGAGCACAAACCATTATATAGGCGGTAGAAAACACACAGTGAGGCAAAGTCCCTCCTGAGGCTGAGAGGTTCCACATCGCCTGCGAGTATGGGACTGTCGACGAGCCTCAACGCACGTCTTTGCACCGAGTCGAAAGGGTTAAGCTGGCGTGCGGGCGCCCCGGCAAAAAGATGACAGCAGTACTCCATGTGGGGTCGAACCTGTGCCTTATAAAGAAGGAGTCGCTGCCCCGCAGTGAAGTACTGCTTCGCCCTGTTAAGAACTCCAAGTTTCTTTGATGCCAGCTTAACCTTGTCCTCTAAATGACTGCGGTACTGGACGTCACTTGAAATGTCGACGCCTAGGATCCCGATACTCGGGGCAATGGTAAGCCGTGTGCCCAGGAATTGCGGCGCTACAATAAATGGGGTTTTCTTAGCGGTGAATACACATACTTGTGTCTTGGTGGGGTTGAACTGGACCAGGTTTAGTCGACCCCAATCGGATACTCCCGAGAGAGTAGTCTCGATTTCTGACACAAGTTGTTCGCGACTCCCCTCCACCTCGGACTGGGGGATGTTTGCACGGCCCGTGTAACATGCGTCTCCAGTACTGTCGTCCGCATAGCAATGAATGGAGTCGTCCGACAGCATGTCATTGATATGCAGCAGAAACAGGGTTGGAGACAACACGGAACCTTGTGGGACACCAGCGTTTATGTCCATGCGGTCCGAGCGACTGCCGTCCACGACGGCTTGGATGCTTCTGTTGGACAAAAACGTGTACGAGGTCTGTTGAGTGTAATTGACTTACACGCGTGTTAATTTGTATTTATTTTCGTTCATTATCTGTTTGTTATCAATGTTTCTCTCGAAGGAGAGTAATCGCAGCTCAAGAGGTCAATGTCTGCGATAATTAATCTCATAACCTCATTAAGATGTCTGTATATGGGCATAAAAATATTTATTCAATTTCTTTTATCTTTTTTTTCGTGTGGAAATCGCTACGGATACTTCCCCCGCCGGAGCCGGGAGGGGAGGTTATGTCGGACGGAAACCGCACGCCGACTGAGCTAGGCTCGTGTAGCTCGTGGTGCTAGGCCGGAGGTGAGATTGTCTTCGACATATCCTTCGCACCCGGCTGACCCAGGGCCATCCTTTACGGTATGGCCCTCCTCGGGAATTACTTTTATCAGCATACAATCAGCATCAAATGAATATTAATAAACAAAATGCTCAAAAAATAATCTTAATTCCTTGTTTTTCTCCCCTTTCTATTGATGAATTGTTCTGATATTTGGTACAAACCTTTCGTTCGGATAATAATACTATTTCAATCAATAAAACAGTTTGATTTCGGTCCTAATACCTTCGTTTTAAGATCATTTTGAGACTTTATAGTCAAGTTATTTCTGAAACTGACTGTAGGTACCACTTACGCTCAAGCTGTGGAATGAACTCCCTGCCATGGTTTTCCCAAGCGACTACAATATGGGGTTCTTCAAGAGGGGCCATTAGAAGGTTTCTTCAGGGTAGGCAGCGCGAGTGTAACGCCCCTGGTGTTGCATACGTCCATAGGCCGCGGTAACCACTTTCCATCAGGTGGGCCGTGTGCTTGTCTGCCACCTAAGTGGTATAAAAAAATGGTACAGTCAGCGTCATAAATATCTTGACGACGAAGTCCCAAAATGATCTTACAACTCTCGTATTATGAGCAAATCTAACTGTTTTATTGATTTTAAATGTTATCATTGTCTGAACTAAAGGCGTGTACCGAATATCAGAACCATCAGTCAACTGGAAGGGGGTAAAATACGAAATAAAGATCATTTTGAGTACTTTGTACGGCAACATCTTTCTGATACTATACTACTGACTATTATAAAGAGACAAGAATCAAGATAGCCTAACAAACTTTGGTACATGGATAGAATGAAATGCAACGTTAAAATTTACATTTGCATATTTGTGGGTATATTTACTGTAATACACATATAATATCTCAAACTAAAATAATAATATAGAAGGAACTTAAAGCAGCAAGTGAAGCTACTAAAGGAATACTAAAGTAGTCCCATCTCGCTCGCACTCATGCGTATTCACAATGGGTGCAAACAAGATAGCACTATTTTAGTAAGTATTCCTTTTTCAGGCTTCATTTGGTAGTTTTATACGTTCCGTCTATATTATTCTTTTGGTCTGAGACCTAATAAATATACTCACGCCTATTACCTTCCAGGGTAGGCAGAGGACAGCCGTCTATCTAAAGTAAAGCCAACGAGACGAGAGAAAAAAGGTAAACAAAGCGACCATTACTGAGTTACGTTGCGATAACTAAGATTATTTTCTCTGTCCTTGTCGCACATGTCATACGTTCGCGACAATGGCCGAGTGACAGCTGTCGTTGCGTATTTCGTAGTACAGGAAAGCTATCAGCACAGCGGTTCTAAACTGTCAGATCCGCCATCTTATGGGCAATTTCATTCCTGTCTGGAATGCGCTTGAAGTGATACGTAATAATTTTCAAATAAAAAAGTTTGGAACCGCTGAAACTTTGTTTACCTATTTTCTCTCGCTTCGTTGGCTTTACTTTACTGCCTTACATTCTTCACGAGCTACCTCTACTATCATTAAACGTTTCAAATCAAAGCTTGGTGTACTCCTGACCTGCCCTTTTTCAAATGAGGCAAAGGTGTGTGTGTGACACTCACATGCCACCAACTTCTATGATTTTCGGTCCCACGTAACAGGGGCCGAGCCTGTTGCCGTCAATCGGGCACCTAGTCATGGGCTGTATGTTTACTGTAGGATGGAGAACAGCCTATATCCCGGACGGCTCACGTGTTTCCTTCTTCCTACAGTCCCGGGTCCTTTAAGCGGGGCGTGAAAAGGCATCTGATAAGGCCGCCAAGCTGAGTGCCACCACTGTTAACATGGTACATGTTTACGATGGTGACCCTCTTTCCGAGACTTTGCCTTTAGCTTAACATCAGGTGAAGTCAAATTGACGTGTCCTATATAACAAAAAAAAGTCTTCTTCTCCTACACCCACAGGAAGAGATAGGGTGGCCCATTCTTGTCCACCGGGAACCAATATGGCTTTTTTTTTCTTTTTCAATATGTGGGTAGGTTAAGACAATTTACGCATCTAATAGAATTATTACTTAGGTAATTGATACTCCATAAGGAGGATCCTATTATCTATAAAAAAAGAGGTTGAGAGGTCAGGTCAGGTTAAGTATCCGAAATTTCCATTGGTTTTTCTGTATAATACGTAACTAATTACAGATAAAATGCGACTGTTAAATTACATCCTATGCTTATTTTTGCTCTAGATAGCTTTCTATAAGTTTATTGTGGAGGTCAGATGGCAGTATCGCTTCACGGAAAATATCGAAGATTAGTCAAAGCCGTAGTTAGACTGGAAAATACGGAACCCAAACTCTACACTTTTTCAATTACTCTGCAAATATCATTTAATTTTGAACTTTAAACACATTGTTTTAAAGTCTATTACTTAATGCCGTTTTTTGCAGTTTCGCTGGCACCACAATGGTTTGACTTTAGTAGAATCGAGACCCAGATGGTGGTAATATCCGTAAAAACCGTATGAGTCAAACAAAAAGGAGGAGAAGGAGTAAGCGGACCCTTTTAATAGTGTCGGAGTCGGCGCACGGCGGGGGTTATATTGGACTCGAAACGACTAAAACCGCGAGTCTTAGGATAGGGGATTCTTTTACCCGCACTTAGCCTCTTTTCTCGAGCCATCTTGGGGTTTTAGTTGCCATTGACATAACGCTACGTATATGTTACTAGCTTTTGCCCGCGGCTCCGCGTGGATGTCGGTTATCGCGACCAAACATAGCCTATGGTCCTCTAGGTCTCATCTACTCCTATACCAAATTACATCAAAATTGGTTCTGTGATTTAGATACAGACAGATAGAAAGACAGACAGACATATAGAAAGACAGACAGACATACAGACAGAGTTACATTCGCATTTATAATATTAGTATGAATTGTCGGGTCGTTTTCTTCTTTTCTTAAATACAACCACGAAATATGCTTATACATGCACGTGAGGTACATAATTGTTGCATATGCACCCGTTTGCATATAAAATAATTGCTTATCTCCCAGAACTGACACAATAGGTAGGTCGTGCAATATATCATCTGTGAGGAAAACGAGTTATTATAACCTCTACTCTTTGTTGATGAGGCAATCAGTATACGTAGCTTACGTTAAGACAATATACGTCATTCGTAGTAATTATATTTAATTTTTAAGTAAGAAAATATACCTACGATTTGCTAATTCGTGTCAAGTGTTATCATTGCCACAAACGGCTAGCCACAAGCGGACAAAAAAAATATAGGCTTTTTTTTCCTTTATTTATTGTCGAGGGCTTAGTCACTGAGTGACTGCCGCCCTCATTGAAGTTATTACATGAGTTATCGATTAATACAACAGATCTTAGCCAAAGTGTACAATTTTTTCGCCTCTTCCGAAGAGGGACGAATGAGGATACTGTTACATAGGCCGATATTGTAATTACAGTGGCCGTATAATTGCTTTCTTTCGGCCTCATTCCGAACACACTCCATCAAAATGTGGTGTAGGTACATCTTAAACAATGTTACAAAAAAATTATAGGCTTTAAATACCTTGCCCACAAAGAAAATGTTATTTGTTATCGTTAAAATATCAGCTTCATAATGAATGTACTTATAACTATAACCAATACATAATGTTTCATAATTTGACATACTCTCTATAAGATTGTACTGTGTGATCTCCGTGATAACTGTGCCCATATTGATGGAACCTTTACTGTAGATTGCTGATGTTAAGACCTGAAAGGTTTTTCAGTACATATCTGTAACAATATGGCTAGGAAAACAGGCGCGGCAGTTGAGCGACGTGACGATTTCAAATTTTCCTTCTCTTTATATCCGTCTTTAAGGGCGGAGTCAATTACATTTAAAAATACATACATACATACATACATAAACTCACGCCCGTATTCCCCGAAGGGGTAGGCAGAGGTGCTAGCACCCACGTTTCGCCAGTTTATGTTTAGGTCCCAATGTAATAGGTGGCGAGCCTATTGCCATTAACCGGGCACTTATAAACCAGCGATAAATACACACATAACTTCGAAAAGCATCGAAAAGTCATTGGTGTGTGCCATTGTAAACCTGGGATCGAACCCGAGACCTCGTCTCAGCAGTCCATTACCCATACCACTAGGCTACCGCGTAATTTAAAAATGTTTAAAAATGGTTGAAAAATCATTCATTGTTTCCAACAGTTCGTAAGAATGTTGGTAGATGGCTCCACCGTCGCCCTTAAAGACGGATATGAAGAGAAGGAAAATTTGAAATGATTCAGGTGTGGCTCAATAGCTCAGTTGGAAGAGAATTCCCCCTGTAAGTGAAAGGTCGTAAGTTCAAGTCTCACTTGAGCATTTCATTTTCCGATGTTTTTCGAACTTATAAGTACTACATTACAAATTATCTCAATCATCAATTAAAATCATCTGGGAGTATTAATTTGGCGATAAGAGATAATTTGAATGAATTTTTTTATAGCATTTATATATATAAGAGATAAGACCATTTTCTGTAACCTACGTTCATATGAATACATGAATTTGAAATTTGAAACATCAATATTTTACATAGGAAAATCTAGATCAATACAAATTCATACATAGTAATTGCATAACAATATTTGTATGCGCTGGAATCGAACCCGTGAATTTTGAGTCGAACCCTACTGGTGCGCCACTACAGAGGTTGATTGCAAAACAGATTCTTTATCGTTATAAAAGATCTTTATCTCATTCAATAAAGATCCTTTATTGATTTTAATTGACTTGATGGTAACTTTGAATAAATTATTGCTGTTATTAAATTTTCTAATAAGGCACTTCGTGTAAACAAACATAAAATTGATTATTAATATCATATTCTGGTATAACTCGGCTTTTTACAACCCAATAACAACGCTAAGATAATGACTATTTAAAATTTGAATTCTGTCAGAATTTTAGTGAAAAGATATTTTCTTTGCTCATCCAAAAGGAAAAGATGCAGGTTAAATATATATTTGTAATTCTACATTAGGTAGCTATTTCATTTTATATTATTAAATAAATTTATACATACTTTTAAACGTGTGGCACATCAGAGACGTCGCACTCCCGCTGCCGACCCATAAAACCTTCTAATACTCTCTTCTAATTCCAACAATTAATAAAACACCGATCGAAAATAACAAAAGTCATGTAAGTTCACAAAATGTCAATATTAGCAATCAAATCTGTGCACTTAAGTCAACCTTGTTCGCAACGGGTTTTCCTCAAAATGACGTAAGCTAAATCTGTCCGGTTTTATTTACCGAAGTCGGTTTGACATGTCAGTTGGCGTAAAGATGCGATCGCGGCCAGTGGTTTAAAAAGTTAAGACGTTTTTTTTTATCTGAGTGTTTTTTTTTTCAATATTAGTGTAGTTGTAACATTTTTTAGTGATAAAAGATTTCGTTTAGTTTATTTTAATTTAGGTGAGTATTTATTTTAATATAAATATCTTTATAATTGGAAGAAACGTATCAATTAATAATATAGCGTAGTCCAATACTGGATATAGGCTTTTTGGCCATAGCATCCGATCCTTCGCCCTCCGCATCCACTTTATAACAGCTACCTTTTTTAAATTGTCCGTAGGTAGGTAGGTCTTAAAATATGCTCAAAATATACTCTATATGCGCAGAACACGTTTCTTGCGTGATTTTTGAGTATATTACGGGGTGCTTCTTAGGTGGACGAGCTCAAATTCACGAAGCATAGATTATTACAAAACAATTCGTGTTTGCCAGGGCCTTTTATTTATCGTGCGCAAAATCCCCACGGAGCCGGTGGAGGCGGTTATGTCGGACTCGAACCGACTAAAACGCACGCCGTCTTGGGTCCTTGGTTGCGGGAGATGAGATTGCCGAAAGCTTCTCTCGCACCCCAGCAGTTGCCAGGGCCTCGTTTGCTCACGACTTAGGTCAAAAATATGAGTCCCCAGTCCCCATACATCTGGCTTGGGACATCCTAACGCTTCCAATAAACATATAATTCTCAGAAATGTTATAATACCTACATTAAATATATTCAGAATAATTAACGTTGTTCTTGTGTGAATTTGAAAGAAACTAACAATTCTAGATATGAGGGTATTTTTTTTTTCAAGCTATCTATTAGCCTTTTGAGAAAAAAGTTTCAATTTTAATGAAGTCATCATTTTCCGAGCATTAATCCGTTCGGTAGCTTATCAGTCTAGTAGTCTAGTCTCAGAAGTCGTTCGCGATCCATCAGGTGGGTCGGGTGCTTGTCTGCCACCTATGTGGTATAAAAAAGTCGTCTTTACGAATGAGATGTTGCGGGTTCAAATCCATGGTCATTAAATTACACGACATGGCTTAATAGTTAAGGAGTCGACCTTGCGATCGTGAAGTCCCGGGTTCGAATGCTTACCAGTACACTAGGATTAGGGGGGGATATCAAGAATCAGTGTTGGTTCCCGGTGGAGTAGAATAGGGCTACCCCATATCTTCATGTGGGTGTCGTAGAAGGCGACTAAGGGATAGGGCTGTTCTCCACCCGACAGTAAACATACAGCCCATGGCTGAGTACCCACTTGTAGGCAATAAGCTCGCCGTAAAACGTGGGAGTGAAAATCATGATTGGCGAAATGTGGGTGTTAATACACCTCTGCCTACCCATTCGGGGATTTACAAGCGTAAGTATATGTACTTATATAAATTAAAAAATGCGGGTAGATCCAAAGTTAGCCTAGGAGCCGTAGGGAGCCCGGAGACCACACTTCTACCCTCATTTAGTTATTTTTTTTAGCTAAGCTTTTTTTAAAAAAAACATTTTTTTTATAAAAGTATATAGATAATAATAAATAAATAAATATTCTACATTCTACACAACTATCTAGACCCATGGTAAGTTTTTATAGCTTGTGTTATGGAATCTAGAATGCGGATAAACGTACTTATATACTTTTTTTTTGTAAATACATACATATATAATACGTAAATACATAGAAACACCCAGACCAATACAAATAGCCATATTCATGCATATAAATATTTGCACTGAGCGGGAATCGAACCCGCGCCTCCTGCGTGTCACTAACATTCCCTCTAACCCCTTCAACTAAGCTAAATTGCTTGTGCGAGGAGTGGGTTCACGTCGGTAGTGTAATGGCCAGGATTCGAACCCAAGACCTCTCGATCGTAAGGCCGACCCCTTAACCAGTAAGCTACCGACACTACAGATGGAACTCAGTTCCGTCTGTAGTGCTTCCATCATTGAAGCTATTATAGAAGCGGCTGCCATCAGACCCTCCAAACTTTTCTCGTTCATCAATTAGTAGGTATGTCAGCCGGGGTGCGAGGGATATGTCGATGACAACCTCACCTCCGGCCTAGCACCACGACTCACAGTCGGCATCCGGTTTTAGTCGGTTCGAGTCCGACATAACCTCTCCTTCTGGCTCCGGCAGGGGGGGTATCCGAGGGGATTTCCGCACGAAAGAAAAAAAAAGGTATGTCAGACCGTATTAAGGTTTGCTTGGGCCCTATTTACCGACTGCGCGACGTAATAGTAATGTATTTATCATCCTGTGTATGTATTTATGTCCCTTTAAAGCACTATACAGACCAACTTAACTACTGTCAGTGGGGACTCCGTTTGACCGGACGGGTGATCAGCCCATCTATGTGGGTCAATTCACCCAATTCCCATGTAACGACTGCCATACACGTTCGTATGGCAACCGGGACCGACGGCTTAACGTGCTCTCTGAGGCACGACCAGACCAATGCAAATACTCATATATAAGCATACAAATATTTGCACTAAGCGGGGATTGAACCCGCGCCTCCTACGTAGCGGCCGCATTCACTACCGCCATGCCACAGAGGCTGTCTACACAGACCAAACGCCTACACTGATTTTTATGATTTTCACTTTTTTAAACGTTCGACTGGAGGCAGAGGGTGCGGTTATGTCAGACTCGAATCGACATAAAAACGCACGTCATCTGTAGGTCGTAGGTTGCCGGAGGTGAGATTGCCAGTGATATTAGTACGGTAATATATCTTGGATCCAAAATGTGCTTTAAACGCGTAGTACCTACACGTTTCTTGGATGTATTTTGAAGAAATCACGGAGTGTTACGGCAGTAGACGAGCTCAAATTCACCAAGTATAGATTATTATTTAATTTTATTACACAACAATCTGCGCGCGCCCGGGCCTCGTTTCTCTCGCGAGTTACTGGCTGGGGATATCCCAGCGCTTTCAAGAAAATTATAATTCTCAGAAGTTGTATAATACCTACATTAATGTTCAGAATAAAGCGGCTTTTTATATCTCGGTATTTAGGTGATTATTCCGAACCTGACCCGAAAACCTAACCCGGTTGCGGGTTAGATTAGAACTTTGAAAAAATATGTGATATTTGTTCCGAACGTAACCCTATTTCTAACCCTTTTTTTTTTACTTGGTGGAATGCGTTTAAGCACTTCACTCACCACCCACGGGGGCAGGGGGTGGGCTTCGTGTGGGACTCCTAGCCTCCAAAGGAGGCCAGACTACCCACTAAACCACCACGTTGTCCGTCGTCACCACATATCGAAGATGGCAGGAACAACATCTTCCGCCATCGTCGTGTGGGTCGCCTGCCACTGATCGACGGCAGGCCCGTCTCTGGTGCGGCAGAAGAGGAGTCCTTCTGCCACCCGCCTAGGCAAGACACACGCGACACGACGTGCGCCTACAACCTCGAGGCCTATGTAAGGGCAGCAGACGCCCCCGCGTCTACTGCCCAGCCCGGTTAGGGGGTACCGCCTCCTCCGAGCCCCGCCTATTTCTAACCTGACCCGACATCTCGTTCCTATCAAAACCCGAATTGCGCATATTTCTGTTACTATTAATAGCCGGTTAAGTGCGGTAATTCCAACTTCTGTAGGTTAGGTTAGAACTGTGACCACAACGCACGTGCCGAGCGAGCGAAGCGAGCGTGTCACGGCAGCGGCCGGCCAAGTTTCAGATCTGCTCAATTCGGGTTACGATAGGAACGAGACTTCGGGTCAGGTTAGGAAGAGGGTTACGTAATTTCCAAGTTTCTAACCTAACCCGCGACCGGGTCATGTTTTCGGGTCAGGTTCGGAATAATTTAGGTCTATGATATGATATACGAATCAAACAAGGTTGTCTTGGGCCCCGTAGATTAGTGAGGCCCCATATACTCATGTAAGTGGGTAGGTATAATCAAAAAGATAACAAAAATACTAGTCCAAAAGTAATAAAATTTATATGAGTTCTTTCACATCTGAGATTTCGAATTCGGAATAGTTAAATACCTAGTTACATATTTAAAAAAATATACCCACATAAGAGTAGAAATGAAAATTATCATTCCGTTGCTTTTTAATCTCTCATCTAATTACTTCTACGTATTGTAGACAAGTTTACCATCAGGCGAGGTGAAGTTATATTGGCATGTGCTATATAAAAAAATTTGACACTCTACGATCTACGAGGGCAGAAGTGAAAAAAAAATCCACAACATTCTGCGCAACGCTATTTAGACCCATGGTAAGCTTTTATAGCTTGTGTTATGGAATCTAGAATGCGGATAAACATACTTAGATACTTTTTTTTGTAAATACATAACTATTATACATAGAAACACCCAGCCCAATGCAAATAGCCATATTCATGCATACAATTGCACTGAGCGGGTATGGAACCCGCGCCTCCTGCGTGTTCACTACCGCGGACCGTCACGCCACAGAGGCTTTCAAAAGGCTGTTTAAAGCGTGAAAAGTGTTTACTACACAAAAAGTGCACAATTTTTAATATTAGACACGCCAATTTGACTTTACCTCGCCTGATTATAAGCTAAAGTCTCGGAAAGAGGGTCACCATCGTAAACATGTACCATATTAACAATGGTGGCACTCAGCGTGACAGCCTCATCAGATGCCTTTTCACGCCCCGCTTAAAGGACCCGGGACTGTAGGAAGAAGGAAACATGTGAGCTGGCAGGGAGTGTAGGTACTATCTACTAGCCGCATATCAACATATTCCAAAACACAGAAATACAATGTTTACGTACCTACACTACCTATACGTAGGCGGGTAAAAACCGCATTATTGTAATCACCCAAGCAAAAAGAAACAAGTTTTTTTTAATAATTACGTATTTGAATACGCTTATTATTAGAATCAATGTTGTATTATCTACAACAAGCATTTCATGTTGGTATTTGTAACTTAGTTTGTTGATAAACTTTGCATGCGATTTCACTAGTAATATAAACTCAATAGCTACGCAAAGAGCGTGGGTTCGATTCCTGTTTAGCGTAAATATCTTGCATGAATCCATACTAATATTATAAATGCGAAAGTAACTCTGTCTGTCTGTCTGTCTGTCTGTATGTTACGCTTTCACGCTTAAACCACTGAACCGATTTTGATGCAATTTGGAATATATGTAGATTAGACCATGAAAAAGGACATAGGCTATGTTTGGTCGCGATAACCGACATCCACGCCGGCGGAGCCGCGGGCAAAAGCTAGTATGCTTATATCTTCAAAACTACGCTACAGATGTTGATGCGGTTTCTTTTAATAGATAGAGTAATTCAAGAGGAAGGTTTATATGTATAATACATGCTTAATATAGTAGAGGATGAAGAATTCCGCCCACGGTCCATCAGATCCCGTTCCCGTTGCACTATATTAAGCATGTATTATACATATAAACCTTCCTCTTGAATTACTCTATCTATTAAAAAAAGCCACATCGAAATTCATAGCGCAGTTTTAAAGAAAGAAGCATACCTAAATATGGACGGACTGCGGAAAGCGACCTTGCCTTAAAGATATGTAGTGATGATTATACTTATTAAATATTATCTTCACAGGACGTCATTAGGTCATTTCAGTGACTCATTCCTATGCCGCACCATTAAGACCTGGAACTCCCTGCCAGCTCGACGTGTTTCCTTCTTCCTACAGTCCCGGTTCCTTCAAGCGGGGTGTGAAAAGGCCAATGAGGCCGTCAAGCTGAGTGCCACCACTGTTAACATGGTACATGTTTACGATGGTGACCCTCTTTCCGAAACTTTGCCTTTATCTTACCATCAGGCGAGGTGAAGTCAAATTGACGTGTCAATACAAATAAAAGGCCAATCACGAATAACAACCTAAACTAATTACGAACTCGGTGACTGACCGCACATTTGAAGATTACCTATCTATTTTTGGAGGTCAAATTAATCGATGGATAAGTATAGGTAGTGTAACTGTGGAATGATGTTATTCTGTAGGTAAATTGCGTGTCGGTTCCAAGCGTAGTAGAATATCAAATCAATCATTTAGCCTATCGCAGTTCACTGCTGGACATTTTTTTTTAGTTTGCGAAAAATCCCCACGGATACCACCCCATGAGTCGGTGGAGGTGGTTATTTCGGACTCGAATCGACCAAATCGCACACCGTCTTTGGGTCTTTGGTTGCCGGAGGTAAGAATGCAAGAAACATATCTCTCGAACCCCGCTAGACCCAGGACCATCTCTTTCGAGTTCTCTTCGGGTTGTGGGGGTATCCCGTCTAGCCCCGGGTAGGGGGAGGCGCCGTGGCCTGCTTCTGCTAGGGTGACAGGTGGCCATTGTTGGACATGGACCTGTAAAATTTGCGCCAGTGCTCCGTCCTGCACATCCAGTCAGTGGTGAACGGTAATAAAAGTTCTTATAGAAATATCTCATATTGAAGGGAAGCCGGCAGCAATCGGGTTTGGGAGACCCTTCGCCACTGCTAGCCCAGTCACCTTTTTCAGGTCGTCAGTCATCCAAGCTAGGGGGTGTCCTATCTTCCGTTTGCCTTCTCGCAGTCTCCATTCTAGGACTCGTCTGCTCCAACGGCCATCGGTCCTTCGACAGACGTGGCCAGCCCATTGCCACTTGAGCTTGTTTATCCTGCGAGCTATATCGGTAACTGTTCTTTGTCAGATGACTTTGGAGTAGAATAGGGCCACTCTATCTCTTCCCGTGGGTGTCGTAAAAGGTAGGGCTGTACTCCATCCGACAGTAAACATACAGCCCATGATAGTCGGTCTCCGTGACGGCAATAGGCTCGCCCTCATTACATGAGACCGAAAATCATAGGTTTTCTTTATTCGTGCGGAAATCCCCTCGTAAACATCCCCTGCCGAAGCCAGAAGGGGAGGTTATGTCGGACTCGAACCGACTAAAACCGCTCGCCAAGTGTGGGTCGTGGTGCAAGGCCGGAGGTGAGGTTGTCTTCGACATATCCCCGCACCCCGGCTGACCCAGCCTTACGGTCTGGCCCTCCTACCGAAAATCATAGCGATGATTTTTGATGTTGGTGCCTCTCACCTCTGCCTACCCCTTCGGGGGTTACAGGCGTGAATATAAGTATGTATAAGGTCAAAGTATTATATTTTTAAGGTTAAATTAATGTCAGACGCTTAATTAGGTACTGTTCGGTCGCTAAAAGTTTTTAAAGTACAAAAAAGACGATTAGGTGCCATTATGTGTTCAGAATAAGAAAATTAAATGTATAAAACATTATTAAAGTAAAGTTTAAAAGAATTAATTAATAAAAGAATAAATATAGATATATTTATACGAAATTTTAAAGCGATTAGTATGCGAACTATTCTTTGCATGCGATTAAATTCAAGAATCCGTGTGGTGATGTTGACTGAAAAGGAATACAAGTATTCACCAACACATATCATTCGAAGGGTGTCGTGAAAGGCGACTAAATATGCAGACGATATCACTGCGAGAGAAGGAATGTTTAGTTTCAGAATGTCCAGTTCCCGTAATGTCCAAATCCCGGAATGTCCATGCCCCAAAATATCGAAATACCGGAATGTCCAACTCCCAAAATATAAAATACTCAGGATGCCTAGGTCGAGCAGAAGCCTGCATTATATTGATTGATTCTTGAGACTTTTTCTTAAAATCAGATAAATCAGTGTCATATTGGCATGCTCACGTAAAAAAAGTCTAGATCTTGGGTGTCAATATTTGGGCTTACGTCAGAGATTCGACCTCAGACAAAAACCGGTACAGCCGAGTACTCGAGGCCAATCACACGCCGGCAATTACTCGTATCTGTGTTTATTACATTACGAGTATATTGTTCATCTTATGACTCAACTATTGTTATTTTATTTTATTATTTATGCACAAGAACAAACATAGAGATAAACATAACATAACATAACATAAACTCACGCCTGTATTCCCCGAAGGGGTAGGCAGAGGTGCTAGCACCCACATTTCGCCAGTTTATGTTTAGGTCCCAATGAGCCTATTGCCATTAACCGGGCACTTATAAACCTGCGATAAATACACACATAACTTCGAAAAGCATCGAAAAGTCATTGGTGTGTGCCATGGTAAACCTGGGATCGAACCCGAGACCTCGTCTCAGCAGTCCATTACCCATACCACTAGGCTACCGCAGATTTTTACATATTTTAAATAAATCAATTAGAAAAATAACAGGGGGAATGTATGATTTGAAATAGACATGATCATTCACATCGATAATAAAACCCTCGCCGGGATATTAACCATTTTTTTTTATCTAGGACAAGTCAATTTGACTTCACCTCGCCTGATGTTAAGCTAAAGGCAAAGTCTCGGAGAGAGGGTCACCATCGCAAACATGTACCATGTTAACAGTGGTGGCACTCAGCTTGACGGCCTCATCAGATGCCTTTTCACGCCCCGCTTAAAGGACCCGGGACTGTAGGAAGAAGGAAACACGTGAGCTGGGAGGTGGACTGTAGGAAGGAGGAACCAGGCTTCTTATAGTTTTGATGATCCTATATTTCAGCGCTATTTCAAGCGCCATGATCACGGGTCGACGCGTGTCATGAACGAGTGCGGAAGAGGGTAGACCGATACGGTCAACGGTCTGCCCAATAATAACTAACTCGGCGGTCACCAGTCACCGGCATCCGTGATCATGGCGCTTGAAACAGCGCCTAAAGGTGATTTTCCACCAGAATGGCGAGACGAGACGAGAAGAGAATTGAAATCGCACTGATCCTTTTCCACCAAAAATAGCCATCGCCAGCTCGCGCGTGACCGCCGCGCCACCCGTAGTCTTCATTAGGTAAATATACGGTAATAGGTAAGTAGCCACGAACAACAATAAGCCTCTCGCGAGAAGGGTGTTTCTGTTGCAAAGTTAATTTATACTCTATTTCGAAAGCAATACGGTTCATTTTTACACAAACAAATATTTCAATTCACGGCTCGCATATTCTCGTCAATCCACACTGTTTCCACCAAAGATACGCTGGGAGAGGATTGGAAATTCGCCATACCTACACAAATTTCTATTCTCGCATAGCATAGCCACTCTGGTGGAAAATCACCTTTAATATCGGATCCTCAAAAACTATAACAACTATATCTGACCATTGGCCAACCGCTCTGAATGATATTTATTGTGATGAAATGCAGCCTCTGTGACGTGGTGGTTGTGAACGCGACTGCTACGCAGGAGGCGCGGGTTCGATCCCCGCTCAGTACAAATATTTGTGTGTTTCTAAGTAAATATATATGTATTTACAAAATAAAAGTATTTATGTACGTTTATCCGCATTGTTAAATTTCCATAACACAAGTTAAGCTTACCATGGGACTAGATAGCGTTGTGTATAATGTTGTGGAATATTTATTATTTAATGCCAAAGAATGGCTCTTGACCTTAGATTATGACAGTATAAAAGATCTCCTAATTGTTTAGATTACATAAACAAATTATGCAGACACGCACAGATATACATACACGAAAACACACGCGCACAGCCGAGAACTAACTTACCCATTGGTATTTTTAAATAGGTGTAACCATTTAAAAAAAAAAGTTATCATATTCGTAGTTACTAGTAGTTATTTAGAAGTTTTTTTTTTTGAGGACCAAGGGAATCAACTGAATACGGTGACCTTCAAGATTCATCCAAACAGTACTAGTACAGAGACTCAGCTTATTTGTAGGTACCTATTAGAAATCTCTTCCAGTAAGTAGACCTGTTATTTAGACGTAGAGAACTAGAAACATGTATAGGGAAGCAGAGTTTTTTGTGTTTAAATGTATATAAAGTTATCGAATGACAAAGAGAGCCTCTGTGGCGAACGGTAGTGGGGTTCGATCCCCGCTCAGTGCAAATATTATTTGTGTGCATGTATATGGTTATTTGCATTGGTTTAGTCGTGCCTCTGAGAGCAAGTTAAGCTGTTTAGAACTTTTCGGCACTTTAGAACAAGAATAATTTCTGAATGATTTTTTTTATAGCATTTATTATGCTATTCCTCCTGTAAGGGAAAGGTCGTGAGATCAGGGTTCAAGTCTCACTTGAGCATTTCATTTTTCCGATGTTTTTCGAAGAATAATTTCTTTTTGGTGCTTGTTTTTATGTTAAATGTTTGAGCACTTAGAGAATGTATTATTTCTCTGAAGTGCCAAACATCATAAAAAAAAATTAAGAAAATCCATAGATAAGTAACTTTTTACAATATGTTTTGTTGTGAAAAATATGAGCTTCAACTGCACCTTAGGACAATAAGGTATATACCTACTAACACTACTCTATTTACAATTATGTGGTACTGGCCCTGGGATCTCTTGAACTAGGATTTTGTTCATAATTTCCATGAGACTTACATTAAAGAAATCTAAAACTTACCATTAAACTATAGCGCGACAGACACAAAACTTGTTGTTTACAACGAATTACAAAATGGCGACAAAGTTTGACAGCTAAAATTATAAATGAAAACAATAATTTATATAGCAACGATTGCACTATATTACACTGAAAAACAAAATTATTTTTTATCAAAACCAACGACAGTTAAATCCAAATTAACTGACAAACATAAAATAAAAAAAATAATTATTATTTTATAAGACCTCTGATACAAAAAATACCACGAAAAAGTTAAAAATAAATTGTGTTGGTTAGCCCTTTCACTTTGATATAAGGTGTCTATTTATACTTGATTTGGTGAGGTACCTACTTAACTAAAGGTACACTTTTTTTTTCATCTTGCGCACAATCCCCTCGGATACCACCCCCACGGAGCCGGTGGAGGTGGTTATGTCGGACTCGAACCGACTAAAACGCACGCCGTCTTGGGTCCTTGGTTGCCGGAGGTGAGATTGCCGAAAGCATATCTCTCGCACCCCGGCAGACCCAGGACCATCTCTTTCGAGATGGCCTCCTTTGGGTTGTGGGGACCACAGTGTCCCCTACAACTAAAGGTACACTTTAGTATTATGTATGTAAGGTGAACAATATTGTAGCGATTTTTTATAAAAACACATATTCATCTTAGCGTTAATCTTAAAAATATAAATAAAGCTTTCAACTTGGAGTGTGGGGTCCGCTTCACCCGTCTAACCTAACTTTGTCTGAACTTCGATATTTTCCGTAAAGCGACTGCGATCTGACCTCCATAATCCAAATGCAATATCGAAGTTCTGTACATGGTTAGACCTGAAAGTCTGACTAGACTTTCAGGTCTCTAGCTACCCGTAAATTATTTAATATTCCCTCTAACCCCTCCACATAAGCTAAATTGCTTGTGTTAGGAGTGGGTTCACGTCGGTAGTGTAATGGCCAGGTTTCGAACTTGGGACCTTTCGATCTTAAGCTAAGTAACACTAAGCTATCGAAAAAACAATAAAAACATCGTAATAACTAATAAATAACCGCGTGATTCTTGGCAGAGTAGAATTTTGGGCCATCCCATCTCTTCCCATTCGGTGTCGTACAAGGCGACTAAGGGATAGGGCTGTTTAACATCAGACATATACTGGGTGATTTTATAGTCGTAACATAACATAAACTCACGCCTATATTCCCCGAAGGGGTAGGCAGAGGTGCTAGCACCCACATTTCGCCAGTTTATGTTTAGGTCCCAAAGTAATAGGTGGCGAGCGTATTGCCATTAAGCGGGCATTTATAAACCTGCAATAAATACACACATAACTTCGAAAAGCATCGAAAAGTCATTGGTGTGTGCCATGGTAAACCTGGGATCTAACCCGAGACATCGTCTCAGCAGTCCATTACTCATACCACTAGGCTACCGCAGATTTTATAGTCGTTTCGGTTATAAAAAGTGTGGGCACAGTTTCGAAAGCAAAGTCATCAGGAAGTATTAATTTGGCGAAAGAAAAAAAAATGTATAAAACCCCATTAAATTTTTCCTTTCACCTGAACATTATTCCCATACATTAAGTATCAAAAATCATTTTTTTTTCTTTCGCCAAATAATACTTCTAGATGATTTTGCTTTCAGAACTGTACCCAAATTCTTCTTACCTATAAAATCACCCAGTACACAGCTCAGACTCGGCCTCAGATGCATGGTTCGAGTCAACAATAATGCCCGGAATACGGTAATTCCACACCGTGGTATGGGTAATGGACTGCTGAGACGAGGTTTCGGGTTTGATCCCAGGTTTGCCATGGCACACACCAATAACTTTTTGATGCTTTTCGAAGTTATGTGTTTTTATCGCAGGTTTATAAGTGCCCGGTTAAGGCAATAGGCTCGCCACCTATTACATTGGGACCTAAACATAAACTGGCGAAATGTTGGTGCTAGCACCTCTGCCTACCCCTTCGGGGAATACAGGCGTGAGTTTATGTTATGTTATGTTACGTGGGACCGAACGCAATGATTGGTGAAATGAGGGAGTTTATTCACCTCTGCTTCTCCCTTTCCGTTACAGAACCATGAAGCTGTACATCCTCAGTCTCCTGGTGGCGCTGGTCCACTCGCAGACAACGATAGACCCATCAATACTGACTGGTATCTTTGGCACGCCACCCACGCCTACGCGCCCCATCGGAGAGACTACTAAAGGACTTGATGATGTAAGTATTCCTGGGACCCGGGGCCTTAGTAATATTATTTTTTTCGTGCGGAAATGCCTTCAGATACCTCCCCTGCCGGTGCCGGAAGGGGAGGTTATGTCGGACTCGAACCGACTAAATCCGCACGCCGACTGTGGGTCGTGGTGCTAGGCTGGAGGTGAGGTTGTCTTCAACATATCCCTCGCACTCCGGCTGACCCAGGGCCGTCCCTTACGGTCTGACCCAGGGCCATCCCTTACGGTCTGGCCCTACTTGTTAGGGGGGTTAACGGTGTCCCCGACTCGCCTCCGGAATGGGGTCGCTATAACCGACATCCACGCGAACGTAGCCGCGGGCAAAAGCTAGTATAATATAATTCTTGTATTATTCAGAAAAATCAAAGGAAATTTCAAATATCCCTGGGATAACCTGGCGGAGGCGGTTTTGTCAGACTCGAACCGGCTAAAACCCGGCGCCATCTTGAGTCTTTTTATGCCGGGAAGTAAGATTGCTTAAGACATATCCCTCCCACCCCAACTGACCCAGGGCCATCTCCGGTTTCTAGATGGCTCCTCGCGATGGTATTTAGCCCTAGGCTACCACTGACTTTAACCCAGCAGACCAACTCTTCACCTGTATGCCAGACATTTGCTATCTTATCCTCCATTAATCGCCTTTTCTTCCAGATCATCGTAAGCTCAACAGACAGCACCACGACGCTCGTGAACAAGGATGGGCAGAGATGTCAGTGTCTCCCGTACTACCTGTGTGACAGCAACAAGGTTGCTATCGATGTGAACAATGCCAGCGTTACTGGATACGGAGAGCTGGATGTCAGGTGAGGAATCACTGGTTTTTTTAGTCATACTCGTGCTCCCGACCCTCTAAGAACAAAGAGTGCCTCTGCCGTCAGTCCAGTAAAGAAAGCAGGACCAGCCTTTGGCTTTTCCACTGACAGTACAAAAACTCTCAAGTGAGCTCTGGCCACCCTGCTTCGTGGGAAACTCAACACGAGGTTATTTTGGCCGCGGTATTCTGTAGGGTGTGGTGGGTCTTCCCCCGTCGGACTGCTCAATTGGGATGGAAATACAGTCGTGTCCTCGTGTCCTACCTCCGTTACCAGTGTTGGTCCTCTTCTTCTTCGTCGCATCCGTAGCTTTCAACTCGGAATCTTCGATATTTTTTGTGTAGTCGGAGCCTGGGGTCTGCTTTCCAATGCCAATCTAACTGCGGATTGGGTTGAATCTTCGATATTTTTGTGAAGCGACAATCAACTGACCTTCACAACCCAAAGGCTATATCGAAGCATGACAGTTAGACCACTATTAGACACTGGTCTTCTGAGGTCTATTTAATGTAGTTTGGCTATTAAACCACGTGGTGACGGAGAAAGAATACAAGTATCACCACCGCATCTCATCCGAAGGGTGTCGTAAAAGGCGACTGAAGGCACAATACGCAGATGATATCACTGCGAAAGAAGAAAAACTCGAAACAATACTAGCCCGTCTGGCCAGCGTGGTGACGTAGGAAAAGCCTCCCAACATTGGGAGACCAGCAATGCATTGCGATAGATTAGGGATAGGCTAATTGATCATCTTTCCAACTTTTGACGCAAATACTTAGGTGGCAGACGAACTCACGGCCACCTGATGGAAATTGTTACCGTGGCCTATGGACTTTTGCAACACCAGGGGCCGCCGACCCTGCAGGAACTTCTGATACCGTTCTTGAAGAACCCCTAAGTGTAGTTGGGAAAATACACATAGCAGTCATGTCGAACTACTGAAAGACGATCCTGCGTTAGGTTAACGCTCAGATAATGATGGTGAAGATTCAAAAATTTTAACTTCCAGGTTCGGCGAAGAGAATGAGATAACATGTCAAGAATCAGTGGAAATCTGCTGCACCATACCCTCGGACCCGGAGAAGCCGAAACCGCAACCAGACCCGACCAAAGTCAAGGGATGCGGCTACAGGAACCCCAACGGAATTGGTGCCAGTTTTAATGTTAGTATAGAATTCTTGTCCTCATTCTTAACACCTGGCTTCAATTTTTTTAAACCAATGGGCCAGTTGCTAATGCAAAATCAAAAATATATTATAGGTAAAAGTTTTAAACTTTATTTTTTATTTTAATTATTTTGGGGCATGGTAAAGCTAATAATTTATATATATTTGAAATGTGCTCATTAAGCACTTTCATTTGATACCAAACACAGCATATTTATCTTAAATTTATTTTTTAACACAGTACCTTATGAGCGCTAGAGGGCGCCACACAAGATTGAGTGACAAGTCATATAGCCTATAACCATCGGACGATCAAGCCGCTTGTAACGATATCGCATTTGTCCAGTTCTAATAAGTAGTTGAGGAACTATGAGGGAACAAATGAACATACATACATATATACATACATACATACATACATACATACATACATACATACATACATACATACATAGCCTGTCAAAATCATAACCTTCCTTTTGGCTTCGCCGTAGTCGGGTAAAAATTACATGCCACGGCGATGTACGGCAATGAAACAAGCGTCCACGGCAATGAAAAAATTATGCCAAGGGAATGAAAGAATCAACCACAGAAATGAAAGTCCATATAAAACATAATACTTTATATACCTACTTACATAAAATAAATATAAATTTCATAGGTTAAAAATCTGCAAAAGAAGTAGGTACAATTAAACAAATATAATAGAATCAAAGAATTGTCCAATCATTTATTTAAATTCTTTCACACAAAAAAGAAATTTACACAAATAATATGATATACTTTTGTTAATTATGCAAAAGTAAATGCAAACAACATACATAGTACAAGTTTTTAATTTACGTATCAATATTTAATGTCAAGCGAAACAATAACATTTTTATAAAATCTATAGACAAAACAATCACAGCCCACACCGGTTAACGTTCTTCTTCATAGTCTTGGCAAAATATACAATCCATTATTAAAATCAAACAATTTTTTACTAGTTAGGTGAAATAGTGATCTATGTGTGGCACTAAATATTCTATTAGATAGGATTATACAATGCATGGCAATGATTAATAGAATATTTAGTGCCCCACATAGATCACTATTTCACCTAACTAGCAAAAAATGTTAGAGCATTATAACTATGATTTTTAGTACCGATTTCAACGATGCCACGCAATTCTTGGCCCCGGGAAATTCACCAAGGGAAAATATCAGCAAGAAGTTTATTTAACAGCTTAAGTGTGCGTGCGATGAATCCGTTTCTGGTCGCAATGTGTGAGGATGAATTCCCTGCATATGGTTAGCGGGTATATTATCCTTTCAATATAGGCTTTAATCCAATTTTTTTTTATTCCAGGGTGCGGACACCCAATTTGGCGAATTCCCATGGGTCGTAGCTCTGATCGACTCCAAGAATAACTCCTATGTCGGTGTAGGAGTCCTCATCAACCCAGAGGTTGTTATGACAGGCGCTCACGTGGTTTGGAGGTAAGAAGCACTTTTATGGGACTATTCCCATCATTCTCATCCTCTTTCCCATTACTATAACTCCTGTAATCCTTCTTTTTCTCTTCTTCTTCATCCTGTTGTCACCCAATGCTGAGTGTAGGTCTCTTCCAATTCCCTCCACTGTTGGCAGGCCATTGTTTTCGCCATCCAGTTCTTCCCAGCAACCTTGAATGTCGTCGGTCCACCTAACTGGCGGTCTGCCTACGTTCCGTCGTCGTCCCCATGGTTTCCACTCCAACACTTTCCTACCCCATCTGCCATCCATTCTACGACATATGTGGCCCGCCCATTCCTATCTCCTTCTAGTTATTACTACAGCTATGTCGGTCTGCTTAGTCCTTCTGTGGATTTCTGTGTTCCTCACTCTATCAAGAAGGGAATCCAGGGTAAATAAACTCATTGTCGTGGTGGCGGGGCATGGTGAGTGATTAGGGACAGACGGACTCTAGTATACGTTAGTGTGTTGATCCTGATTCTGTAGAAATACATACATACATACATATAATCACGCCTTTATCCCCGGAGGGTAAGGCAGAGGTGAATTAACACCCACATTTCACCAATCATTGTAATCGGTCCCATGTAATTGGTGGTGAGCCTATTGCCATCATATATCCGAGGCTGAGTCTGGGCTGTATATATCTGTCTGATGTTAAACAGACCTATCCCTTAGTCGCCTTGTTCGACTCCGCATGGAAAGAGATGGGGGCCCAAACTCTTCACTGCCGGGAACCATCTGGCTAGAACTAGTCTGTAGAAATAGCGATATTGGAATTGTATGCGTAATTTTCCGGAAGTGATTGCCGTGTGACCTTGAGAGAAAGCCTGCACCATCTTCATCTGCTGTTTAGCAGCTGTATTGACTAGACGGTGAAGATGGCTTGAGTCTCAAGGATATTAGTAGCAACCTGTTCACCAGGTATCTTCTAGTCTAGAATACATATATTCTCCTAAGATCCTAAAAAGACTTTAGGAACAATATACGAGATATCCTTGCTAAAAAGGTACTGTTGCATTTTCAAATTCCGTCCTAGATTCCACAACATTCTACACAACGCTATCTAGACCTATGGTAAGCTTAACTAGCTTGTGTTATGGAATCTAGAATGCGGATAAACATACTTAGATACTTTTTTATAAATACACCCAGACCAATGCAAATAGCTATTTTCATGCATACAAATATTTGCATTTTCGAACTTCGATGCATTCGATGCTTTTCGAACTTTTCGATGCTTTTCGAAGTTATGTGTGTATTTATCGCAGGTTTATAAGTGCCCGGTTAATGGCAATAGGCTCGCCACCTATTACATTGGGACCTAAACATAAACTGGCGAAATGTGGGTGCTAGCACCTCTGCCTACCCCTTCGGGAAATACAGGCGTGAGTTTATGTTATGTTATGTTATGTAAATATTTGCATTGAGCGGGGATCGAACCCGCGCCTCCTGCGTAGCAGTCGCACACTACCGCAACGCCACAGAGGCAAGATATTCACTTTTTCCGATTTATTTCCACTATATACGTTTTTTCACGTCAGTATGACTTCACCTCATCTGATGGTAGGCTCAAGATCAATGTTACAATGGCGGCTCTCAGCTTGAAGGCCTCGTCAGACTTTCTGCTATATAGGAAATCTCTGATTCTAAATTCCATCTCTTTCCCTAAACAGGTACGCTCCCTACACGATCAGGGCACGAGCAGGGGAGTGGGACACACAGACAGAGAAAGAGATCTTCCCCTTCGAGGAGAGGGAAGTGAAAGAGATCTTCCTCCATAATAGTGAGTCTCACATTTTTATTGAATTTTCTTTCACTATTCAATCATTCATTTCACTAACTATAACTTCATTCGGTTAGGTACCTTGACGTATCTATTTAACCATCGACGCAAAGAGAGGTGTTATAAGTTTGACGTGTCTGTCTGTCTGTGGCATCATAGCTCCATGACGGATGAAGCTATTGCAATTTATTGAATAACACACTTGTACTTTTCCACTGACTTTATTTCTAGACCTGACCGGTTTCGCCTTACGGCATTCTCAAAGGTTCACATTGATGTTTTAAAATTATAATTCGGAAACACTACAATATTTGCATTTTTTCATGTGTGGGTAGTTTAAAAAAATTCGGTATACCAGTTAAAAAAAATTCCCCCAAAATGTGGGAAATTATTATAAGTTTGGCCTCATAATTTTTAATGATCAATATAATATATATAAATTAAAAATTTAAAAAACCCCCGTCACAAAAAACACCAAAAAGTTGAAAATAAATGAATAAATTTTAATTCAACGGTTGCCATGTCGGGGGACCGTAACTGGTTAAGTACTCCTTTATATCATAAGGTCCCCCGACATGGCAACCGTTGAATTAAAATTTATTCATTTATTTTCAACTTTTTGGTGTTTTTTGTGACGGGGGTTTTTTAAATTTTTAATTTAATTTTTATTTTATACTTTTTAAATTGATCTACTAGTCAAGCTCTTTCATTTGATACCCATATTGAGGGAACTATAAAGAAATATGTATTCCAACATGTTGTGGCGGCGGCCATCTTGGACCGATTTTTTTCAAACATAGCTAAGAACACTCCCGACTAATATACCTTTCAAACAAAAAAAACTAAATCCAAATCGGTTCATCCGTTTGGGTGCTACGATGCCACAGACAGACACACACACACACACACACACAGACACGTCAAACTTATAACACCCCGTCGTTTTTGCGTCGGGGGTTAAAAATTGCATTTGAATTATAATGTCAAGGATCAGCTCAACAGCTCAGATCCAACTGTTGGTTTATTAAGTTGGATCTGAGCCGCTCACCCCTGCTACAGTGAATGATGATATCCACATATCTACTTGCTTTGCATGCTCGTGTTGAATTGTTAATTTAATATTGTTACTGACATTCTGTATATTGTAATCCCAGTCTTGTTAAGCACAGTACCATTTGACATCATTAATTTGACAATAACTTTATTCAATGCAATTTAATTATGATTTTGACATTTCGATAGAATTTTCCTTTAATCATTTGTAATTCGACATTACCATTCGACATTATTATTTTCATTTGACATTTAAAATTATTCCTTGACATTATAATTCAAATGCAATTTTATATATTATATTGATCATTAAAAATTGTGAGGCCAAACTTATAATAATTTCCCACATTTTGGGGAAAAATTTTTTAACTGGTATACCGAATTTTTTTAAACTACCCACACATGAAAAAATGCAAATATTGTAGTGTTTCCGAATTATAATTTTAAAACATCAATGTGAACCTTTGAGAATGCCGTAAGGCGAAACCGGTCAGGTCTAGAAATAAAGTCAGTGGAAAAGTACAAGTGTGTTATTCAATATGTGTAGCAGATTCCACCAAGCGCCATCAATCTACAGTATAAACAGTCTATTGCAATTTAGTTCTTTTTTGTATTAAATGTTCCTATATGCCATGTCTTTATAATAAATAATACGACATTAACGCTCTTTACACGCACATTCTTTCGCGAGGGAAAAACCGCATTCGCGTTTGAAAGAATGCGATGCGAAACATCGCTCGTTCTTTGGGGTGTCCAAATTCAACACTTTGCGCGCTTATCTGCATGATTGTGAGAGAAAGAGAGGGAAAGAACACGCGCTCAGCAATCGCGTATTTTGTTTCGCGGGGTCTATACCGTGCGAAAGGCATTTGAGAACTTTGAACTTCAAAAGATAATTGCGCAAGCACGAGCGTTCCGCTACGCGATCTTGGACGCTTTAGAACGCGTGATTGCGTGACCGTGTACAAGCGGCTATTGTGTCTTCCAGGTTTTAATAAGAAGAACCTATACAACGACATCGCTCTCCTGCGGCTGGACCGTCCACTGGTGCTCAAGGAACACATCAACACCATCTGCCTGCCGGAGCAGGATGAAAACTTCGAGGGCCACAAGAACTGCATCGCTAATGGGTGGGGCAAGGACCGCTTTGGTGAGTACCACTGCTAAAACCTACTACTACTAAGTACTACTGCCAGTGGGGACGCCGTTAGACTGGACGGGAGATCAGCCCTTCTATGTGGGGACATTTCACCCATTTCCCTTATAACGACTGCTATTCATGTTTTTATGACAACCAGGACCGACGGCTTAACGTGCTCTCCGAGGCACGACCAGACCAATGCAAATACTCATACTCATGCATACAAATATTTGCACTGAGCGGGGATCGAACCCGCGCCTCCTGCGTAGCGGCCGCGTTCACTACCGCCACGCCACGGAGTCTGTCTAAAACCTATGTCGCGAGTCTGATGCCTACATAGACCTTACGATCGAGAGGTCTTGGGTTCGATCCTGGCTATTACACTACTGACGTGAACCCACTCCTAGCACAAGCAATTTAGCTTAGTTAGAGGGGTTAGCGGGAATATTAGTAATTTCGAAAAATAATAGAATAATACTAGAAAATCTTGAAACTAAACTAATATTTTGCATGTCCGGTACTGCTTTAGCAACAAAACACAACAAAACGTGTAGATTATGTAACATTTTTCATGATGTAAGAGACTGCAAGAGACAGCTTCCGTGGCGTGGCGGTAGTAAACGCGACTGCTACGCAGGAAGCGCGGGTTCCATCCCCGCTCAGTGCAAATATTTGTATGCATGAGTATGAGTATTTGCATTGGTCTGGGTGTTTCTATGTATAATATGTATTTACAAAAAAAAGTATTATAAATATGTTTACCCGAATTCATAATTCCATAACACAAGCTAGTTAAACTTATTACATGGGTCTAGATAGCGTTGTGTAGAAGGTTGCGGAATAATAAAATCACTTGTATGCCGACGACCTGCAGGTGTACAGCCAAGCTCGTGCGGAGAATCTTTCGGAGGCTGCTGACAGGGTTAACGCCGACTTGCGATCTATAAGTAGTTGGTGTGACAGGTTTGGCCTTTCTGTCAATCCTGATAAATGCCAGGGTATCTTAATTGGCAGTAACCATATGATAAATAAGGTAGACGAAGAAACTCTACCAAAAATAGACTTCAACGGGCAAATTATTCCTGTTACGCCTGCTGTTAAAAACCTGGGATTGAGTATCGACTCCACCCTGAACTGGCAATCACAAGTTGCAAAAGTCTCTCAGAGGGTGACAGGGATGTTGCGTAGTCTGTATCGCCTTAAAAACTTTCTACCTGTTAAAACTAAGGCGATGCTTATGCAGACCCTAATCTTCCCAGTCTTGGACTATGGTGATGTATGCTACCTCGACCTGAATGCAGATCTGCTCAACAAACTCGACCGCCTTCTCAACAATTGCATTCGATTCGTCTTCAACCTTAGGAAATATGATCACGTCTCAGTCTATCGTACAGAGTTAGGATGGTTACCTATACGACAGCGACGTAGCTTGCGGGCGGTGACGATGATTCATACTATTTTAAGCTCCCCCAATACCCCCACTTATTTATCATCTCATGTACAGCTTCTTGGTTCTCATCATAACAAAAATCTACGATCAGCTGATAACCGTCTTCTCCACTGTCCTACTCATAGTTCTAGCCTAGTTCATTCTTCTTTCCTCGTGCAAGCTATTCTACTCTGGAATGCGCTTCCTCTCGAAATCAGGATGGCTAACAACCGTGCTACTTTCAAGTATAAAGTACGTCAGCTCTACAGTACTGTCTGCACCTACCTCAATGTATCTCTGCATCACCCTAAGGTTGACTGTTAGATAATGCCTTTGGCATTAAGTCCGCCTTTGTACAAATTTATGTGCATAAAGTTTAAAATAAATAAATAAATAAATAAAAAAAAAAACAAAGAGACACGTAATCAAATTATTTATTTCAATTAATATCTTTTGCTTCCAGGTCTGACAGGCCGTTACGCCGTGATCCTCAAGAAGGTGGAAGTAGACATGGTGCCCTACAGGCGCTGTAACAGTCTCCTGCAGAAGACCAGGCTCGGGTACAACTTCAGGCTGCATGAGAGCTTCGTGTGCGCCGGGGGGGAGGAGGGGAAGGACACCTGTCAGGTGAGGAACTGCTATTAGCTAGAAGACCATAAGCAGAAGACTAGAAGACGTATAGGCTATATAGTAGTGATTTTAAAATGTTCAACATCGTAATTTCAGCCTCTGTGGCGTGGCAGTAGTGCACGCGACTGCCACGCAGGAGGCGCGGGTTCGATTCCCGCTCAGTGCAAATATTTGTATCCATGAATATGGCTATTTGCATTGGTCTGGGTGTGTCTGTGTATAATAAGTATGTATTTACAAAAAAAAAGTATCTAAGTATGTTTATCCGCATTCTAGATTCCATAACACAAGCTAGTTAAGCTATGCTTACCATGGGTCTAGATAGCGTTGTGTGGAATGTTGTGGAATATTTATTATTATTTTTATTTATAGTCTATCCTCAGACAGTACTTAAGCCAATGACGTAACTATTATTTTATAGATACGTCATTAAAGAACATGGCGGCTGTCAAAAATGGCGCCTAAACGAAATGTAAAAAATTACAATAAGCTATTAGTAATACGTCAATATTATGTTGTATGCATTATATTATTATTTATAGCAATAATGATATTATTATTACTAATTTAGTAATTATTTATTACTAATATATTTAAGACGTATTTTTTTCCGTAGCGCACTGTCGCGTCTGTGATTGTTGGAAATGATTAAAGAATCAAAAACCCGACTGCCACTGAAAAGATCAAAATAAGTTTGATAGCAGGTGGTACCCATTAATTTTCATTCGGTTTATGATTGGCAAATGGGTACCGCCTGCTATCATACTTAATTTGATCTTTTCAGTGGCAGTCGGGTTTTTTTATTTTTTAATCATTTGTTTTATTTTATACTTTTTAGTTATGATATGACATTTAAAAATATTTTTGACAAAATACGTTTTGGCGCCAAAAATCCGCCATTTAGATTTTCTCGAAATTTTAATATACCTGGTGTCATTCACACAATCACGGCGAATCAAATGACACCTCACATGTCCAATTCCGCCTAGCCGTTCAGGCTGTAGGCCGTTCCTAATAAATTGGACATACATACAAACCTACATACATACATACATACATACATAGTCTCGAAAAACCTTACCCTCCTTCCTTCGGCAGTCGATTAAAAATGATAAGGTGAGTGGGGGTAAGTCGGAATGGATTTTTGGTCAGATAACAGTGTTGATTTGAAACTGTTGTGAAACAGAGGGATTTAAGTCAAATGTATAAAATGATGTTTTGGGTAAAAAAGTATAGTCAACTTGTTTCTATAATATTGACAGCAATCTATTTAAGACAAAATTTGATGAAAAAAAACGTTAAGTAGTAAAATTGGTATTAAGAAAAAAATATGTAGGGGAAAGATGAAACGCTGAAGGGGCAAGATTGAAATAATGACTGAAATCGTATTCATGGTCATTATGCTTGTGTGGTGATCAATAAACCTTCTGCTTCAATAACCTAATAACTTGAAAATCAGTTATATACAAAAATCGCATTCTAAATGCAAGAAAAAAATATTTATCAAATGAAATATATCGATCTTACCCCGTTGATACGGCTGACAGTCCGGGGTTCTCAACATGTTATGGATATTAAAAGAATTAGATAATCATGCTCATGCATGACTGTTCTAACTCGTGTTGATCAATGGCATTATTTTTTTTCTAGACACTGGTCTATAAAAAATGTTCTGGTTTTTGAGGCAATGTACGGACTTCACCACACAAACCAGAGGAGTATAGTACGCTAATATTTTGCCAGCTATTGTGTAAGTATAGAAGATAATCCGTACATTAATCAAGACTCCCAGCTCATAGAGAGAGATTCCTAATGGGAAATCAAAAACACAGCACACGGATGATTAGAATTGAACATACAAATTGAAGGACATCAGAGTGAAAACTTTAACCATGGATTCAGTAGGTACATAATTCTAGACACCTAGAATTTATACATTTGCTTAAAAAATCAGCTGTATACATTGGTACATCTTAATCATGTAGGTATTGCACTTATGTAGAGAGCATCTGACTTTTTTTAAGCCGACAAGCGGTTTAACACTAGAGAGTCTAGAATTATGTACTAATTTCATGATATAAGTTTTTGATACGATGTTATGGAAGGGATACCACCGTGTATTTCAGATTGAGAACCCCTGACCTTTTGTACGAGTTTCTTAAATGGGGTAAGATGGAAGGTTTTATATTATCATCTTACCCCATTAAATTTTGCAGGGGAAAGTTTGAAAGGTGCCATAAATCTTAAAATACGTGAAATATACTAATCACCACATTATAGAGCATATTATCAAAACAAAATGTTTGTTAATAACCTGTGTAAGGAGATACAGCGAGCGGGGTAAGATTGAAAAACTCAATTTTTCGCGGGAAATGTAACCTACGGAAAAATGACAAATAACACACGCATACACTCACTTAGCGACTGATGCAGACTGCGGGGCGGGGCAAGACAAAATGGTGTCCACAACCATATTGCCATCATTAAAAAAATTCATTGGTATTAGGCGTCATTATATTTTTTTTATCTTTCCCCGTTTTTTATCTTACCCCCTTTAAAATGTCGACAAAAAATAATGGTTAAGGTGAGTTAACCATTATTTTTTGTCGACATTTTAGAGTGTGAACAACATATCTATAGTTTATAATATATCATTGACTCAAGCTATATTTTTTAATTCCCAGGGTGATGGCGGGGCCCCGTTAGCGTGTCCCACAGGTAACGACCGCTACAAGCTCACAGGGCTAGTCGCGTGGGGCATCGGGTGTGGCCAGAAGGATGTCCCTGCCGTATACACCAATGTGCCCAAGTTCAGGAACTGGATCGACAGGAAAATGGAGGAGTGGGGCCTAATTGTGACGTCATATAAATCTGTAGAATAATAAATAATAATAGTAATAATGATTTGATAAATAATAATGATAATAAAACAATTTTTTGATAAGTAATTTTTTATTTGGCGTTTTTTTTTTCCTTATTTATAGAGTATTTTTACTAATATTCCCTCTAAACTAAGCTATATGCGTGTGCTAGGTGTGAGTTCACGTCAGTAGTGTAATGGCATTTATGTGTAAAAACTATTGAAGGGAAAGGTCGTGAGTTCGAGTCTCACTTGAGCATTTCATTTTTTCCATTACTTTCGAACTTAAAAGTTAGCATAATAAATGCTATAAAAAATTCATTCAAATATTTGGGCGCAGTCATCAAAATTCAATGTTTAAAAATGGTTGAAAAATCATCATTGTTTCCAACAGTTCGTAAGAATATTGGTAGATGGCTGCACCGTCGCCCTTATAGACAGATATAAAGAGAAGGAAAAATTTGGAATGATTCAAGTGATGCTCAATAGCTCAGTTGGCAGAGCAGTCCCCCTTTAAGGGAAAGGTCGTGAGTTCGAGTCTCACTTGAGCATTTCATTTTTTCCAATGATTTTCAAACTTAACACACGTGTGGGATATCTATAGATAGTGATATTTTCTGAAGTTTACGCGAATGTCACTCATTGAAATAAAACCACTCTTTACGGTGTCACCGCGAAAATGGCTGCTGCAAAGCGGCCGAAACGTCGGGTTAAAAAGTAATAATAACAAATATATCGCGATAGAATCCGTAAAGAGTGGTTTTATTTCAATATATATAGATAGACTAGATAAAATCTAGTAAGTAGTTTTTTTTAATTCGTCATAAACCGAAATTTTCGCTTTTCATTCAATTGACTCAAAAATAATACAAGAACTTTTGTATTATGTTACTTGCTGCTACGGAACCCTTCATGGGCGAGTCAGACTCGACTCGCACTTGACCGGTTTTTTCTTTCTAGCACCACGACCCACAGTCGGCGCGCGGTTTTAGTCGGTTTGAGTCCGACATAACCTCCCCTTCCGGCTCCGGCAGGGGGGTATCCGAGGGGATTTCCGCACTATAAAAAAAAAGCCACAGATATTTGCATTGGTCTAGTCGTGCCTCGGAAAGCACGTTAAGCCATCGGTCCCGGTTGCCATACGAACATCTATTGCAGTCGTAACGGGTAGTTAGTCCTATTAAGTCCAACAACTTGCTATGCTTCGATATCGCCTTTGGCTTGTGCAGGTCAGATGACAGTCTTTTCACAGAAAATATCGAAGTTTAGTCAAAGACTGGTAAAGCGAACCCCAGACTCCAAGCTGAATGCTTTGGATGAAACTGTTTTTATCCATACCTACCTACCATAAAAATAAAAAAAATAAAGTTTAAAACTAAAACCCGACTACCGAAAAATCACGTTATAAAAGTTACAAACAAGAAAATATCAAGGATAGCCGTGGTCGTATGCCACTTTTCCCTAGAATATATATATTGTTTTGTCAGAGTAAGTGGCATACGACCACGGCTATCCTTGATATTTTCTTGTTTGTTACTTTTATAACGTGATTTTTCGGTAGTCGGGTTTTAGTTTTAAACTTTATTTTTTTTTATTTATATTATTTTGGGGCAAGGTAAAGCTAATAATTTATACATATTTGAAATGTGCTTATTAAGCCCTTTCATTTGATACCAAACACGGCATATTTATCCCAAATTTATTTTTTATCACAGTACCTTATGAGCGCTAGAGGGCGCCACACAAGATTGAGTGACACGTCATATAGCCTATAACCATCGGACCATAAAGCCGCTTGTAACGATACCTCATTTGTCCAGTTCTAATTAGTAGTTGAGGACCTATGAGGGAACAAATGAACATACATACATACATACATACATACATACATACATACATACATACATACATACATAGCCTGTCAAAATCATAACCCTCCTTTTGGCTTCGCCGTAGTCGGGTAAAAACAGATGTTGCTCGACAAATTTTTGTGATGTTTTTCCATAAGGTTTTTACAAAAAAATCTAATATTTCACGGGAATGGGTACAGAATTCCACGCGGGTGAAGCCGTGGACATCCACTAGTATATTTTATCTATTTAGCGGATCTATTTTACCTGGGGGTCTAACTAAACACGCAAGGCTATGTAGTTCCAGTGTTATAACTAGATGGCGCTGCTCGATTTAAATTCAAGCTATCGTTTGCTTCTTCGACGCCAATAAATAGATAAAAAAACTTGGTCGCATCGGGTCAGACGGCAGTTTAGCTATAAGCTTAACTTTCCCGTATTTTTGATGTTGTGAAAGTCTTGAAAGAGACATTTCACTATTATAGAATTATTATAGAACCGTAATCAACCATATGTTCCGTTAGTTCCGTTACTACACTGTACAAGAACCTGCTCCTAAAAAGACAACTCTTGCGCGGGTTTCACCCATTCCATCAGCTGAAAACTGATTAGATACTAGATAGTTAGATACTGATTCTCCTGGTATAGCACGCGTCTGCACTTCTGCAGGCCAGGCCATGGTAGACCTAGGCATGGTAATCATTCAGTGTAACCTATAAAGCATGAACTTAGTATACTGTAACCACTTGTCCATCAGATGGACCGTTGCCACATCTTTGGTATAAAAAAACATGGATATGGCTGCCTGTCCACTGAAGCGGAGCGAGGCTGCGGAGCGGAGAAACGGATAAATATTAACCAATAGGATTGCACAAAATCGAAGCGCGGAGATTTAGTGCAATCCTATTGGTTAATATTTGACTGTTTCTCCGCTCCGCAGCCTCGCTCCGCTTCAATAGACAGGCAGCCTTAGGCTGGCCACCCACGCGCGGGTTTTCGATCCCGTTTAGTGCTTCATTTCATTGCATAAAAAATCTATAAATGCGATTATTGTCTGCCTGGCTGACGGTTTGTTTTGTTACGCTTTACGCTTAAATCACTGAGCCTATTTTGTTAAAACTTGGTGCAGAGATAGATTAGACCTTGAGAAAGTAAACACGCTATGTTTGGTAATGATACTAAACATAGCGCCCTCGTCCGCAAAGTTCAGAATAGAAAGGTTTAAGACACACTGCTCCCGCGACCCAGATAAAGTTCCTTATAATTGTTGTGAGTTGTTGTGAATGCTGATATCCATATTAATGCAAACAAATATTTGCACTAACCGGGGATCGAACCCGCGCCTCCTGCAGTCGAAAAAAAATAAAACACAAAAAGGATTTTTAAAAACATATATTTTTTATTAATATTAAAAAAATATTTACATTTCGTAATAATAAGTAATGGGCTAATACAATTATTACTAGAAAATATTACTAGAGGCTTGATTACACCGCTACAGCTCTGGCGCAAGTCTATAGCCATCTCTTTCTTTTGTATCGCGATAGAAAGCAATAGCACGACTGACTTTGAGTTCATCTCTCCGCAATGAACCTCAACATATCATTGCCCTACTGTATATAGCTATTCAAAGCAAAAACGTCGTTAAGGGTGAGTTCATCTCCAGGATGAGTTCATTTTAAAAGTGAATTCACCTTCAGAGAGAGTTCATTTATAAATTGAGTTCACCTCCAGGGTGAGTTCATTTTTAAAGTGAATTCACCTTCAGAGAGAGTTCATTTACAAATTAAGTTCACCTCCAGGGTGAGTTCATTTTCAAAGTGAATTCACCTGCAAAGAGGGTTTATTTACAAATTGAGTTCACCTCCATGGTGAGTTCATTTTCAAAGTGAATTCACCTTCAAAGAGAGTTAATTTTCAAATTGAGTTCATCTCCAGGGTGAGTTCATTTTCAAAATGCATTCACCTTCAGGGAGAGTTCATTTTCAAGTTGAATTCATCTCTAGTGAGAGTTCATTTTCCAGTTGAGTTCACCTCCAGGGTGAGTTCATTTTAAAGGTGAACTTCTGGGTGAGTTCACTGCATCGCAGATGAGTATATCAGATTATTATCATCGCACAATATTTATAATATCATACCATTACACATTGTAAGTATTCTTAGCTCAAAAGAGCTTTATTCGTGTTCGTATGACAATCGGGACCAACGGCTTAACGTGCTCTCTGAAGTACAGACATATTTACACTTAGCGGGAATCGAACACGCACCTCACTGTGTAGCAATTGCGTTCACCACCGCCACGCCACAGAGGTGGTCAAACAAACACAATGACACCATGAGATCATATTAATGTTAATACTTGAATCTTATACTACTGTCATTACATACATACAGTAAAGCCAACGAATCCAAAGAAAAAAGGTAAACAAAGTTTCAACGGTTTCAAACATTTATAATTTAAAATTATTACGTATCACTTCAAGCGCATTCCAGACAGAAATGAAATTACTCATAAGATGGCGGATCTGACAGTTTAGAACCGCTGTGCCGACAGCTTTCCTGTACTATGGACTACGGAACATGCAACGACAGCTGTCGCTCGGCCATTGTCGCGTACGTGTGACATGTGCGACAAGGACAGAGAAAATAATCGCTAGTTATCGCAACGTAACTCAGTAATGGTCGCTTTGTTTACTTTTTGTCTTTTGTCTCGTTGGCTTTACTTTATATAATAATATGTGGGTGTCGTAAAAGGCGACTAAGGGATAGGGTTGATCTCCATCCGACAGTAAACATACAGCCCAAGACAATAGGCATAAAACGTTCCCTAATACGTGAGACCGAATTGTAGCATTTTGGGTCCTCTGATATACCTGTATGTAATATCAAGCTGTACGACAGAGAAAACGCTATTCAAACCCGATATAATCCGATCTTAGCCGAAATATCACTCTTTTTTCCGAGGTTCAAGAGCTTACAGCTTTAAATAGTTATAGGAACGACCACACTCCGTATTAAGCCTCAACCACATAGACGCGTGAATGAATATTACAGCATTAAGTATTCTTCGTTATAGACGGATAAAAATAAAAGGGAAACTTGAATCACATCGGGCGTGTCTTGGTAGCCGAGTTGGTTAAGGTATTTACCCTGTAAGGGAAAGATCGCGGGTTCGAGTCCCGCCCGAGAAGTTTCATGTGTGTATTCGACACATAGAGGCGGTTTTATCGATCGATAACAACGCACGCGTTAATATCGATAATCCGTCACTGTTCCCTATTTGACGGCCTCTAATGTGGTGTAGCAGGCTCGATTCCCGTTCAGTGCTTATAATTGTATGCATGAATGCAGTGTTAGTACCCAGTGGAGTAGAATATGACCACCCCATATCTTCCTATGGGTGTCGTTAAAGGCGACTAAGGGATAGGGTTGTTCTCCATCCGACAGTAAACATACAGCCCAAAACAAAGTGCCCACTAGACGGCAATAGGCTCCTATTGCTTGGGACCAAAAATTATAGGTGGCCAAACGTGGGTGTTAATACACCCCTGCCTACCCCTTTGAGTATTTACAGGTGTGAGTATATGTATATATAAATTGGTCTGAATAGGTTTGCATTGGTATCTATATATATAATAAGTACGTTCAAATAAATTCTAGATACCATAACAGAAGTATCCACATTTGAACAATTAATGTAGGTGTTACACCTCTGCCTACCCATTCGGGCATTAACAGGCGTGAGTAAATAATATAACATAACATAAACTCACGCCTGTATTCCCCGAAGAAGTAGGCAGAGGTGCTAGCACCCACATTTCGCCAGTTTATGTTTAGGTCCCAATGTAATAGGTGGCGAGCCTATTGCCATTAACCGAGTATATATGTATGTGTGTATAACACAAGCTAGTTAAGCTAGGCTTACTTTCAGTCTAGATAGCGTTATGTAGAATACATAGGTATTCCTTCAAACAACTGCGTACGATATTATTGCTGCAATGTATCATCGCAGCCGCGTCCTAATACATAACGTACTAAAACCAGATATCGCAATAACACGCGCGTTATTATCGATCGATAAAAACGCTGCTGTGTATTTGAGGCTTTATCGATATAAACGTATCGGTAGTTTGTGTACCCTTCTAGACAAATGGCAATTCGTTGTGTAGAATAGCATGATCAATATCGCAGTGTCGTGTATATTGCACCGCCTTTGAAATCGTACCATCTCTATATTTCTCATTAGATTACACTTTTTTTCTAAGCTGGCAATAGATGTAAACAATCTCTAGATTTCTCACTAAATAACACTTTTTTTCTACACAGGCAACATGTTAGATGTCAATTAAAATGGTGGGTAAATTGGAGGAGCCATGACGAAGAGCAAGAAGTGGCGTGCGTGTGGATATCATATTCGTCATGCCGCGAATGTTGCCGCGAGTGTTGGCTTCACGGCACATTACTAAAAAATACTCGCGATGACGCGAGCGAGTGGAGGCTAGGGCATTACTCGCACGAATATTGCCGGCAACACGAACAGCAATGCGATGTGCTACGTCTGGAGGGCCAATAAAACATAACATAACATAACATAAACTCACGCCTGTATTTCCCGAAGGGGTAGGCAGAGGTGCTAGCACCCACATTGCGCCAGTTTATGTTTAGGTCCCAATGTAATAGGTGGCGAGCCTATTGCCATCAAACGGGCACTTATAAAGCTGCGATAAATACACACATAACTTCGAAATGCATCGACAGGTCATTGGTGTGTGCCATGGTAAACCTGGGATCGAACCCGAGACCTCGTCTCAGCAGTCCATTACCCATACCACTACAATAAAACAGTACTTTTTTTTACAACATTCTACACAACGCTATCTAGACCCATGGTAAGCTTAACTAGCTTGTGTTATGGAATCTAGAATGCGGCTAAACAACAAACAAACAACAAACAACAAAAAAAAGTATTTAAGTATAGATATTTTTTTTTGTAAATACATACATATTATATATAGAACCCCCCAGACCAATGCAAATAGCCATATTCATGCATACAAATATTTGCACTGAGCGGGGATCGAATCCGCGTCTCCTGCGTGGCAGTCACGTTCACTACCATCTCGCCAGAGTGACTGTCAAATTGGTATTACCATTATAGAAAAGTATCATTTAATGAGAAATTTAGTATTCATACAGTTACTCGACTTTCCCCAATATCAATGCTATATATTAATTAACGGCTATAGGCTGGCCCTGTTACCTGGGACCGAAAATCATTAACAAAATGTGGGTGTTAAACCTCTGCCTACTCCTTCAAGGCTTTACAAGCGTGAGTATATGTATATATGTACAATAATCTATTCTATACTACAAACGTATTGCCACTTGTCTAGGATGACAGATCCCGGTAAACACTACCGATTCGAACTCATTCCTATTACAAGCATTTTAGCTGGATACACTAGTAAATACTATTCTTAAAGTAAAGCCAACGAGACGAGAGAAAAAAGGTAAACAAAGTTTCAGCGGTTCCAAACATTTTTATTTGAAAATTATTACGTATCACTTCAAGCGCATTCCAGACAGGCATAAAATTGCTCATAAGATGGCGGATCTGACAGTTTAGAACCGCTGTGCTGACAGCTTTCCTGTACTACGAAACACGCAACGACAGCTGTCGCTCGGCCATTGTCATTGTAATGGTCGCTTCGTTTAGGTACCTTTTTTCTCTCGTCTTTAGCTGGATACTGTAGTAAGTCCTTTTACTAGTAGTAAAATAGTTCCGACCCCGTGTTGGGTAGTATTTCATTCCGTATGTTTTCAAATGACGTTATTTCTAAAGGTTTTCGTGTAAGAAGTGCAGTAATGTCGCCTCATAATGTTTCGCTGCGTGCATCGCTCGCAATGAGTGTCGCTCTCCGGGATATACCTGTGGAAGTTTGAAAAGAAACTAAATTTTTATCCATGATCCATTCTTAATATTATAAATGCAAAAGTTACTAAAATCAATTATTCTGCATAGCCATTAAATCGGAACTTTCAAAACGTCAATATAATAAAATAGTTTAAGAAACTAAAAAATACGCTTTTAGCACGCACTAAAAATTACAAATGGAGCGTTTTGTCCAAAAATACTGTCCACCGAAAATATTCGATGAAATACATATTTATACCAACTGAACATTACATGAAATAAGCATTATACTTTTTGATCAATAGCGCAAATGTTGTTATCGCAAATAAATATTTGATGAAATGAAAATTATGTCAATCGATATTATGCAAAGCAATTATTTTCTCAAATGTTGTTCGACATAGTAACATTGGACCAAACGTTGTTCTGCGAAACAAGGTAGAACCGATTTTAATACGGTTCTTTTAATAAATAGAGTAATAAAAGAAGCAGGTTTATATGTATAATACATGCTTAATATGGTAAAGGGTGCAGCGGAAACAGGATCGGACGTCAAGCGGGCGGAAAAAAATTAGCGGTACGCAGTTCGCCGGGTCAGGTAGTTTATAATAAGTAAGAAAGTAAGAATATAGGCCACATGATGAGAGAGATCAAAAGTAAATGGACATAAGACGTAACGGAGTGGACACCCAGATTCCAAACAAAGAGAAAAAGAGGCAAGCAAAGAACACGATGCACACTGGGGCAGCGTCATATAGGGACATGATATAAATTCAATTTTGAAAAGTGGTATTTTGATAAAACTAATGATGTTATGATAAACTTGACTATCGAGTGCATTCATTACTACCCTTTATAACACTATATCAATTTATATAGTACCAACAAATTGGACTCGAAGTAAGACGTAAAAGGAATTAAGAATTATTGCAAATACTTACAATAATTTATTTATAGTGTATCGCGAAACGAATTAATTATGTCTAATATGGAGCATAGTGATAATGGTATGTAGAATATATTGCACTATTAAAACGTTAATATTTAAACCCTACATAGGCTATATATAAAAAAAAACATATTTACACTATTTTTATATATTTTTTATATTTATATTTTATATTTATATATATCATAACATCATTAGTTTTATCAAAATACCACTTTTCAAAATTGAATGTATATCATGTCCCTATATGACGCTGCCCCAGTGTGCGATGGTCCGAAGACAAGAAATATCGCTGGGCCATTATGGCTTAGATTAACGGCATCAAGAGCGGACTGGAAGGAGCTGGAGGAGGCCTTTGTGTCGCAAATGATACACTGACTCGTCATAACTGTCACTAAGCTTTTAACAATCTTATATATAAAATTCTTGTGTCACAATGTTCGTTCCCGTACTCCTCCGAAACGGCTTGACCGATTCTCATTAAAAAAATGAGTAGGTCTGAGAATCGGCCAACATCTATTTTTCATACCCCTAAATGGTGCAGCGGGAACGGGATCTGACGCCACGAGGGCAGGAAAAAATTGGCGGTACGAATTTCGCCGGGACAGCTAGTACTTTGTAAAAATGTATACTGAAGTTAGCAATAAATGTTTAATAATAATAAAAAAGAATATAGTGTTGGCTCACCTGTACCCTGTGCGGTTTCCCGAGGCGCACTAGTTCCGCGGTGAGCGCGGCCGTGTGGCAGAAGTGCACGTTCTCGTCGGCCAGGCCGTGGATGATGAGCAGCCGCCCTTCCCTGCGGAGAGGCATCAGGGTTTGTTAGAGTAACGCTCGGTGTGTAAGTGGTGTATGAGTGAGTGAGTGTGTGTAAGTAGGCGTGAGTGTGAGTGTGAGCGTGTGTGATTATGTGTGAGTGTTTGTGATAGTGAGCGTGAGCGGGTGTGTGAGTGTTAGTTTAAATGTGTGTGTCAGTGTAAGTGTGAGCGTGAGCGTGTGAGTGTGTCAGAGTAAGTGTGAGCGTGAGCTAGTGTGTGTGTGTATTAGGGTGAGCGTGAGTGTGTGTAAGTGCCAATTTGTATGTGTGTGTGTGTGTGTGTGTGTGTGTGTGTGTGTGTGTGTGTGTGTGTGTGTGTGTGTGTGTGTGTGTGTGTGTGTGTGTGTGTGTGTGTGTGTGTGTGTGTGTGTGTGTGTGTGTGTGTGTGTGTGTGTGTGTGTGTGTGTGTGTGTGTGTGTGTGTGTGTGTGTGTGTGAGCGTGTGTACTCACTGGTCGGGGAAGAAGGGCGCGTGTGCGAGCACGCTGGCGCGCGTGTAGGCGTGCGGCGCGCGCGCGGGGGCGCCCATGTAGCGCTCCGTGTAGGCCGTGTCGTACAGCCGCCAGCACGTCCCCGGCGGTGTGTGTGTGTGTGTGTGTGTGTGTGTGTGTGTGTGTGTGTGTGTGTGTGTGTGTGTGTGTGAGCGTGTGTACTCACTGGTCGGGGAAGAAGGGCGCGTGTGCGAGCACGCTGGCGCGCGTGTAGGCGTGCGGCGCGCGCGCGGGGGCGCCCATGTAGCGCTCCGTGTAGGCCGTGTCGTACAGCCGCCAGCACGTCCCCGGCGGTGTGTGTGTGTGTGTGTGTGTGTGTGTGTGTGTGTGTGAGCGTGTGTACTCACTGGTCGGGGAAGAAGGGCGCGTGTGCGAGCACGCTGGCGCGCGTGTAGGCGTGCGGCGCGCGCGCGGGGGCGCCCATGTAGCGCTCCGTGTAGGCCGTGTCGTACAGCCGCCAGCACGTCACCGGCGGTGTGTGTGTGTGTGTGTGTGTGTGTGTGTGTGTGTGTGTGTGTGTGTGTGTGTGTGTGTGTGTGTGTGTGTGTGTGTGTGTGTGTGTGAGCGTGTGTACTCACTGGTCGGGGAAGAAGGGCGCGTGTGCGAGCACGCTGGCGCGCGTGTAGGCGTGCGGCGCGCGCGCGGGGGCGCCCATGTAGCGCTCCGTGTAGGCCGTGTCGTACAGCCGCCAGCACGTCACCGGCGGTGTGTGTGTGTGTGTGTGTGTGTGTGTGTGTGTGTGTGTGTGTGTGTGTGTGTGTGTGTGTGTGTGTGTGTGTGTGTGTGTGTGTGTGAGCGTGTGTACTCACTGGTCGGGGAAGAAGGGCGCGTGTGCGAGCACGCTGGCGCGCGTGTAGGCGTGCGGCGCGCGCGCGGGGGCGCCCATGTAGCGCTCCGTGTAGGCCGTGTCGTACAGCCGCCAGCACGTCACCGGCGCGCCCGCCACGCACACGCGGAAGATGTTCGGCCGCGTGGCCAACCCCAGCAACGACAGGTAGCCGCCTGCCGCATGACACAACCATACCAATCAGTCCTATGCCGCACCATTAAGACATGGAACTCTCTCTTCCTACAGTCCCGGGTCATTTAAGCGGGTAAGAGGCATCTGATGAGGCCGTCAAGCTGAGTGCCGCCATTGTTAACATAGTACATGATTGGTGACCTCTCTTTCCGTGACTTTGCCTTAAGCTTACTATCAGGCGAGGTGACGTCAAATAGACCTGTCTTTTAAAAAAAAAAGGCATTAAGAGGACTTCCTAGCTAGCGAATAATCCTGAACCTGTCATTTGAACGCCACTATTGCTGTCGCCACTTCTCACTCCTGTCCCCGTAGAGTGCGATAAAGATAGCCGCAGCTCAGAACGATTTTATCACAATTTTTTTGGGCAAAATCAGGGTTTCGTATATCCCGTTTTTTTTCAGCGAAAACTACGCTGATTTAAATATTTTTGACACTGTTTTATTAGAAAATAACGTATTCGTGTTCCTGTTATTTTTTATATGGTTATAACCTTTTCGAATTTGTCTGGTAGTCCTCCAAACATGCCGGTAAGAATTAGTCATTTTTTACCATCTTTAGACGATCATATTTTTTTAATTTTTGACTGCCGACAAAAACAAAATAACAGGCACATGCGTACAGAAGATCTTGATTTTACGAAAACAAAAATATTGTTCTAGAAGCAATATTCAGGGAGAAAAAAGGAGAGAACGGTACTATGGAGAAATAGATGCTAGGAAGTCGTCTTAAGCCCATTATCCACCGGACAGCATTTGATGCTTGACGCGCAACACGTTTCACTCATCAAGTTCTGTAACGTTGCGTTACACGCTGTCTGTGTGGTGAATCTAGTGATTGATCATGCGTGAACAGACAGCATTGTTTCACGCCTTTATTATGCAACAGGTAAGGCGTCCATTAGACTCAGACTCAAACTCGGACTTTCAGACTCGGTCTACCAGACTCGGACTCTTAGACCCGTATTCTAGAATGACACTCAGCCTGAATCACAATTATTTATCTGATGACAGGTTGTATAGACTGATTGATAGTTTGACATATGGCCTGTACATTCTATCCTCAGATAAATCGAGATTCAGGCTGAGTTTCATTCTAGAATGCGGGCATCAGAATCAGACTCGGACTCTCAGACTCAGGCTCAGACTCTCAGACTCAGACTCTCAGACTCTCAGTCTCAAGCTCTCAGACAGTCATTCGCTCGTCCTCGCCTGGCGAGAATCGCCTCACAATTGAATATTGATAGCATCAGTCTAAACAGAATTTTAAAGCAACGACATAAGGCATAAGGTGAAATGTCACTTGTGAAACTCGTATGACATAATCGTATGCGATATTTGATTTGACAGGCTGATTATTGCAAGTGATTATCGCATACGACTTTATCAAACCGAAAGTCGCAACGCAAGTCGCAACGTCTAAGGAACGCCTTAGTCAACCCGCGAATATGGCTCCTAAAAAGTAGCTGAAACCTCGAGATTATTGTAATGTAAATAATACCAAATAAATCACGATAGAATCCGGTAAAAATTATCTTTATTTTGTACATTGTAACTAAAATCTAAACCTGACTAGTCAAATTACTCACTTTTTACTAAACGTCAAAGCGATAAGTTAAAGGAAGCTTGTATGTAAAAAAATCGGTTGTCTGTAAAGTCGGTTTACTGACGATAGTTGAACGTGACAACGTCATAAGAAAATACTGATTGAATGTTTTCATTTTTCAAAAGAAAATTTTAATTTGATTTGTTTGATTTGTCACTCGTTCCGCGCTCTCGCTTGCACTTCAAGCCTTAAATGGAACGCCTCAGAGCAAGGTAACGCCGCATGACGTCATGTTTGTTCGTGCGTGCAGCCTGCTCCATCGAATTATAAGACGTTGTCACGTCAAAAATATTTAGTGACGTCATAAAATTTAATAGTTAAATCAGTTACTATTACAGGTTGGGTGGATGATTAAAAATAGATAAAAACTATAAAATAAGAACCGACGCAATTTTTACCGCTCTTTTACCATTCTTAATTCAATAAGCTTGGTTAGATAATTTATTTTTACCGCTCTTTTACCATTCTTAATTTAATAAGCTCGGTTAGATAATTTATTTTAACTATAGGATAGTACCCAATTGATATTATCGTTAAAACTGAACTCACCATAACTCCATCCGTGTATCGCCACCCTCTCCATGTCTATACAGCCAGTTTCCTTCGCTAGCCATTGCAATACTTCTACCTAAAAACACATGAGATCATATTTTATGAACTTAACCCTTGCCATTCTCAATAACATACCTAAAGCAGAGCCAACGAGACGAGAGAAAAAAGGTAAACAAAGCTACCATTACTGAGTTACGTTGCGATAACTAGCGATTATTTTCTCTGTCCTTGTCGCACATGTCACACGTACGCGACAATGGCCGAGCGACAGCTGTCGTTGCGTGTTTCGTAGTACAGGAAAGCTTAGCACAGCGGTTCTAAACTGTCAGATCCGCCATCTTATGAGCAATTTCATTCGTGTCTGGAACGCGCTTGAGGTGATACGTAAACATTTTCAAATAAAAGTTTGGAACCGCTGAAACATTGTTTACCTTTTTTCTCTCACTTCGTTGGCTTTACTTTAGAATTCTATTATATGTATAGACTGCAAAAATGCTGAGGTGAGACTTGAACCCACGACCTGTCCTTAACAGGGGGAATGCTCTTCTAACTGAGCTACTGAGCCACACCTGTATTAATTAAAAATTTCCTGCTCTTTATATCCGTCTATAAGGCGACGGTGGAGTCATCTACCAACACTCTTACGAACTATTGGAACCAATGAATGATTTTTCAACCATTTTGAACGTTGATTTTTAAGTAAAACAATAATACGGACACGGACTCGCATGTGAAGCTGCCAAAAGTAATACTAAAATAGTGCCATTTCGCTCGCACTCGTGCGTGCACAAAACGAATGTGTATAGTATCAAGTGGTTCTAGTAACTCGAATATAAGATATACCAGCTTTTGCCCGCGGCTCCGCCCGCGTGGATGTCGGTTATCGCGACAAAACATAGCCTATGTCCTTTCTCAAGGTCTAATCTACCCCTATACCAAATTTCGTCAAAATCGGTTCAGTGGTTGAGGCGTGAAAGCGTAACATACAGACAGACAGACAGAGTTACTTTCGCATTTATAATATTAGTATGGATATATTGTGAGACATTTGTGTGACCGGCAATAAACGTTATAAGTGTACGCCATCTTTCATTAAAACACTCCCACGTAAACCTATAGGAATAGCACTAATAAAAAGAAAATGGTCTGATTTGATAGTCAGAAAGCCAATTCTCAACAAATTCCAGCCGGATCCGCGTAGCCGTTTGAGCTTGAGTAACAAAATATCCAAATAATCACATTTATAATAATCAAATTTAAAAAAAATATATCACATTTAGTAAATAGGAGACGATATACTTAGGAAAGAAAAAAAAATTTTTTTGCGTTTTCCTTGCTGACTGTACGATTTTACCAAAAATCTGTAAACAGTTCAGAATATCATAAAAAGTTAGTAATAGTCTCCTAAGAACGTTTTGCTGTACCTAACGGTTGAGATACCCCCGTTAATACACTCTGTATACAAATAATCCTAGATTCACAATTTATCGTACCTGGTCATCGAGCTCGATCTGCCCCAGCTTCCCTTTAATGGCAGCTTCCCACGCCCTGCCCCTGTGCTTAGACCCTCTCGAATCTACTGCTACTACGTTGAAGCCCCGGGCTGCGAGCATATGCATCCGGAGTTGTCTGATACCCTGAAAAGTTCAGTTTCGATATGATGTACAGATTTTTTTATGATTTTTGATAGGCAAATGGCAGTCCACTACGGACATAGGTTGATCACAATGTCGGGAGACTTTGGCCTACTGTTTCTAAAGTGGGGCTCCCTCCTACCTTGTAGCTGTTGGTGACGGTCTGCACCTCGGGCCCGCCGTACACGTGCAGTACGGCGGGGCTCCCCCGTACCTTGTAGCTGTTGGTGACGGTCTGCACCTCGGGCCCGCCGTACACGTGCAGTACGGCGGGGCTCCCCCGTACCTTGTAGCTGTTGGTGACGGTCTGCACCTTGGGCCCGCCGTACACGTGCAGTACGGCGGGGCTCCCCCGTACCTTGTAGCTGTTGGTGACGGTCTGCACCTCGGGCCCGCCGTACACGTGCAGTACGGCGGGGCTCCCCCGTACCTTGTAGCTGTTGGTGACGGTCTGCACCGCGGGCCCGCCGTACACGTGCAGTACGGCCGGGTTCCCCCGTACCTTGTAGCTGTTGGTGACGGTCTGCACCTCGGGCCCGCCGTACACGTGCAGTACGGCGGGGCTCCCCCGTACCTTGTAGCTGTTGGTGACGGTCTGCACCTCGGGCCCGCCGTGCAAGTGCAGTACGGCGGGGCTACCCCGTACCTTGTAGCTGTTGGTGACGGTCTGCACCTCGGGTCCGCCGTACACGTGCAGTACGGCGGGGCTCCCCCGTACCTTGTAGCTGTTGGTGACGGTCTGCACCTCGGGCCCGCCGTACACGTGCAGTACGGCGGGGCTGCCCCGTACCTTGTAGCTGTTGGTGACGGTCTGCACCTCGGGCCCGCCATACACGTGCAGTACGGTGGGGCTCCCCCGTACCTTGTAGCTGTTGGTGACGGTCTGCACCTCGGGCCCGCCGTACACGTGCAGTACGGTGGGGCTCCCCCGTACCTTGTAGCTGTTGGTGACGGTCTGCACCTCGGGCCCGCCGTACACGTGCAGTACGGCGGGGCTCCCCCGTACCTTGTAGCTGTTGGTGACGGTCTGCACCTCGGGCCCGCCGTACACGTGCAGTACGGCGGGGCTCCCCCGTACCTTGTAGCTGTTGGTGACGGTCTGCACCTCGGGCCCGCCGTACACGTGCAGTACGGCGGGGCTCCCCCGTACCTTGTAGCTGTTGGTGACGGTCTGCACCTCGGGCCCGCCGTACACGTGCAGTACGGCGGGGCTCCCCCGTACCTTGTAGCTGTTGGTGACGGTCTGCACCTCGGGCCCGCCGTACACGTGCAGTACGGCGGGGCTCCCCCGTACCTTGTAGCTGTTGGTGACGGTCTGCACCTCGGGCCCGCCGTACACGTGCAGTACGGCGGGGCTCCCCCGTACCTTGTAGCTGTTGGTGACGGTCTGCACCTCGGGCCCGCCGTACACGTGCAGTACGGTGGGGCTCCGGCCTGCGCGTGCGCATCGCCACAGCGTGCAGTAGGCAGTCGCTCCACACGACAGCCGCGTCGAGTAGATCTGTGGCGGCGGCACCTTCGATATGCTGAACGATCTTTCTGGAAGAGAAGGTTTCATTGTCCTTATTTAGTAGTGCAAATGCTCTAGGAGTGGGCGTCCTTTCGCTCGGCGATTTGCTCACCGTGATGGTGCGGAGCGAGAGAGTCTGAACTACCACAGTCTCCTTCTGCGAGCAAGTAATGCTCGAGGAGGTGAAGGGCCGGGTCCGGGAGAGGCTCAGGTCCCTCCCATCCTGCATAGTCTGCAATGCACGGAGGCGTCGGAGGTCGCTCTACGACGTCCATGCACTCTACGGCGCAATTAAATTCAGTTGCAAATGTAGCAAAAAATGACATCAATGGCTATGCTAACCGCACCACATTAATATGCAGTACATAAGTAGCAGTGAGCAGCTGACTTTTGGAAGTCAATGACCTGTGGGTGTTTGGTAGTAAAGTTTCATGAGCTCGCATCATGACTCGAGAAACCCCGAATTCCATATTGCGGCCCGAATTCCATATTGCGGCCCCGAATTCCATATTGCGGCCCCGAATTCCAAATTGGTGCCCCGAATTCCAAATTGGTGCCCCGAATTCCATATTGCGGCCCCCAATTCCAAATTGCGGCCCCGAATTCCAAATTGTGGACCCAAATTCCGAGTTGCAGCCCGTGGCAGTGTTAGCAAAAAAAACAGGAGCGTAATTATAACAAATGAAAAATTAACATGTCAGATTTTTAATTGTTTTTCGGGCATAGTTACCGATACTGAACAACCCCTCAAACTTCTGAACGTAAATTTTATTACACCTTATAGAATTCGACTTGCAGTGGCGAAGACTGAATATTTTCAAAACTCAATCCAATGGGAATGTTGGAATATAAATGTAAACATTTCTACAGGGATGATTTTTCATAGCATTTATTATGCTAAATTAAAATTAGACTACATCGGGAAAGATTAAATAATAAAAACGGTTGAAAAATCATTCACTGTTTCCAACAGTTCGTAAGAAAGTTGGTAGATGGCTCCACCGTCGCCCTTAAAGAGAATGGGAAATTTGAAGTAGTTGGAAGAGCATTCCCCCTGTAAGGGAAAGGTCGATTCAAGTCCCAATTGAGCATTTCATTTTTTCCCAATGTATTACAATACCAAGCTTCTCTCTGCTCAAAAAAGCTCTACAAAGATGGTTCGGTCATGTTGAGAGAATGAATGCAATAAGACTAACGAAACAGGTGTATGAGGCGAGTGCGGATGGTACCGTCGGAAGGGGAAGACCTAGGCGCACATACCTGGACCAAATCGGGGAAGTGTTAGAAAAGGAGCAGGTCAAGAGTACCCTAAACCGACGAGCATGCATGAAGAATGTAATGAGAGTGAATGAAGCGAGAGTAGTATGTCTTTTTTTTCGTGTGGAGATCCCCTCGGATACCCCCCCTGCTAAAAAACTAAAACCGGACGCCAACTGTGGATCGTTGTGCTAGGCCGGAGGTGAGGTTGTCATCGACAAATCCCTCGCACCCCGGCTGACCCAGGGCCATCGCTTACGGTCTGACCCTCCTCGGGAGGGGACAATGGTGTCCCCGACTCGCACCCGGAATGGGGAGGCGCGCTTTTCAGTGTAGTATGTCAGGATCGTAGCAAATGGAGATCCGTGGTCGCTGCCTACCCCTATGGAAAACAGGTGTGATTTTATGTATGTATGTATGTACAAAGCTTCCCTATAACACACTAACCTCTGACTAGTGGTCCTGTCTCGCTGTCCGTGTCGTCACTGTCGTCACAGCGGCTCTCCCAAGACCCGTTGTACCGAGACTCTATGGAGTCCGCTGTGAAAATAACACATTGATTAAAGTAAAGCCAACTAAGCGAGAGAAAAAAGTTAAACAAAGTTTTAGCGGTTCCAAACATTTTTATTCGAAAATTATTACGTATCACTTCAAGCGCATTCCAGACAGGAATGAAATTGCTCTTATGATGGCAGATCTGACAGTTTAGAACTGCTGTGCTGGCAGCTTTCCTGTACTACGAAACACGTAACGACAGCTGTCGCTTGGCCATTGTCGCGTACGTGTGACATGTGCGACAAGGACAGAGAAAATAATCAGTAGTCATCGCAACGTAACTCAGTAATGCTTTGTTTACCTTTTTCTCTCATCTCGTTGGCTTTACTTTAGCACAATACGAAACTGTGCAGCTATAAAACTCAGGATGAATTATTTTGGGTATTATCCCATATATAAGTTAAAATAAATTATCTAACCGAGCTTATTAAATTAAGAATGGTAAAAGAGCGGTAAAAGTTTGGTCGGTTCTTATTTTATAGTTTTTATTTATTTTTAATCATCCACCCAACCTATAATAGTAACTTATTTAACTATTAAATTTTATGACGTCACTAAATCTTTTTTCATACAAGTTGCCCAATAACTTATCGTTTATACGATTAATAAAAAGTAAATAATTTGACTAGTCAGTAGAATACCCAATTTGTCTAAACTGAAATGAAGCCTCACTTATTCACTAAATCTATGTGAAAATGTAGATTGTTTCGTGAACTACGACATGTTCGCAAACCTTGCGGTCGACTAGTCGCACGATAAATCCGAGTTCGCTTCTGTGTATGAATTAACGCTGACATATTATACAGGATGGAAGATTTTCATGCCCCTTGGAGGGGAAGTACTCTAAATACTGGAGATAAAGTATTTCACTTCAGGGATTTCCTTTCGTTAGAGATATTTCATCCTTATGATTGCCACAATCGATTGAAGCCATAACAATGCAGGATGTAATTTTTCCGGATTCAAGTCGGTTCGATTATCGGGTGTGTCAAGCGAGATTTCGAAAATCTTTGAATGCAGTTTTATTTCTGCTCAAAAATAAAAAAATATAAACAAATAAATATTCCACAACATTCTATACAACGCTATCTAGACCCATGGTAAGCTTAAATAGCTTGTGATAATCTAGAATGCGGATAAACATACTTAGTTTTTTTTTTCTAAATACATACATATTATACATAGAAACACCCAAACCAATACAAATAGACATATTCGTGCATACAAATATTTACACTGAGCGGGGATCGAACCCGGGCCTCCTGCGTAATGGCCGCGTTCACTACTGCCACGCTACAGAGGATGTCAAATGATTCCTTTGAGTAAAATTCTCTATCTATCCAGTATTTTGAGTACTTACCCTCCAGAGGGCATGAAAATCTTCCACCCTGTATAGAACATGACGTCTGCTCGCTCACGCCTCGTGCCAAATGCATTGAGAAACTTTATTTTCACCATTGACCCTCGAAAAAGGGCCCGTGATTCATTAAAAACAGTGAATAAAACGCTTTTTTTTGACTGAGTGAAAAAAATAATCATTTGGAACATGCGTAAATATACGGATTAGGGATATTTAGAAAAAAAACATGCAAAGAGGTTGCACACTCTCTGTATAAAAATGTATTAAACCACCATATTAAACCACCAAAAACCAACTGAACAGGCTGTATGGAATATGGCTCAGTTTAAAATGTTAATTTATAATCAGGGAGTGTTATTTTCTAGTAGGAGCTTTGGCGGGAAAGCGTAGAGGACGCATCGCGATATTATTTTATTTTCCGAAATTGGTGTGAATTCAAGTTTTTATGTATAAAAAGGGTGGATTTTTAGACATAACGTCTTGGACAACTCACACGCGTGTAGGAAAGTGGCTTATTACAGTGAATTGTGACTCTACGTGTTCAAATGAAATCTTCCCAGGGAGCTTTTAGTAAAGTCCCCACAACTTTACCGAGGCAACAATCATCTCATTCATCGTCATTATCATCATCATCAACATCATTATCCCATTATCATCATCGTCATCAATCATTTTAACTAAAGTTATAATATCATATACTTGACATTGGCTAAATGCGCAGCAAGAAGGCAGAAAAAAAATTCCAGTAGTCTATGATGAAAAGTAGAGTACCTAACACGTGAAAAAAGAATTCATCTCGGCTCTTATATCCCTCGATCCGCTCAGGTTTCTATCTTAGAAACCTTCGCTGCTCTCGGGGTACAAATTAGTACAGTGAACCACATTTATAAGTCGCATCGGCAAAGTTCGCCTGCTCAGAAGAGTAAGCTAACGCCGATTAATTACGATTGCCAACGCTATTGAAACACCAACTTTATTGCGTTGCGTTAAGATTGAAAATGCAATAAATCCAGAGAGTAGTGCTTTCTCGCTCATTGTTCATTGTTTCGAACATGGCGCGCAGGCGGCAACCAATAATAAAGGGCCATGTTTGGCGGAGCGTTGTGATTGGTTAAGATTTTTTGGCGCGTTTCAAATATGAGACTTCTGCGCAGGTACATCGGCGTAACTTATAAACGTGGTACTACTTTACTTCGAAAATAATTCACCGTTTTTTCACTTGTGATCTGGCAGGCCTATAGTAGACCAAAAAATCCTTAATAGTCGTATGATAGGGGTCTTACCGGACGGGGGTCGATCAGTGATGGTCCCCAGTGGGTACAGAGTGGGCACAGGCGTGGCAGAGATTCGGTACACCCTCGTGACGGGCACACTGCTGATGTTTGAAGACGTGATCACAGCCATTGTGCAGTCCTGGAGACAGAACGGCATCGAATTATTACACGTTATATATCAATGATGTAAATGAGTAGCTTTTGCTTGCGGCTCCGCCCGCGTGGAAGTCGGTTATCGCGACAAAACATAGCCTATGTCCTTTCTCAAGGTCTAATCTACCCCTACACCAAATTTCATAAAAATCGTGGCTTAGGCGTAAAAGCGTAACATACAGACAGACAGACAGACTGACAGACAGAGTTACTTTCGCATTTATAATATTAGTATGGATTGAAAAACATCGGAAAAATAAAATGCTTAAGTGAGACTTGAACTCACGACTTTTCCCTTACAGGGGCAATGCTCTTCAAACTGAGCTATTGAGCCACATCTAAATCACTCCTAATTTTCCTTCTCTTCATTATATCCGTCTTTAAGGGCGACGGTGGAGCCATCTCCCAACATTCTTACGAACTGTTGGAAACAATGAATGATTTTTTAAGCATTTTTAAACATAGAATTTTTTTTCCGATGTTTTTCGAACTTTAAAGTTGGTATAACAAATGCTATAAAAAATTCATTCAAATAAAAAATTGATTTGTAAATATTTGTAATCCTCAATGGACCAAGTTAATACACGAGTTTTTCATCACATTTCTGTCAGTGTTCTGTCTGGGTACGTGGAAGATCGATGTCGGCTAGTCGTTAGGTTAAGGTGTACAGGGCCACGACTGGCCGCCCCTCCCCATTCTGGGGGCGATGCGGGGACACCGTTGTCCGAGGAGGGCCAGACCGTAAGGGATGGCCCTGGGTCAGCCGGGGTGCGAGGGACATGTCGATGACAACCTCACCTCCGGCCTAGCACCACGACCCACAGTCGGCGTGCGGTTTTAGTCAGTTCGAGTCCGACATAACCTCCCCTTCTGGCTCCGGCAGGGGGGGGGGGGTATCCGAGGGGATTTCCGCACGGAAAAAAAAGGTCAAAATGTATGTTGAATAGGTAAGTAGGTAACAAAATATCTAAGATATGCAGGTTGCATTATTGTTCTGTTTGAATTTTGAATAAAAGTTCAGTTCGTTGTCAGCAACAGTGTGTTTCATTACAATAATGTATGGATGTAGTACAGGGGGGCGGCTCACCTCGTCGATGTCCACGGAGCGCGAGTGGCCCACGGCGGTGAGCAGGCTGACGGCGTGCGTACAGCGCCTCCATGTACCTGTACAGGGGGGCGGCTCACCTCGTCGATGTCCACGGAGCGCGAGTGGCCCACGGCGGTGAGCAGGATGACGGCGTGCGTATAGCGCCTCCATGTACCTGTACAGGGGGGCGGCTCACCTCGTCGATGTCCACGGAGCGCGAGTGGCCCACTGCGGTGAGCAGGCTGACGGCGTGGGGCCGCGGCGGCTCGAGGGGCGCGCAGTACAGCTGGCGCTCCAGCGGCGTCTCGCGCAGGCCCACGAAGTATACCAGCTGCTGGCGACGGTCCACCTGGGGAGACACACCCACGTATTAGGTGGACAATATATTATCTTGGAACTAAGTCACGAGACAAACGGGGCCATAACGCGCGCAGAAAGTCTCGAAATAATCTATGCTTAGCAAGAACTCGTCTCTCCAGTCTGAAGTCATCAGCTGCCGAGGGTGAGGTAACCTCTGGCATATTCCTCACGCCCCAAAAGACCTACGGCCATCCGACGCCCCTTCGGGCGTAAGACTACGGTGTCCCCATCATTCCCGGATTGAAATCACCACCGTCTCGGCCTGATTCTGCTAAAGTGACAAGCGGCTCCACCTACCACTGCGAGTCCTCCAAACATGGAGACGAATTCGCGCGTTACGGACTACGCGAGAAGGAAGACATCTGTTTTTCGTCGTACCAGCTCCCCGTCTTCTTCTCGAGCATTATACTTCTCGCAAAAGGAGCCGGCGGCATTTTTATTAGATTTGGTGATTGGCATCTCTCTATCTCTCTCGTGCTCCTACACTCCCTACAGTAATATACGAAACGTAACTCTCTCTTTCTCATCATCATCCACATAAAGACGTTAGTCCTGATTGCATCCGAGGCCACTGTGCCCTCGGAGCTCAGGGTCCGCCTTCCGGCTCTTCCTCTTCCACTTCGCACGATCTTGGGCGTCCAAGGTAGTGAGACCGTTTGCACGCATGTCACCCTCCACGACGCCAAGCCAGTACTTCTTGGGCCTACCCCTTCTACCTGGACCCGGTGGTAACTCTCTCTTTCTATCTTCACAAACATATATCTCCCTCTTAACTTCCGTTCGCCTCACCCGATCACATTTTGTCGTAACGCTTTCGTTTTTTTTTTTAATCTAGGACACGTCCATTTGACTTCACCTCGCCTGATGTTAAGCAAAGGCAAAATCTCAGAAAGAGGGTCACCATCGGAAACATGTACCATGTTAACAGTGGTGGCACTCAGCTTGACGGCCTCGTTAGATGCCTTTTCACGCCCCGCTTAAAGGACCCGGGACTGTAGGAAGAAGGAAACACGTGAGCTGGCAGGGAGTTCCAGGTCTTAATCATGCGGCATAGGAATGAGTCATTACGCATTCAACAGATTAATCCCCAAATCAGGCGTGCGTAAAGAAACTTCACTTCAAATTATCTCTCCCTCCCTCTGTCTCTCTCTCTCTCTCTCTCTCACACACACACACACACACACTTTTTTTTAATATTGCCTAGATCAACTTACCCATATCTTCCTAGACATGACCTCCCACTCGCCGGAGGTGATGGCCTCCTTGCTGACTATGTTCGGCCCCACGGCGTTGCTCTCGTCCTCCGCGATCATTTCTATCACCGCTGTGGAAGTCATAACATAATAGTGACTACGTAACAGACATTACTTGCATACAACAGCGATAATAAGGGTCAATCTTCACTGAAAGAGCAGCGGCCAGCAGCGGCCAACAGCGGCCAGAATTTATTACTACAAAGGCTCGCGCAGCCGCAATTTCAACTGTCAAATAGACAAACAGACAGCGAAGTATTAGTAATCTTAGTTACGCCACCTCCTCTCTACATTTACGGCGATGACAACACGATACGCTCGAGTTATAATTCCATAGGCCACCTCCTCTCTACGTTGGCTATGAGGACGTGACGGTACGCCCGCGTCACAGTTACTTAAGGCCGATTCTACTCTGCGTTTGCTGCGATGACGTCATGGCAGAAACGAGTACCTTACTTAAGGCACCTCCTCTCTGTATTTGCTGTGATGACGTTACGCATAACTCAAGACTTAAAATTATTTCAGGCACCTCCTCTTTGCGATTGCCATGGTGACGTCACATGCCTGCTATGGTGTGTGTGCTCTATGGTTAAAGTACTCACATCGGACCCTCTCGCTGGCAGCGGGTAACAGTGCACATGTGACGAGGTACAGGTGCAGGTGACCGCTTTCCTCGCTGGCCCAGATGAAGGTCACCTGTTCGCGCGAAGACGGCAGAAAGTGTAGTATGTCGTGGACGTTGATCCACGCGTCGGGGGCTGACTCTGATATGAGGACCTGGATTTCCTGGATGGGCTGGAAATTAAGCTTAATATTACTCGTGGTTCCCGGCAGAGTGGAATTTAGGCCACCTCATCTCTTCCCATGCGGTGTCGTACAAGGCGACTAAGGGATAGGGCTGTTTAACATCAGACAGATATATACAGCCCAGACTCAGCCTCACGTGCATTGCTCGAGTAAACAATAGTACCCGGTATACGGCAACAGGCTCACCCTCTATTACGTGGGACCGAGTAGAATGATTGGTGAAATGTGGGTGTCAATTCACCTCTGCTTAATCACCCGGGGATAAAGGCGTGATTATAAATAAATAAATATTCCACAACATTCCACAAAACGCTATCTAGACCCTGGTAAGCTTAACTAGCTTGTGTTATGGAATCTAGAATGTGGATAAATATACTTAGATACTTTTTTGTTGTAAATACATATATAAATATATATTATACATAGAAACACCCAGACCAATGCAAATAGCCATAATCATGCATACAAATATTTGTACGGAGCGGGGATCAAACCCGAATTACCTGTATCTCCACCAGGCCTCATGGAGATAATCCTTTTTATTTTATTTTTTTGAATGAATATTTTATAGCATTTATTATGCTAACTTTTAAGTTCGAAAAACATTCGAAAAAATGAAATGCTCATGTGAGACTCGAACTCACGACCTTTCCCTTACAGGGGGAATGCTCTTCCAACTGAGCTATTGAGCGACACTTGAATCATTACAAATTTTCCTTCTCTTTATATCCGTCTATAAGGGCGACGGTGCAGCCATCTACCAACATTCTTACGAACTGTTGGAACCAATGAATGATTTTTCAATCATTTTTAAACATTGAATTTTGATGACTGCGCCCAAATCCTTTATACATTATATTATAGATTCGCCCGGTTTACTTTCTCATATAACTTTTAATACAAGATTTAGCGCACGTAGGTCTAGTGAGACAAATCTATTTTCTCTTCGGGTTTACAAGAACAATATTTCATTTTATAACCCCTTAACAAGGATGGCCCGTCAATATAACGAGGTGGCAAAGAAAAACAAACTTCTAGACATATTTGATCCAAGTCTTAACAGGTTCACTAGAACTCTGAAAGACATCCTCCATAGCAGTTAGGCCTTATAAGATACTTAAACATTATGTTATGTGTAGATGTTGATGATGATGATGTTATGTTAGTCGCATTATGTCCAATTCGCAAAATGTCCAACTGTCCAGTTCGCAGTAGGTCCAGTTCGCAATTGGTCCAGTTCGCGATTGGTCCAGTTCGCAGTAGGTCCAGTTCGCAATTGGTCCAGTTCGCGATTGGTCCAGTTCGCAAATGGTCCAGTTCGTAATTAGGGATCCTCCTTGATTACGAGAAGCTTTTTTGACAACCTTCTGAGAGGCTAGATTCAGTTCGAAGTAATAATGCATGTAATTTACGATCAAAACATTTATTAAAAAAAAAAAAATAACTACCTACTAGGATTAAAATACCTATGTTGATTCCAGTTTATAAAAATACTTATAATTATGTTTTGATCATAATTATTACCAAATTATGATAGATATGATACATATTTTACATATTATTTGTTAAATAAAAGTGTTGATCATAAATTATAAATGCATTTTTACTTCGAGCTGAATCACGCCTCGCAAAAGTTTGTCAAAAGGGCCTGCCGTAATCAAAGACGACTCCTATTTTATGAACTGGACCAATTGAGAATTGGACATTGTGAGAATTGGACGTTGTGAGAATTGGACAATTTGCGAATTGGACGTTGTGAGAATTGGACAATTTGCGAATTGGACGTTGTGAGAATTGGACAATTTGAGCCCGCTGGACATTTTGCGAATTGGACATAATGCGACTAAAGGATTTAATAAACTAGATCAAAATATGTGCGTCGAGTTTCTAATTGCTGTACTTTAAATTTACAAAGTCTACCCTGGTAGTCAATACTTGACCGCCCCGGGTCTTGACGATAACTTAGAATTCTAAGTGTTCTTTTCTGAATACGCTCAATTACGTCAGTATGTACCCTGTAGTTTGGCGACCATACGGAACTGCCATATTCTAATGTACTCCTTACAACCTTTTCACGTCCCAATCCTTCCTTATCCTAGCGTTATCCAAGTCACATCGGAATCTTTCAACTCGGAGTCTGGTGTCCACCTTACCAATCTAACTGCGGATTTGGCTTAACTTCGTTTGTTCTCCACAACCCAAAGGCGATATCGAAGCATTGCAGTTAGACTAGTTGTTGAACTTTGGAGGGCTCCAACTACCCGTAACGACTGCCATAGATGCTCGTATGGCAACCGGGACCAACGGCTTAACGTGCTCTCCGAGGTACGACCAGACCAATGCAAATACTTATATTCATGTATACAAATATTTGCACTGAGCGGGGATCGAAGCCGAGCCTCCTGCGTGGCGGCCGCATTCACTACCGCCACGCCACAGAGGCTATCGAGGATATAATATCGAGGACAGCTTACCATGGGTTTAGATAGCGTTGTATAGAATGTTGTGGAATATTTAAAAAAAAAAGTACCCCAAAATAAGTAGAAAGCTCCTTACCTGATCGCTTCTTGTATGCTGTTGTGTAGAATTCGTGAGGAGTGTGGTTGGTGCATGTTCGTATCCAGTGGGAGATGAGAACTGCTCCAGAGGGATGAGGGCCAGCTCTAAATGCTGCTGCTTGCGGTCCAGGAGTTGCACCCACACGCTGGAAGAAGGTGCAAACTTCGATGAAGGATATGGTTGGTTTTGGTGAATGGAGGTCTGAGGCTACTGGGGTTGAAGGGTGAAAGCGCAGGGCACATTATAGGGCGTGATTTACTTAGACATACACTAGCTTTAGTTCGCGGCTTCGCCCACGTGAACGTCGGTTATCGCGACAAAACATTTCTCAAAAGACGCAGGTGTAGGAAGTTTCATGCTTCTAACTTTGAAAATTACGAACTTTCCATACAAAAGTTTATCACCTATTTTACCTTCTTAGTAGTTAAATTTTGAAAAATTTCAGTTCATTTATTTTTTTAAAGACACAGGTTTATATAGCTCTGAAAATGACGGACTTTCATACAAACTTCCATCCCTTATTTTACCCCTTTAGTAGCAGAATTTCCACAAGTCCTTTCTTAGCGGATGCCTACGTCATAACATCTACCTGCACGCCAAATTTCATCCCGATCCGTCCAGTGGTTTGGGCTGTGCGTTGATAGATCACTATGTCAGTCAGTCACCTTTGAGTTATATATATTTAGACATTTTTTGTGCCCGGTAGTGTGCCAGACAATCACAAGCCTAAGCAAAGGCAATATCGAATTTTATAAGTGCCCGGTTGATGGCACTAGGTTCGCCACCTATTACATTGTACCTAAACATAAACTGGCGAAATGTGGGCGCTAGCACCTCTGCCTACCCCTTCGGGGAATACAGGCGTGAGTTTATGTTATGTTATATTTAGACATACATACATATAATTACAGTAAGTATTGAGGTACCTTTACTAAGCCGTCTGAAAAATACACTTATTATAGGACTTACTATCGACCGTCGGGCGTCCACCCGACCCTGGCCAGGTACTCGAACCAGGGGAAGGTGTCCTTCAGAGGCTGCCGCAACTCGTACCACCGGATGTCCGTCACTTCCATGGAACCGTTGCACACCTCCGAGGCTGGAAACAGATAAGAAACTGTCTTAAAAGCGAGGTTAGGGAGTAAAGAGTCGTTCTTGCGGTTGAGATGTCTTCTTCTTCATCTTAGTGTTAATTCCAGAAGCATCTGAAATCATTCCAGGGGCGAGTCGAGGACACCCCCCTCCCGAGGAAGGCCAGACCGTAAAGGATGGCCCTGTGTCAGCCGGGGTGCGAGGGATATGTCGATGTCAACCTCACCTCCGGCCTAGCACCACGACCCCCAGTCGGCGTACGGTTTTAGTCGGTTCGAGTCCGACATAACCTCCTCTTCCGGCTCCGGGGATTTCCGCACGAGAAAAAAAAGCAAAGGCGATATCGAAATATTTCAGTTAAACAAGTTGCTGGTCTTTTTGTGGCTACAACTACCCGTAAAGACTGCCATAGATGTTCGTATGGCAACCGGGATCAACGGCTTAACGTGCTTTTCGAGACGCATATATGCATGCACCACTTGCTATAGGCAGGGAATTCATCCCCACACATTGCATCCGAAAACGGTGCGTACCGTGCGGTATGAAAGGAACTTCATCCCACGTACTCAAGCTGTGGAATGAACTCCCTGCCGTGGTATTCCCAAGCGACTACAATATGGGGTTCTTCAAGAGGGGCATTAGAAGGTTTCTTTAGGGTAAGCAGCACAAGTGTAACGCCCCTGGTGTTGCATACGTCATTAGGCTGCGGTAACCACTTTACATCAGGTGGGCCGTGTATTTGGCTGCCACCTAAGTGGTTTAGACAGCCTCTCTCGCGACTGCTACGCAGGAGGCGCGGGTTCGATCCCCACTCAGCGCAAATATTTGTGTGCATCAATATGGCTATTTGCATTGGCCTGGGTGTTTCTATGTATAATATGTATATATTTACAAAAAAAGTATATAAGTATGTTTATCCGCAATCTAGATTCCATAACACAAGCTATATAAGCTTACCATGGGTCTAGATAGCGTTGTGTAGAATGTTGTGGAATATTTATTTACTAGCTTTTGCCCGCGACTTCGTCCGCGTTAAGTTCAGAATATATAGGTATAGGACACACTGCTCCTATTCGCGCAACCCAGATAAAATTCCTCAAAGTTTCTGTAAGCCTGGTACTTCATGACCGCGGCCCACAGAAACCTATATAATACCCGGGATAAAATAAAGGTCGAACGGGATGAAAAGTATCCTATGTCCGTCTCCTGGTTCTAACATCCCCACCAATTTTTATCCAAATCGGTACAGCCTTTCTCGAGTTATAAATAGTGTAACTAACACGACTTTCTTTTATATATATAGATTTATCAGTGGTATAAAAAAATATGCATACAAATATTTTGCACTGAGTGAGAATCGAAACCACGCCTCCTACGTATGGCCGCGTTCACTACACTCACACGTACATTCCACATATTAGGCGATTGGCACACTGCAACTGCGTTCTAGTGAGCCAATGGCCTAAAATCCCTCGAAAATCACGCGCGTGATAGCAGATTTCAGTGTGCCATACCTCGCGTTTTACGCCCGTTTTCTGCTTGTACGCGCGTATTCTGCAGCAACGTGCGTGATTGCGTTTTCAGTGTGTGGGACCCGCGTTTTTTCTATACAAAATGAGCTCCGTAGAGGCGACGCAACAACGCTCGACGCGGCTTCGAGCGTTGCAGTGTGCCAATCGACTTAGTCCAAATAAAGGCAGTCACTTACAGTTCTCGGCTTCTTGGTAGTAATCTAGGACTGTTGTAGGCGATGCCTTCTGTAGTCTGAACGTCACCATCTTCAGAGAGGACTTGGCGTTAGGTGTGCCGGCCCGCGGGAACCTGCAAACAACACATATTTTTATAGTTACATATTACTGGGTAATTTGGGCACAGTTTAAATAGCAAAATCATCTGGAAGTATTAATTTGGCGTTATCGGGACCAAATATAGCCTATGTCCTTTCTCATGGTCTAATCCCTATACCAAATTTTATCATAATCGGTTCAGTGGTTTAGGCGTGAAAGCGTAACATACAGACAGACAGACAGAGTTACTTTCGTATTTATAATATTAGTATAGATTAGTATGGATGTACAATAGATCAAAACAGTTTAATTTAGTTTTTTTTTTCGCTAACCCCTATAGCGCGATGCAGAATCATTCAATTCATCGTAGTTCAATCGTATTTCGCTAGATGGCGTTAGTTGGATTCTCTATGACTTGTGGGTAGGTACAATATTCACCTGAACTCCTCAACCTCCCCGCTGCTGCTCTGCGAAGACGGGAAGCTGAAGATCTTAACTTCACTCTCATCCACCTCTTCGTATACTATCCTGTATACGTCGTCTGAAACAATAAAACAATATTTGACTTATATATTTTTGAGATTTATGATTTTACAGGTGTATAAAGCGAGTGTAGATGGTACCGTCGGAAGGGGAAGACCTAGACGCACATACCTGGACCAAATCGGGGAAGTGTTAGAAAAGGGGCAGGTCAGGAGCACCCTAAACCGACGAGCATGCATGAAGAATGTAATGAGAGTGAATGATGCGAGAGTAGTATGTCAGGATCGTAGCAAATGAAGATCAAAAGGTGAAAGAGACCAAATTACAAGTCAGGTACAGTCAAGACCTGACACTTCTAGGTGTGAAAACAGCCGCCACCTGCTTGCCAAATGTCCCATGTACTCAAGAATAAGATGGGAAAATATGGGGACGGACACACTAGAATCACCAGACCTCGAGGATCTGAAGGTGGAACAGATTGTGAGATTCTGCAAAGATACAGGTAGGTTCAACCGAACTTGGTTAAAACCAAGTGCCGCTGCCTCAAAGACCCTGGGGGTAATCTGTTGTACGAGGAAGTCGCGGTGAAGGAGAGATGGCGCTCATACTTCCACGATCTGCTGAATAAGCAGCATAAAGAGGTGCAGCCACCAGACCTCTCTCCAAATTAAGGACTACTGCCACCGATAACGCCTGCAGAAGTCCAGACTGCCAATCGTCGCATGAAGAACTGGAAAGCTGTCGGACCCGACGAAGTCCCCATCGAGGCTTTGAAGGCAATGGGTGTCCGTGGTGTGGCATCCTTGCTAACCTTTATTTATGTGGATGATGATGAGGTTCGAACGCCGTGATTGCCGGACACCCCTTGGCCTCCCCAGGGGAGGAGTAGGGGATTTGGGTGAAATGGCCCACACAAAAAGGGCAGATCACCCGTCCGGTTAACGGCGTCCTCCGCTGGAAGTAAGTAAGTAAGTAATTCATTAAGTGTGTGTGGTCAGGTTACTCACCCTCAGCTTGCGGCTGCCACCAGAAGCCCGTATACCTGGAGAACTCCTCCTGTGTGACGTAGCACGGCACTCCCGCCTGGCGAGGGTCGTCTGCTAACCTGCAATGTGTAGCTATTACTATTGGGCTTTATGTTCATGTTCGTTGGTCGCCTCCTACGACACCCTTTGGATGAGATGCGGTGGTGATACATGTGTTCTTTTTCCGTCACTTACTGATTGACGAAACAGAAAAGGATTTCTGGCTCCAAAATGCGAGTAATGGATGCTACTGGCATTCGTTCGGATGAAGGATTTTTTCTCGTGGCGTTAGTGAACGCGGCTGCTACGCAGGGTGCGGTGTCAGTTCCCGCTCTATACAAATATTTGTATGCATGAATAAGGCTATTTGCATTGGTCTGGTTGTGCCTTAGAGAGCAGTTAAGCCGTCGGTCCCGGTTGCCATACGAACATCTATGGCAGTCGTTACGGGTAGTTGGAGCCCTCAAATCCAACAACTGATCTAGCTGCAATGCTTCGATATCGCCTTTGTGTTGTCAAGGTCTGATGGCAATCGCTTTACAGAAAATATCGAAGTTCAGCCTGACCCGCAGTTAGACTCGTAAAGAAGACCCCAGACTCCAATCTGAGCCGCTTGTCACCCTAGCAGAAGCAGTCCGCGGCGGCAGCGCAAAGTGCGCCTCCCCGAACCCGGGGCTAGATAGTGATACTGTTAGATAGTGATAGTGGTGCCGGGGTGCGAGAGATATGCTTTCGGCAATCTCACCTCCGGCAACCAAGGACCCAAGACGGCGTGCGTTTTAGTCGGTTTCGAGTCCGACATAATCACCTCCACCGTCTCCGTGGGGGTGGTATCCGTGGGGATTTTGCGCACGATAAACAAAAAAAAGACTCCAATCTGACAGCTTCAGATGCGACTGGGATTAGATATTCAGTACGGCATCCCATTTTTTCTCATAATGGTTTTTGTCCTAATTTTAATTGTCATAATAAGTTATGCATAATTTTCTTTGTCATAATGATAGTGTGCCATAATTGGTTTTTAGCATACTGTGTTATTATTAAGCATAAATATTGTATATCCTAATGTTTTTATTCATAACTTTGATATGCATAAAGTTGTAAAGCATATTGTTTATTTGTCAAATAGTTATTTTAACACCCCGACTCAGTGCAATCCGACTCGGATAGGTTAGGTTAGAAGTCTTCGTGGTGTTTTTTTTTAAAACCACCCAGAAGCAGGAGGCCCGCGAAGCGGGGCTCCGTCGAGCTTAGTTAGTAGACGCCATTGTATGCTTAAAATAGTTATGGATACGCGTCGTTATGCTTAAGTAAACTTATGCTTTGGGATAGTATGCTTATAAAATATTATGCTTATAGTAAATAGGGTTAAAAAAATTATGATTAAAAAGTTATGGCAAATGAGTATTATGCATAAATAATGTTAGGACAAGTAACATTATGCAATGTTAAATTATGACTTATAATCGTAGGAATAAAAATAGAGAACCATTCAGTACATATCATTCGTTTACCAACCTCTCTGGCTCATGGCCTTTACACGCGTACGTGAGTCTCGTAGGCCTTCGCAGGTGTCCGCCGGCCAGCCAGATGTCGCCTCGGGCCGCGTGGGCTACAAGCTCAGGCGCTCGAGGACACATCGCCGGCGTCAGCGGAGCACCGCCGCCCGTGTTTAGTGAACGGGGTACTAGGGGAGGCGCCTGGAGTATAAAGAAGTGGATTAAAACGAAGATAAAGCTGTCATGATATAAGCTTGCTTTCAGTTAAAATGATGGGTTTTCCATAGGCCAGGTTCCCATTCGGGATAGAGAACAGTCCTATCCCTTAGTCGCTTTTACGAGACCCACAGGAAGTGCTGGGTTGGTGCTATTTTAGTAATAGTTGGTGTAATATGAATAATTTGTTAACAATATATGTATGGTCTCATGGCTGGGCTGAGTGAGCGAAGTGTGATAAGACAGATTTTTGTGTGCATGAACATGGGTATTTGCATTTTTCTGGTCGTGCCTCAGAGAGCACGTTAAGCCGTCGGTCCCGGTTGCTATACGAACATCTATGGTTAGAGCCCTCAAAAGTCCAACAACTGGTCTATATATGCAATGCTTTGATATCGCATTTAGGTTGTGAAGGTCAGATGACAATCGCTTCACAGAAAATATCGAAGATTAGCCAAAACCGCAGTTAAACTGGTAAAGTGGACCCCAGACTCCAAGCTGAAAGCTCCGGATTGGACTGGGATTAACGCTAAGATGAAGAAGAAGAGAGTTACCTGACCAATGCCCTCATCAGCAACAAACAAAGACGAAGCACAAGGGAACATGATTCTGCCGGTCGGAGGGTGGAGTTCGTACGATGCTATGCCCCACGCTGCGACCCTCTGTCGTTCCCAGAGGAGCTGTTCCTCTCTCGACCATTTCCCAGAAGTCACTCCGAGGGCAACGTTAGATTCTATGAGTGGTTTCCAGTCTAATCTGTAAGAATATCATATTTCATGGTTAGTTTTAGGTCGTGAGTAGTAGTATTAGATAGATTCTGATGAAATCTGGAATTCAGGTAATAGTGTTGTTTCAGTTAACGTCGGGTTATTTTTTTTTGTAAATAAAATTAATTATTATCTTTTTATCTAAATTAGTTATAATCTAGCTAATATGGCTTTTATTCGAGCACGGGTCTTCCCAATCTTGAAAAGAAGTCTACTCGAAATACATCGGGAAAAAGAAGCGCTCAAGTGGGACTTGAACCCACGACCTTTCCCTTATAGGGGAAATGCTCTTCCAACTGAGCTATTGAGCTACACCTGAATCACTTCAAATTTCCCTTCTCTTTATATCCGTCTTTTAAGGGCGACGGAGGAGGTACGCCAGAAATTAATGCACTGGATCGACACGTGGCTTTAGCCCCGAAAAATTGTCAGCTTATTATTATACAGACACATATTAAATCAATATATGGAAATTTGGCTTGTTCGTGTCTGGACTACAATTTAAATTTCAAATTAGATGACCAATGGGGCCAGCATTTTTAAAAGTATGTAGAATTACTTTCAGATTCTTATGAAATATCTAATATATAAAATTCTCGTGTCACAGTTTTCGTTGCCATACTCCTCCGAAACGGCTTGACCGATTTTGATGAAATTTTTTGTGCTTATCCGGTATCTATGAGAATCGGCCAACATCTATTTTTCATTCCTCTAAATGGTGCAGCGGGAACGGGATCTGACGCCACGGGTGCAGGGAAAAATTGGCGGTACGAAGTTCACCGGGACAGCTTGTGTAGTATAAAATAGTTATTTTATATAAGTTTGGAAAAAGTGAAATACTCAGGTGCGAATTGTACCTGCCTACAATCCTTTACAGGGGGAATGGTCTGACCACTGAGCTACCAAGATGCTATTGTGCCTCAGAGTATGTTAAGCTGTCGGTCTCGGTTGTCACATGAATATGGTCGTTTTATAATAGAAATGGGTGAAATAGCCCATACAGTAAGGGTGATTACCTGCCCAGTCAACAACATCCCCACTGGCAGTAGTTATACCAGTTCAAGAAACTTATTTATACCTGCTATGATTGCTCATTTAAAAAATAAAACACAAAAAAGAAAAAGTGACTGCCAGTTAAAAATAACAGACAGAAAAAATAACAGACTGTACTACATTTTTATCACAAGATAGATATGAACACTAATGCTTGCAGCTATTTGCTCATAATGAAAAAAAAAAGTTGTGATTCTTTTTTCAAATACATAATAGTTATACAACAGTACCAGTTGTCTACTGTCCTCATATTTAAAAAAAAACAAAAGTGTTCTCATGACCTCCAAATAGTTTAATTGCAACCTCCTTGCATTGTAAACTAACCTCAATTAATTAAAAATTAATGTCAAGTCAGCTAGAATTAAAAATGAATCTCTTGTACAAAGGTATTGAAGGTTATTGGTTACATTGGGGACATTTTGACAGTCAGACGAAGAATCCACCTAGAACTTGTACAGGCCAATTCATCCATTCTCTAGAGAGAATAGAAGTAGGATTTATAGGTGGTTGCATATACCTAGTCCTAGTCAAAGCCACGGGCATAATGTTCTGTCTGTCTACCTACCACCTGACACCTATGTGGAGACTGTTATCCTCTGTAATATAGGGTATACAACTATAAACCTTGGTCTTCAAAGGTGTGTTCACAATATTGATTTAAAATGCTTTTTATCATGTTCATGGAGATGACAACGAGGGCCGACTCAACCCCAGGCCAAGGTCAAGGTGACATCGTATGTCACCTTGACCTCAGCCTACAATGTGTATATTACAATTCATACTAATTTTGAGAGAAGATAGCATTGAGTAATTTGTCCCAAATCTTTTATTATGAGCTGGGAGAGACTTGATGTAGAACGTGGAGGATCTGGAGCAATGGTACACATAGGGGAAGACCTATATCCAGCAGTGGTCTGTGATACTCTTATTGATTATTTTTTTCTTTTTTTTATTTTTTTTATTTTTATAGATTGTTTTATTTTTAGACTTATAAGTAATATCCATACAGCAGTTTGAGGAAGATTAATATAGAATATTACCTCCACACATACAACTTCCTTGACAGTTGGGTAAAAAAATTGTCGCCAACCAAAATAAAAATATAAAATGTTTTGTGTAAATATCTTGATAGCAATGTGCCCTTATGTCTCATTCAACAGTAGTTGACACAGCAACAATCTATCCAAAACATAGTTATTAAAGTAGTTGAATATTCATAACAATAAGATAACTCAACCTTGTCATACAGAATAATTAAAAAAGTATGATTGCCACTAAAAATTAAAACTATATAGATACTTGGAAACATTCCAACCTATTTCATGACTGAATCTTGCTGCCTCTGCTTTTAAAAAAAAAGAGAACTGTACCTGGCAGTGTTTGCTTGCAGTGTTGGTGTCACATCAGTATATAAAAGTGTTATTTCCCATCCATTTTGCGGATTCCTCAAGAAATATATCCTCGTCTTTCCATTGCCAAGTTTCCGAAAACTGATAGCCAGAGGCACCATTGTAGAAAGACATGATAATTCTTTACGTAAATCGTGTACAGCTTGTCTAACTTCCGCCCAAGAATATCGTTTCGAGGGAGGTCGAATGTAGTCCCCGGACGCAGCCCCATCTCCAGCCCCTCTCACTTCCATAATATCGGATTCCATCAATCTTTTCTCACCAAAAATCAATTCTTTTCCCTTCGTAAATTTTTATTCATGATGTAACAAAGAAGTGTATTCGTATGCACTCTGACACGTAATTCAACTAGTAAATAAATTATTTAAATGAAGATCTCATTATAATAACGAAATGATATTGATTTGATTTGTTTCACTAAAAATAGGGCCAACACACTCGTTTTTTGACTTATAGTTGTCTTGCCAAATGGTCGCTGACCGATCGCGGTTCTACTACGAGTACCAAACCAAAACTCGAATTCACTTGCATTGTATTGTCGGAGTAAAACAGGAAAAATATCTTCTGCCTCACTCAAAATACATTCATCAGAAAGAGACAACGCATCAATTATGGATATCACCTGTTTACGATTGTTATAGAGATGTGTGATAGCGAGAAAGGAGTGGGTTCGAGTTTGGTTGGAGTGAGTTTTCTTCATGTGTCATGTGTTCGGATATTTCAAAGTTTCGGTAAAATGTTCTTTACTTATACTTCTTCTTCTGTATGAAAACTTTTGATACAGCATTATAATCAAACACTAAAATTAAAGTACAATAAAATAGGCATTGAATATTGAGAAATAAAATGGCAATTTCATTATTTCCATTTCTTTAAATCCTAATTTTATGTATCCCAATGTATCCGATTTCAAAATATACATTTGGCCAACATTGTAAACAAAATGACATATGCGTTCAGAAATCAAAAACATATCAAAAACGATTCCATCATGAATTGAAATGAAATCAGCTGCTGAATACTGGAATATCGATTTTTATCTTAGATTAACTGAAATACATAGGTTTGATTAATTATTATAAGGATACAAATATTTTTATAATATTTAGTTCGTTATTCAAGCTAATCACCTCGATTAAGGAGAGAGTAGAATCAATATCAGAAGAGGATATGACAACATATTTTTTGAACTACTGCAGTTCCGGCAGCAATTGCCGCCGAACTGTCAAATTGGTAAAAGCCAAAACATGTCGCTGTAGTCGTCGCATCTGCTTCTGTATTTTCTTTTCTTACAAAATTTGTGATTCGCGAAAATGGTTACAGTTGTGAATATGTTACGGACTTGTGGTGTATTAATTTATTTATTATTTGATGTGTACGCTGTGGATAATAATTTGTCCAAACCAAGGATAATATCGTTAAGAATTGACAGAAAAATATGTGATAAAAACAGTTGTAAATATTTACTAAACTTAGAGGGTGGTGAGTTTCTAGGACATTATTCATGGAGATTAACCCCTAACGAAGCCCTAGAGGGTGGTAATTGTGACGTCATTTACCCTAATTACGAGTTGAAAGAGGTATTAACTACGAAATGGTTGACGAGACTTGAAATTTCAGTGCCTAATACGGATGCAAAATTATATTTTTGTTTCTATAAAAATGATGTAAATCATAGTCCGCCTGTTGGAAAATGGTTGCATCTAGGTGTTCAGCATTTTTTGAAGATAAACAGCAAGAAGACCGAACAATTGTAAGTATTTTAAGTAACACAACTTTCTTCTTTTTTTCTGTAATTGATTGTTACATGTTACCTATTTAATCATTGATTAATGATTAAATAGGTAACATGTTCGTTATTTCTATTAACCATTCGTGTTTTTGTTATTTAATAAGAAACTGAAATATGAAACTAAGTAGATATTAGAGTATATTTTTCCAATGTTAAAAAAATTCATTAATAATAAAAAAAAATATTTTCACCTATATGGTATAATTTGATACAATTTAGAGAAAAAAAAATTAGAGAAGTCAACACCTATGTAAGTACATTTTTTTTAAATAGCCTAGGCTAGTCTGGGTTATGCTTGACGATTTCATCCCACCATCTCACAAGCAATATTATCCCATAATCATTTATTCTGGGGGCGAGTTGGGGACACTGTTGCCCCCCTTCTGATAGGGCCGGACCGATAGAGATATACCTGGGCCAGCACAACGTCACCTCTGGCCTAGCACGATGACCCATAGTTGGCAACGGAAGTATCTGAGGGAATATCCGCACGGAAAAAGAAAATCATATACCTAGTTCTTCGGATTAGCAGGCACATTTAATTTGTCAATTATTATGTCAGATCCTTTATGTGAATCAATTTAAAAATCAACCGAGTCTCAGGGTCTGCATGGATTTCTCTCTCTGCCACATGAAGGACCTGACACCCGCTCGGTGAATCCATGGATGGCTAAGAATTTCATCATCCCTGGCAGAGTAGAATGAAATCAATGATTTTGGCTGCCAGTTTTAGCCTCATGAGTTTGGTAAACTGTAGTATTGGTTAGTGAGATGGTGTACCATCCTACTGGTCTACACTGTCTCTATCGGATGTAATATTAATAGTGCACTTACTTAAGTTGTGGACGTCAGATGTTAGTTGCGTCAGTTTGCTTCATTTTTTTATATAGGGCACATCGATTTGACTTCACCTCTTTACCTCATAAATATTCCACAAATATTCCACAACATTCTACACAACGCTATCTAGACCCATGGTAAGCTTTTATAACTTGTGTTATGGAATCTAGAATGCAGATAAACATACTTATATACTTTTTTTTTGTAAATACATACATATTATACATAGAAACACCCAGACCAATGCAAATAGCCATATTCATGCATACAAATATTTGCACTGAGCGGGAATCGAACCCGCGCCTCCTGCGTGGCAGTCGCGTTCACTACCACCACGCCACGGAGGCTAAGTCTAAGCGGAACGCTAAGCGGAAGCTGAAGGCAAAGTCTCGGGAAAAACGGTCACCATTATCAATATGTTGACAATTATGAACCCAATTGACCTGGAAAAGGTTTGGAGGATAATAAATAAGACTCCATAGATCCCTTCCTTTCCTCCCTATTTTTAATTACCCTCCTTGTTTCCTGGTCCTTTCTCCTTTGTTGGTAGCAAGGCATAAACACTTACCATTGAATTATTTATTTGCCGCTTTATAGCCCTGGTGGTTCCCGGTGGGGTAGAAAAGGACCACCCCAGCTCTTCCTGTGGTTGTCGTAAAAGGGGACTAAGAGATAGGGATGTTCTCCAACCGACAGTAAACATACAGCCCAAGTTTGCCCTCTATTACGTCATGGCATCGAAAATCATATTTTTTTTATAAAGGACACGTCAATTTGACTTCCCCTCGCCTGATGGTAAGCTAAAGGCAAAGTTTCGGTAAGAGGGTCACCATTGTCAACATGTATTATGTTAACAGTGGTGGCACTCAGCTTGCCGCCTCTTCAGATGCCTTTTCGCGCCCCGCTTAAAGGACCCGAGACTGTAATTGAAACATGGGTGCTGACACACCTCTGCCTACCCCTTCGGGGAGTTACAGGCGTGAGTGGGCTCGGAAGGCACAAGACCAAAAACATTGGTAGTCCCTGGAAGAGCCCTATGCCTTATGAGAGAGTTCTGGTGTGGACTAAATAAATATTGATTAAGAAAACTATTATTCATTGAAACCAGAACTAAAAAGCTTCTATATTTTATTTATTTTATGACTTACTAGCTGACCCGGCGAACTTCGTACCGCTAATGTTTTTACGCCCGCGTAGCGTCTGATCCCGTTCCTGCTGCACCCTCTACTATATTAAGCATCCATACTAATATTATAAATGCGAAAGTAACGTCTGTCTGTCTGTCTTTCTGTCTGTCTGTCTGTATGTTACGCTTTCACGCCTAAACCACTGAACCGATTTTGATGAAATTTGGTATAGGGATAGGTTAGACCATGAGAAAGGACATAGGCTATGTTTGGTCGCGATAACCGACATCCACGCGGGCGGAGCCGTGGGCAAAAGCTAGTATTTTATACATATAAACCTTCTTCTTGTATTACTCTATCTATTAAAAGTAACCGCATTAAAATCCGTAGCGTAGTTTTGAAGACATGAGCATACATAGGGACGGACAGACGCGGAAAGACTTTGCTTTATACTACGTAGTGATAGTGATGATGGTGATGTATTTGCCATTCCACTTACTTTTTAATAGTGTTGAATTGGCAAATTGTGGTGTTCACCTCTGCCTGCCACTGCGACAGGGAATAAAAAAAAATTGGCTGCCAATTTCAGGTTCATATCTGACTTCGAAATTTTCCGTGAAGCGATTTTTTCGCTGACTCTGACATTCTCAAGGTAGCTAGTATGTAACATAAGACTTTGGGCATATCCGATTCCCACACCACACAGGCCGATATAACTAAAACACCTTGCGGTTTCGGAACTGCGAAATCGCCAGTGCGTTGTGGAGGTCATATTGCAATCGTTTCACAGAAAATATCGAAGTTTGAGCGCTAAAAAATACGATCCCTAGTTGCTAAATGGCTCACGGCGGCGCGGCGCGGCGGCCCGCTGAGAAGCGCATCTACCCATTCCGGGGGCGAGTCGTGATACCGTTGTCCCCCCTCTCGAGGATACCATACCGTAAGGGATAGCCCTGGGTCAGCCAGAGTGCGAGGGATATACATCGAAGACTACCTCACCTCCGGCCTAGCACCACGACCCTCAGTCGGCGTGCGGTCTAGCCCCTTCCGGCTCCAGCGGGGGAGGTATCCGCGGGGATTTCCGCAAAGAAAAAAAAAGGTAAATGGCTCGTAGGTTTAGGTTCCCTCGCTTTTGTAAATGGCCTGCAACATAGTTTACCGTATCTTCCTACAGTCTCGGGTCCTTTAAGCGGGGCGTGAAAAGGCATCTAATGAGGCCGTCAAGCTGAGTGCCACCACTGTTAACATGGTACATGTTTCCGATGGTGACCCTCTTTCCGAGACTTTGCCTTTAGCTTAACATCAGGCGAGGTGAAGTCAAATTGACGTGTCCAGTATAAAAAAAATGGTTCCCGGTGGAGTGGAATAGGGCCACCTTATGTCTTCCTGTGCTTTTTCATCCTAGCTTTAATCCCCGTCACATCCTAAGCTTTTCAAATTGAAGTCTGGGTTCCGCTTTACCAGTCTAACTTCGAATTTGGCTGACCTCCACAATCTAAAAGCGATATCGAAGCAATGGAGTTAGACCAGTTGTTAGACTTTTTAAGGCTCCAACTACCAGAAACGACTACCGAAGATGTTTGTAAGGCAACCGAGACCGATGGCATACTATAAAGAGGACTAAGGCCGCTCGGCGAGTTCTATACCTAAACATGTAAAGGCTCTAAGGATTATCACGTTATTTTAGTTAAATATTGTTTGCGTATTATGAGGAGGCAATAGCACAGTCTTCTTCTACTATGGCAATAGGCTCACCCCCTATTACGTGGGACATACTGTGCCGATCATTTAACGTGCTCTCCGAGACACGACCAAACCAATGCAAATACCCATATTCATGCATACAAATATTTACATTTAGCGGGGATCGAACCGCGCCTCCTGCGTAGCGGCTGCGTTCACTACTGCTGTACACAGAGGCTGTCAGCGTATCTCTTCCTATGTTATTCTTTCTTCCTTCCTTGAGCTATTCTCCAACAGTAAACAAACAGCATATTTGAATGTTTTATAGCATTTATTATGCTAACTTTTTAAGTTCGAAATACATCGGTAAAAAGAAGGTATCCCTGTAAGGGTTCAAGTCCCACTTGAGCGTTTCTTTTTCCCGATGTATTTAAAACAGCCTATGACGAAGTGCTCGATATTATGTGGAACTAAAAATCATAGCTGGCGATTGTGTACACCTCTGCCTACCCCTTCGGTAATTTACAACCTTTATATGTAAAAACAAATAACATAGTTGCGAAATAAAAAAATCATCTACTGCCAAATATTGCGTAGCACATTATGACATTATTATTTCCTATAGTTCGTTTAACATCGACTTAAGGGTGAGTGAACTATTAAACCACCCCATCCCCCTCCTCCGCGACCTTTTGGTGGGAGGCACTGTCCCCTTTGGCATGGCATCCAGACATGACGTCTATGTGTAAAAATATAGACGAGTTCTGCGAATAGTTTTGTATTGACATCGACGAAAATAGGGTGGTTTTATTTGATAGTACCTAGCGGCTCCGCCCGCGTGGAATTCCGATCTTGTTCCTGCGAGTAATGGGTATATATATGTAGTCCAGGTTATAAATTTATTCCAGTAGGAAATATTTGAGCTTAAATATTTACCTAAATCGAATCTGATCGATTTCATTGTATCCAAAGTTTGTTTTTTGCAACTCGGACTCCGCTCCGACAGAAGGGGGCCATCTCGAAAGAGATGGTCCTGGGTCTGCTGGGGTGCGAGAGATATGCTTTTGGCAATCTCACCTCCGGCAACCAAGGACCCAAGACGGCGTGCGTTTTGGTCGGTTCGAGTTCGACATAACCGCCTCCACCGGCTCCGTGGGGGTGGTATCCGTGGAGATTTTTCGCACGATAAAAAAAAGAAGGTAGACAAAATGTCAAACACACGTTGATCACCAATGAGTTGTAGAGATCAGTGGCAGTCACTTCACGGAAAATATCGAAGTTCTGCCAAACCCGCAGTTAAATAGACTGGAAAAAGCACAACCCAGACTCCGAGATAAAAGTTCCAGGCGATGCTCCGGTGCGACCAGGATCGGGCCATCAGCGAAGATAGATCTCGATAGGCCTCAGACCCATTTAAATCCAATTAGTTACACCCTCTCCTTTCCTACTCAGGACAACACGTGCAGGGCTTTTAGATTTCACCCGCATACGGTTGATGCAGAATATTCGATCAAGGGCCAAGTGGTTCGGTTACCCTTATCTTTGCCGCACCATTAAGACTAAGAATTCCTTACCAGCTCACGCATTTCCTTCTTCTTATAGACCCGGTCCTTTAAGCGGGGCGTGAAAAGCATCTGATGCGACCGTCAAGCTGAGTGCCACAATTGTAGCATGTTACGTGTATGTAATGGTGTCCCTCTTTCCTGAGACTTTGCCTTTAGCTTACCGTCAAGCCAGCTGAAGCCACAGTATTAAACTGAAATAAAATAACTTAATTCAGACAGGAATTCTCGCTCTATTACTTTAATTTAAATTTAATTGCAAAATAAAATGGTCTTTCGTTGCCAGCAATAAAGTATAATTTAGCTCGCACGGTTCAGTTAAAATTGCCTTTTCCTTTTAGCAAGAACATCCTAATTACGAACCTACAAGCTTGGGAACTGTTTAGACTCTTGACGGTTCACTTAGGGTATTAATTAAGGTCTGTTGTACCTTGTTAGGTACATTGTAGTCACATTATGAAGATAGATCATTATTTTATGCCATTGTTTTATTCCCGATGGAGTAGAATGGGACCCCAGCTCTTCCTGTGGGTGTCGTTGAAGGCGACTAAGGGATAGGGCTGTTCTCCATCCGACAGTAAACATACAGCCCAACACAAAGGGCCCGCTAGACGGCACCCAACTAACACTTAGGCACTAAGACAAGAATTATAGTAAATCTATTAGAGCGCTACCCAGATCCTAAAGTTCTAAATAAGTGTTACGTATTCGGAGTTAAAGCGCGCTATAGCTCTACTATACCCCCGAATTGGGCACACTTTTTTGTCACCTTAGGTTGTTTAATGGCGGTAAAGCAGAGTTACAGAATGTAAAGCAATAAGAGAGCTGTAATACCGATAACTGAAACTACAAGGGATAAAAAGGTGGTAAAAAGGCAAAAATTAACTCCTTAAGCGGTACGGTAGAACTACAATGTCGCTCACTATATTTTTAAGTGATAAGAGGGTGGCAAATAGGTGATTATTACTGATTTGATCTCTAATATAGATCCACAAAGGCTATAAAAACGGACCCAGGTGCTAACATTTTTAAAAAGGATATTTTTTATTTCATCAACATTAATATAACCTACTCTCTCGTTTTATGTGCGAACTGTTAATATTTATCAGATCCAAAACGCCGTTATTCGTATGCGAAAAAGTAATCTTGTAGTTTCAACTTAGTGGACACAGAAGTTAACTTGTTACTGCGAATTTAAGTACACTGTGATTATGTATATGTATTATTATCAAATTATTTAAGCGCCCGATGTCTGTTGTCTATTTTTCTGAAAAGAAATAGGTATTTTACTAGATATGGAATAACATAAAACTTTTGTAATTATCTAATAAAACGTTGCCTATTCTAGTTTAAGGTATCGTGCTAGTAGTATTATAACACAATCAAGCAAAATACTTCAATTAAACCGTGTTTTCAGGTTTTCTTATGTTTTCCTAACCTTAGTCAAATCAATTTATAACCTTAACATGGCGGGCAAAATGAATAAGGGGTACAGAAGTGGTATTAAGCTCTATTACTCGACCTAAAGTTATACAGAAGGCACATTAGGCGCTAGAAGTTCCATGATAGCAAAAAATGTTCCTACTGTTCGACTTTAAAGTAACATAAGAGAGTTTTGTATCTCTAGGCATTTGGTGGTACAAAAGAGTTTATAAGCACCATTGTGGAACTGGTAGCGGTAATTATTGCTTTTGTACAACTTCTGGGTCTTGGCGAGGGTTTATTATCGCTTGCATAGCACTTTGAGGGGAATCTTTCAATGCTTACTTCTTATTTAGATCTTATAGTTGTAAGATTCACTTAAAGCTATAAAACAAGATGCTTTGCCCGTATTATAGTGTTAAAAAATGCTGCTGTATGTCTTTAACCACTAAACTCACCCTGTTATCGCCCTTGTAACTCTGTGGTATACCTCTAAGTGAAATATTTTGCTTGTTTACGCTCCTTTGTCGCCAAAAGTTGAAAGTGCTGCTGCTGTAGCGCCTTTATATCTCGTTAAGTTCTAAAACAAGCTCTAATTGACGCCTAAATGTTTATTGGGCAATAGACTCCCCCCCCCCCCCCCTATTACGTCGTGGGACCAAAAATCATAATTGACTAAACATGGGTGTTAATACTAATACACCTCTGCCTACCCCTTCGGGGATCTACAGACGTGAAATATGTATGTTTGTTGTACCTAATCTTAATATATATAAATCTCGTGTCACAATGTTTGTCCTCAATGGACTCCTAAACCACTTAACCGATTATAATAAAATTCGCACACCATGTGCAGTTCGATCCAACTTGAGAGATAGGATAGTTTAAATCTTAATTTAGCGATAAGTGACAACCCCGCGGGCGGAGCCGCGGGCAACAGCTAGTTGTATATAAAAATCAATTGCTGTTCGTTAGTCTCGCTAAAAATCGAAAACGGCTGAACGGATTTATCTTATCTTGGTCTTGAAATGTTTGTGGAGGTCTAGGGAAGGTTTAAAAGGTGAGAAAAATTCGAATAATTGCCGGGAACCGACATCGAAGCGGGCGGGCAAAAGCTTGTAAATAAATAAATCTTTATTTGCGAGGTACATGGTTTTACAATAGATTTAAGGCAGTGTTTCCAAAAGTACTACAGCATGTTTCACCGTGTTCGGTGTGCAAATATTTACAAGAATTAAATTATGACTAGGTACCTAAACCATATAGATTTGAAAATACATTATATAATTAAATTGACAGCCTCCGTGGCGTGGTGGTAGTGCACGCGACTGCTACGCAGGAGGCGCGGGTTCGATTCCCGCTCAGTGCAAATATTTGTATGCACGAATATGGCTATTTGCATTGGTCTGGGTGTTTCTATGTATAGTATGTATGTATTTACAAAAAAAAAAAAAGTATCTAAGTATGTTTATCCGCATTCTAGATTCCATAACACAAGCTAGTTAAGCTATGCTTACCATGGGTCTAGAAAGCGTTGTGTGGAATGTTGTGGAATATTTATTATATTTATTATTATTTATTATTATTATTATTAATTAAAAATAAACGAAACAAATAGTAACAATATTGAAGCAGTAATTTTACCTACACAACACAAATTATTCTTTATTCCTATTAAACTAATTTACATAGATTTTTTGTATCTGTAGGTGAGCGTATTTTGTCGGAGTGCGAAAACAAGTATAAAAGTAGAAAAAAGCTCCTGGTGTCTGCTTACCCCATACGAAAGAGGCAAGCTTGACTGAAAGCCGGCCAGGGGACCACCATCAAAATTCAGTATCGATCTAATTTAAATCTCCCAAATGTCAAAAATTATCACGAGGTCAATATTCTTTCTTCTGAATTATGGCAAGAGAATACCATTTTGGACATTTGGGAGTTTGCGATTGGAACGATACTGAATTTTCAAAGAAATCCAACTCATAAAATCCTTAAACTGGTCCAAGTGCAGATTTAACCGGCGTGCGTCATTTCAGTACTCTTATATTGCGTTTATGAATATTGCAAGCCAAGGTTTAACTGAACGTAACACATACCGAAATAAAGAAAGCGATAAAATCAGTAATAGCAGACCAGAAACTCCTGAGTGCCTCTAAGAACACTATCAGGGCTGCTCACTGGGTAAACAGCCTCTGTGGCGTGGCGGTAGTGAACGCGACTGCCACACAGGAGGCGCGGGTTCGATCTACGCTCAGTGCAAATATTTGTATACATGAATATGGCTATTTGCATTGGTCTGGGTGTTTCTATGTATAATATGTATATATTTACAAAAAAAGTATCTAAGTATGTTTATCCGCATTCTAGATTCCATAACACAAGCTAGTTAAGCTTACCATGGATCTAGATAGCGTTGTGTAGAATGTTGTGGAATATAATATTTAAACAGAACATGTCAAATGATAAGCCGTCGACAAGACAGAAGAAGAAGCAGGCCAGTCCCTCTAGAAAAGTGCCAATACGTTGGTAGAATATAATTGAACAGACTAATAAATGTAGAGGATTGACATACGTTGACGTCCGTCATAAACGTAAAAAATTGTCAATCCCTTACATTCGTCATTCTATTCTACAAGTCGAGGCTTTCTTTTTTTAATTTTTTCGTGCGGAAATTCCTTCGGGTACTTCGGTAGGGGAGCCTACCGGAGCCGAAAGACATTCGGGCCGAGAGATCCCGGCTCCACAGGATCCTGGTGGCGGAGTGGGAGCGACGACTTGAGCAACCACGCGCAGGGCATGCCGTCATAGAGGCGGCCCATCGTGGGGGAATGGCTAGAGAGGCTACAAGTCAAGGCAGATGTGCCGGAGGGTCAAATCGACTGTCCTACTGAATTTCGAAGTTCCAAATCGCGACGAAAGGTAGTTCAAAAGTACACCACAGCGATACACGTATCGTCGAATGTTTGTCACTGCGACGCATGCTACCGCGAATGTGCGCCAAATGGATACACGCATTTTCGAATATATGCTACCGCGATGCAAGTAACCGCGAAAATGCGCCGTATCGATAAACATGTTATCGAATGTTCATAATCACGATTGACGTTACTGCAAAAGTACTTCACTTTGATAGACACATTGTCGAATGTATTGCAGTGCGTAAAGCTCTTGCGAAAATCTCTTCAAAATGTTGTCTCGTTTTTCGTATGTTCAAAAGTGCCCGGATGGTTTAGATTGTCAATTTGCCAAATTGAATTTGGACCCAGTAAGTGGCGCTTTAATCGAGTTGTGGAATTATTGTTTGTAAACAATTTCTCTAGCAAACCCAGGGTGGGATGCAAGTGTACCAATAAAAATGTCGTTGGTTCTCAGACTATAAACTACTATCTTTTGCTCGCGGCTCCGCCCGTGTGGATGTCTGTTATCGCGATCAAATATAGCCTATGTCCTTTCTCATGGTGTCTAATCTAACCCTATACCAAATTTCATCAAAATCGGTTCAGTGGTTTAGGCGTGAAAGCGTAACATACAGACAGACAGAGTTACTTTCGTATTTATAATATTAGTATGGATCCTGTAATCAATCACCAATTAGCTCGCCGGTGGACCAGACTCCGAAGGAGGCGTAGCCGCCCCGCAGATACGGAGCCCCGAGAGGCGGAGCTTCATGCGGGGTACAGGGAGGTCAGAAAGGCCCTCCGAGTGGCCATAAGGCAAGCAAAAGCAGCAGCTCATAAAGAGCTGCTGGAGACGCTGGAGCGGGACCCATGGGGGCGGCCTTACCTTATGGTAAGGGGCAAGCTGCGCCCCCGGGCCCCGCCATTGACCCGGTGTCTCCAGCCGGAGCTGCTCGGAGGAGTCGTTGGCTCCCTGTTCCCAGCGCGGGCGGTGGAACATATTCCACCGCAGATGACTCCGCCACCTAGGTCGCCTATGGCGCCCAACGTGGATGACGACGACGTGCCCGAGGTCACTTGGGTAAAGCTGGAGCTGGCGGTGTTAAGGCTTAAGGCCAAGAACACCGCCCCGGGACCAGATGGCATTCCAGGCCGAGCGTGGGTCCTAGCTCTAGGCGAAGAAGACGCTCTCGAGCCCCGACTGAGAGGGTTTCTCAGCGCATGTTTGGAGCGAGGCCAGTTTCCGAAGATGTGGAAGACGGGGAAACTGGTCCTCATCCGAAAGGCGGGGCGCCCGGCGGACTCACCGTCCGCCTACAGGCCCATAGTGTTGCTCGACGAGGTGTGCAAGCTCTTTGAAAGAGTCATTGCAAAGCGCCTCGTCGAGCACCTATCCAGGGTGGGGCCTGACCTGGCGGATGGCCAGTATGGCTTCCGCCGGAGGCGCTCCACCGTGGATGCCATCATGCGCGTGAGGACTCTGGCGAAGGACGCCGTCACTCGGGGCGAGGTGGTGTTGGCGGTGTCACTGGACATCGCCAACGCCTTTAACACCCTGCCCTGGAGCTTCATTAGGGAGGCGCTCGTGTATCACGAAGTGCCTCTCTACCTTCGCCGCGTAGTCGGGGCGTATCTGTCGGAGAGAGCAGTCGTCTACCCAAGTGCGACCGGGCTCGGTCGGCGAGAGATGTCGTGCGGTGTTCCGCAGGGATCGGTCCTGGGACCGCTACTGTGGAACATCGGTTACGACTGGGTGCTTCGCGGTGAGCTCGCGGACGGTGCCGCCGTCACGTGTTATGCGGACGACACGCTGGTGACGGCGTGCGGGTCTACATACCGCGAGGCGACCCTGAAGGCCACGACCGCGGTTGCCCAAGTCGTGGAGCGGATCCGGCGGCTGGGTCTCGAGGTGGCTCTGCATAAAACCGAGGCCATGTTCTTTCATGGGCCTCGGCTCGTCCCACCAGAGGATTCCAGCCTCATAGTGGGAGACATTTCCATCGCCATCAAGCCCCAGATGAAATATCTGGGACTCGTTCTCGACGGCCGGTGGAACTTCGGGGAGCATCTCCGAAGACTGGCCCCTAAATTGAAGGACACAGCTGCCGCCTTGGGGCGGCTGCTGCCCAACATGAGGGGGCCGGATGACTCCTGCAGGAGACTACGCGGGAGTCGTGCGGTCTATGGCCCTATATGGGTGCCCTATATGGGTGTCCGGGACGGGAACCCGAGCCTGATGAAATTCGGGCCGTGAGGTCTCAGCTCCACAGGGACATGGTAGCGAAATGGGAGCTACGACTTGGGCGACCAAGCGCAGGACACGCCGTAATAGCGGCGGTAAGACCCATCATGGAGGAGTGGCTAGAGAGGCCACACGGCAGCCTCTCGTACCGGCTGACGCAGGTGATCACCGGACACGGGTGTTTCGGGAGTTACCTGTGTCGGATCCGGAAGGAGCCAACGTCCGAGTGCCATCACTGTGATGCGAGCGAGGACACGGAGCTGCACACGCTGACCGAGTGCCCGGCGTGGGACACGCCGAGGCGGGTCCTAGTGGCGGCTCTGGGGGTGGGAGTCCTCACACTCGCCACGTTGCTCACAGCGATGGTACGATGCGCGAACGCTTGGGGTGCGAGCAAGTAATGCTCGAGAAGGAGGCGGCCGGTCGGGTCCGGACCAGACTCAGATCTCACCTCCGGCAACCAAGGACCCAAGACGGCGTGCGTTTTAGTCGGTTCGAGTCCGACATAACCGCCTCCACCGGCTCCGTGGGGGTGGTATCCGTGGGGATTTTTCGCACGATAAAAAAAAAAAAAAACACCAATTAGCTTATTGCAGTCACTGCTGGACATAAGGCTATCCGGTAACCTTACGTTCATTACTGTAAAAGACTATTCTAAGGATAATGGGCAAATTACCCGTAAGGGTCACAACACACACGTTACTTACTTACTTACTTACTTCCAGCGGGGGATGCCGTCGACCGGACGGGTGATCTGCCCTCTCTGTGGGCCATTTCACCCAAATCCCCTGTGCCTCCCCTGGGGAGGCCAAGGGGGCGTCCGGCAATCACGGCGCTCCGTCGAACCTACCTGTTTCTTTGCAGAATCTTACGATCTGTTCCACCTTCAGATCCTCAAGGTCTGGTGTTTCTAATGTGTCCGTCCCCATGTTTTCCCATCTTGCTCTTGAGTACATGGGGCATTTGGCAAGCAGGTGGAGGCTGGTCTCCTCGGCCTCCATGCACTCTGGGCATTTGGGGTCGGTTTTCACTCCTATAAGTGTCAGGTGCCTGTTTAGTCGACAGTGTCCTGTTATTACTTCTATAACCAGCCTCATGTTTCCCCTGGAGAGTTTCAACAGTTGGCTTGATTTCTTCGTGTCCATGCTTTTTATGAAGATCTTCGACTGTCTCATGACAGGCGAGGATTTCCATCTACGATTTGTTTCGGCGACTATGCTGTGGCCTATCACTCCCTTCGTGATTTTGTGGGCTATGGGCAATCTTGGCTCAGGGCCCACCTGGTTCACGTCAGCTCCTTTTCTGGCCAGTTCGTCAGCGATTTCGTTGCCCGTGTTCCCCTCGTGTCCGGGTACCCAGGCAAGTGTTACATGTAGCTGCCTGGTCAGTCTTTCCAATGATTTCTTGCATTCCTTGACAAGTGCTGATGTTGTTTCTGTTCTGTCTAGTGCCTTAAGTGCCGCCTGGCTATCGCTATAGATGGTTACCTTTCCTTCATCTTTAAGGCGGCTCACCATTTCCGCGCATTCCATTATGGCATAGATTTCTGATTGGAAGACACTTGCATATTTGCCTAGGGAGATTGTCCTATTTATTACTGTTCCATTTCCACGTTTTATGTGTATTCCAGAACCAGAGAGTTTGGTGGATTCTTTTCTGGAGCCATCCGTGTAACAGATAGTGCCTCCTGCATCCATCTTCCAATTCTCCCTCTGTCCAATATGTACTCTGTACTTTTTGTCAAAGATCCTTTCTTTACTGATGAGATCCTTGTTCGATAGGACCATTGACAGTTTATCTTCATATCCTTGACTAATCTTGGCATGACCTTCGTCAAAGATATTGCTTGTCCATTGACCTGTGCTTCTCAATTTGAACCATTGTTCTATTGCTTTCCTTTTTATTTCAAGGTCTATCGGATTTAGGCCCAGTATGATCTCTAGCGCGGCTGTGGGAGTGGTCCTCATCGCGCCGGTGGTCATTAATGTTGCCAGTATCTGTACTTTGTTCAGTTCTTGTTTGTTTTTCACTTTATGGGTTGTGTGCCACCATACTAGGGATCCGTGGAGTATCCTTGGCAAAATAATTGCCTTGTATATCCACAGCACCATGGCTGGTTTCATTCCCCAGCTTCTGCCTATGGCTCTTTTGCATTGCATCATGGCCATTTTTGCTCTTGAGCATGCATTTCTTATGTGTGTTTTGAAGGTCAGTTTGCTGTCCAGTATTACTCCTAGATATTTGACCTCCTTCACCACTTCGAGGTTTTGGTTATCTAGTTTGATTGGTACCGACCATTCAATTTTCCTTTTTTGGGTGAATAAGACTACTTTGGTTTTGTCAGGGTTTAGGTTTAGGCCTTTACTCCTGCACCATTCTAGTGCTATTTTTAGCCCTCTGTTCATAATGTTACATATGACGCTGAGGACTTTTCCTGTGACCAGGAGCACACCATCGTCCGAGTATGCCTGTGTGTATATGTGCATCTTGTTGATCTTGTCGACTAGCTCGTCTATTAGCAGGCACCATAGCAGTGGTGATAGACATCCTCCTTGTGGAAAGCCTCTTTTGGCCACTACTGTTCGTCTTGTGCCTGCTATCTCTGCATGTATCAGTCGGTGTTTCAGCATATTTTTCACCCATCCTGATATATTCTTGTTTATTCCTTCCCGATTCAGGGTTTCCTCTATCGACGTTGGGGTGGCTCTGTCGAATGCACCCTCCACGTCGAAGAAACAGCCTAGTGCGTACTCTTTGTTGCTTAGCGATCTCTGCACTCTGTTAGTCAGCGTGTGGAGGGCAGTTTCGATTGATTTGCCCTCCATGTAAGCGTGTTGGTTTCTGTGTAGAGGAGATCCGCTATTAGCCACTTGTTCTCTGATCAATCTATCTAATATCTTCTCTAGGGTTTTTAGTAAGAATGAGGAGAGACTTATGCATCTGAAAGCCTTGGCGTCTTGATACGTGGCCTTCCCAGGTTTCGGTATGAAGACTGCTCTTACTTCTCTCCATCTTTTTGGGATGTACTGATTCCTGATGCTGCAATTGTACATAGCCAGGAGGTCCTCGCCTATGTATTCAATTGCTGCTTGTAGCATTTTTGGGAAGATTTCGTCCGGTCCCGCTGCCTTATAGGGCTGGAACGAACTCACGCTCCACTGTAGCTGCTCCATTGTGATTAGTGTCTCCCCCCCAGTTCCACCCGCCGGGTGGATGTTGGTAGACATTTCATCATCTGTGTATTCTTCACATTCCGGAAAATGAGTGCTGAGCATCAGTTCCAGAATCTTGTCCGGATCAGAGATTAGTTCTTCTCCGCTTTTGATGCTGCCTAATTTGCAGGTGCTGTTTTTGGGGAACATCTTTGCTAGTCTCGCTGCGTCGGGGTATCTCTCTACGCCCTCGCAGAACGCTTTCTAGCTTTTCCTGTTCTCCCTCTTGCAGTCCTTTTTGAAGGCGTTTCTTTCTGTCTTATAGGCAAGCCAGGAGCTCTCGTCGCCCTTCCTCTGGGCTATTCTGAGGGCTCTTCTTGTCTTTTTTCTTTTCTTTTCAAGTGCTTTGGTCCACCATGGTTGTCCTTTACCTGGTTTGATCTCTTTTAGTGGGCATGCGTTGTGATATGCCCCTCTCAGAGTTTCATCCAGTCGGTTGGCTTCTCTTTCAAGGTCTTCGGTCCCTTTTAGGAGGTCTCGATCGATTGGGCTCCATTTCTCAATACCGGTTTGGTATGTTGCCCAGTCGGTTTTCCTTGCATTCCTGGTTAGAGTCTTCTCGATTTTGGCCTCCAGGCAAAAAGTTATGCGTCTGTGGTCCGATTTCGAGTCTCTTACGTCTACTTTCCAGTCTGTGATGTGCTGGCTTATCCTGTCAGTTGCTATGGTGATGTCCAGCACCTCTTCTCTGGCTTTTGTTACGAAGGTGGGCGTATTGCCCTCGTTCAGTATGTCAAAGCCTGTTGAGCTAATGAAATCTAATAGTAAGTCACCTTTATTACAACACACACGTTACGTTTACCGTTAATAAAACACGACGAAGTATCGACAGTAGCTTGCGCGGTCACGATTCAATTCAGGTGTACACAAAGTTATTAAATAAGCGAACGACACGTTTTTGGATATCAGAGATTTTTAGTGTATTTTAGTTAGTTTAAACATAACAGCTCTCTGCGGTCTAGCTCGCTCTCTGCGGTCGCTTTCTTGCAACCTCTCTCCCCGCTCCCCGCGTTTCCCCCTTGCATCGTTCGACTTTGACTCTGCGTATAAATAAGCAGATTTAATTGAATCAATTCGCGAGTGCTTGTAATATTCCCTCTAACCCCTCCAACTAAGCTAAATTGCTTGTGTTAGGAGTGGGTTCACGTCAGTAGTGTAATGGCCAGGATTCGAACCCGGGATCACTCGATCGTAAGGCCGACTCCTTAGCCGCTGAGCTACTGCTTTTTCCTTCCAGAGTGGAATTATTATTCCGTTTCTGAGACTCCTTCAGCGTGATTTACGCAAATTCATGCTTCTTCCATCAAAAATGAAGAACTCACCTTATAAACATCAAGTAATTCACGATGTTAATCAGGACTCACCGACTGGCTTTTGATGAGCGTCTGAATGGCATTAAACGCGCGTTGTCAGCCATTAGATGTAGCTCAGGCAGCAACCTTACCAAGAAAGCTGTCAATGCGAGAAGCAGCATCAATGCACGGGCATCATTGATAATATAAGCACACCTCCCCATATATGGAAGCTAGATGGGCACACCATTATTCCTACACCTGAGGGGGCCATCTCAAAAGATGACCATGGGTCGGCCGGCGTGCGAAAGATATGTTACTGGGTATCTCAACTTCGGCAACTGAAGACCCAAGACGGTGGAGTGCGTTTGGAGGTCCGCCCTGTAAAAAAATCGCGCTTTAAAAAGTGACAAACAAGAAAATATCAAGGATAGCCGTGGTGGTATGCCACTTTTCCCCAGAATAATTTGTTTTGTTAGAGTTTAGAGCGTGATTTTTCGGTAGTCGGGGTTTTTGTTTTAAACTTTGTTTTTTTTTTTCAATTATTTTGGGGCAAGGTAAAACTAATGCATTTGATACTAAACACGGCATATTTATCTCAAATTTATTTTTTAACACACTACCTTATGCGCTAGAGGGCGCCACACAAGATTGAGTGACACGACATATAGCGTATAACCATCGGACGATCAAGCCGTTTGTAACGATACCTCATTTGTCCAGTTCTAATAAATAGTTGTGGAGCCATGAGGGAACAAATGAACATACATACATAGCCTGTCAAAATCATAACCCTCCTTTTGGCTTCGCCGTAGTCGGGCTTCGCCGTAGTCGGGTAAAAAAGTCGCTTGCCCTAAAGGTAGCGTGTGAGCTACGACGCCTATGACCGTAATAGAAATCATAAATAAAGTAAGTATGATTGCCACTTGCAGACGAAGCAGTGTTTATTGAAAGGACGCAATAATAAGCTATTTATAGTTAGACTAGCGTTTTGCCCGCGGTCCGCCCGCATGGATGTCGGTTATAGCCTATGTACTTTCTCATGGTCTAATCTACCCCTATATCAAATTTTATCAAAATCGGTTCAGTGGTTTAGGCGTGAAACCGAACATACAGACAGACAGAGTTACTTTCGCATTTATAATTTTAAGTATGGATATTTTTAGGGTTATCCGTGTGGTGACAGAGAAAGAATACTAGTATCACTACACCCCATCTCATTCGAAGGGTATCGTAAGAGGCGACTGACGGCAAAACACGCAGACGCGCAGGGCTAAGATGCCATCCATATACGGTGCAGAGTATACCTGCTAGAACCAAGCGTTTCAGTGACTCATTCCTATGCCGCACCACTAAGACCTGGATCTCGCTGCCAGCTCACGTGTTTCCTTCTTCCTACAGTCCCGGGTCCTTTAAGCGGGGCGTGAAAGGGCATCTAATGAGGCTGTCAAGCTGAGTGCCACCCCTGTTAACTTGGTACATGTTTGCGATGGTGACCCTCTCTCCGAGACTTTGCCTTTAGCTTAACATCGAGCGAGGTGGATTCAAATTAACGTTTACTAGATAAAAAAAAAATTATGTCAGACTTATTTTATTTTACCCTCATACTTTAAGTGTGAATATGTTAATAGCATAAAATATATTAACTTACTCATTAACATAAAAATTGCAGGCGCTTGTACTAAATTATCCTTATTTAGATTATGATGTATAAAAGTTATTGAAAATGGCATTATTGAAAACGAAAATTATAGCAAATACATTTATGGATTTAAATTATTATGACACTTGATCAATTATGACCAATGAAATTAGTGAAAGTCATTTTATGTCATTTCACGATTATGGCAACTGAAACGTTATTTCTAATGAAATTATGGCATTTTAGTAAATTATGACAAACATTAGTAAACCTCTTTCAATTATTTTTTATCGTGCGAAAAATCCCCACGGAGCCGGTGAAGGCGGTTATGTCGGACTCGAACCGACTAAAACGCACGCCGTCTTTGGGTCTTTGGTTGCCAGGGGGGGACCAATGTAGGAATCATCTCTCGCACCCCGGCAGATCCAGGACCATCTCTTTGGAGATGGCCCCCTTGGGGTTGTGGGTACCATAGTGTCGGCGGCACCAACGTTCACCCCCAGGCCCGCGGTACTAACCCGTCTGGTCATCGTGGAAACAGTAGGCCAAAGTCTCGCAATATTGGGAGATTTTGGCCTATTGTTTCCAGCAGTGGACTGCTGATAATAATTGATTGATTGATCTTTAGGGTTACGTTCCTCTAACGGAAAAGAACGGAACCGTTATAGAATTACTTCGTTATCCAATGCCAATGATACGGGGCCCTACGGGGTCAAGAATGAAGGAAACGACTGGTACGAGATCCAACAACTTTATTCAGTAGGTCCTGCTTTACAATAAAAAAACTACTCTAACTCAAAGTCGAGTGTCGGCTGGGGTTTAGGTACACGCCACTATAAACGGAAGGCTGAGTAATGTACTCAACTTGGGGTTCCGGGCTGGCCCCGTGCGAGTGTGATGTTGTCTTCCCCACAATGTCACCAGGCGTCGCGGCCGCTAGTCCGGTCCGCCGGAGTCGTCGCCAAGGACCGCTTCAAGCAACGCTGCGGTATGCGGTATGCGTTGTCGGACTCTCAATCATATGAAAAACGTCGAGAATGTTCTCTTGTTCCATCGCAGTATGCGTCAGCGGCGAGGGGCAAGCGCGGTGAAGTGGGGAGGTGTACTGCCGCACAGCGCGGCGTCATTCTCGGTTCAACACTGCGGTGTGCGGTGTGCGTTACTGAGTCAATATGGAATTTTTCGAAGACAATTTAATAGAAGTAGAAGCTGCGGCATAATCAACTGACCACCTCTCCGCAGGGACGCTAAATGCTGCGTCGTGACGCTGCGTTGCGGCGCATACCGCAGCGTTGTGCGTCATGATCACCAGACCAAAGCTTCACACAGACGTGTGTTGTCATGACGTTTTTCTCAGCAATGCGTGGTGGCATCAAGTTGAATATGAACATTTTACATTGTGAACCAAAAATTGGCTCTTAAGATTACAGGTTAAACCTAGTTTAAGAGGCAGTATTTAATTTTTTGTGGTAATACAATAATGGCAACATTTGACTGTGTTCAAAAATTTTAATTAATTTATCTACTTAATGTATCTATATATATAAAAATGAACCCCTATTTCCCTTGGTCACGACATCACGCGTGAAGGGCTGAACCGATTTCGCTAATTCTTTTTTTGTTGTGTTCGTTATTGTTAGGAGAAGGTTCTTATGAAAGAAAAACTGAAGAAAATTGCGCGGAAAATTAGAAAATTTAAGAATACATAACCACCATATAAAGTAGCTGATCTGACATACGCCATGTCTAAATTTTGAATTTGGAATACGAATTGGAAAAAATGTGTTTATTATTCTAATACTGCTGTATGATATTCTTCTATGTTATCTGACGTTTGATATAGAATTGACATAATGCGTACAAATATCGTCAGAGGGTGATTAGTAGACATTCTTCTGAATTAACAAAATGCCCGTTGCTTGGGCCGCGAAAATATTTATGGTGGCAATTTTTTTATTTAGGTCGAAAAATTGATGGTTTATGTTAGTATGAACGCCCTTGAGCGTAGAGGTATATGGTTGTATCGGTCCCATAGGTATATAGGCTCCGTAGGTCTAAGTATGGGCCCCGGTGACCTATTAGTGTCGGGAGCTCCGTGGGCGTATGGGGCACGAATCGAAATGCTTTCCGTTTTCAAAATAATTAGGAGAATTTGATACAACTAATTGATTCTAATTTCTAAGGTGAGGCGAAACGAAGTTTGCCGGGACAGCTAGTAAATAATAATAAATAATTTCATACTAAGTACGCGAGAGAAAAATTTAACTTCTAAATCAAGGGGATAAAAACATATTGCCGTTTATGTAGCCTTAAGTTCGTCCCGCAATCCAGTTTTGTATGGAATCGTTAAAGTGCTAGCCCGACTCGCTCTTGGCCTTTGTTGTTTACTAACTAAGCTAGAAAATGTAAGTAGGCACGTTCGTAAGTAGGTTTTAGTATCAGGGGACGTTAAGCGGGGTGGGGATGAGTCGCCCAGGGTGGTGGCGCGTCGATATTCCGAGCGCCTATCTAACTCAAAGGTGACAGACTGACTCAAATAGTGATCTATCAACGCACAGCCCAAACCACTGGACTGATGACGTAGGCATCCGCTAAGAAAGGATTTTTGGAAATTCTGCTACTAAAGGGGTAAAATAAGGGATGGAAGTTTGTATGAAAATCCGTCATTTTCAGAGCTAGATGCACTAAATTTCATAAACCTGAAATAAATGAACACGTGTATCAGCGTTTTTCAAAATTTTACTACTAAGAGGGTAAAATAGGTGATAAACTTTTGTATGGAAAGTTCGTCATTTTCAATGTTAGAAGCATGAAACTTCGTACACGTCTTTTGAGCAATGTTTTGTCGCGATAACCGACATCCACGCGGGCGAAACCGCGAGCAAAAGCTAGTTTACCAATAAGGGAGGGGAATTTTGATTCCCAAATCAATTCGGCGTCGGCCAAGGTCCATTAAGGTAAGACACCCGATTTCAGATTCCAGATTTTGCAAGCCACTATAACAAATAAATAGATAGATAGAAATAGAATATGGGTTTCTTCAAGAAGGTTCTAACAGGGTCGGCAGCACGAGTGTGACTCCCCTGGTGTTGCACACGTCCATAGGTTTATAGGATGGTATGGTATGGTATGGTATGACGGGCTATTATCCGCAACTCCACGACAAGGCGCGGTTTTTGCGTGAGGGTGGGCATTTTATTCGATCCACCCCAACTCGTTGAAGAACGCCAGCAGGCTATTCACACTGCTGGTGATCTCCCGGAGCGTACCTGTGTTTCCGAAGTACTTAGCCCTGTATGTGGCGGTTTCAGGACAGTGTAGAAGCACGTGTGCCGCAGTTTCTTCCTCGTTCATGCAGGCTCTGCAGAGAGGGCTGTCGGTGATACCTAAAATATAAAGGTGTTTATTGAAGGAACCGTGCCCCGTGATGGCAGCCGTAGCCGTGCGTAGTTGCCGTTTGTCCAGTTGTCGAAGGCGCCTGGTCAGTCTGCTATCAAGCACAGGGAGTGCTTCTCTGGAGGTTTATAGGATAAACTTAACTGTAAATAATCCTGTGCACGAATTATACTAAAAAAATAAAATAAGCCACGGCAACCATTTTCCATCAGTTGCTTGCCTGCCACCTAAGCTGGAGGCCCCACTTGTGCGTTGCGCTGCGTCGTCGCAACGGAGCAGGATCATTCTTAGACATTTAGGGTGAGGCCCCATTTGTGCGTTGTGCTGCGTCGTCGCAACGGAGCAAGATCATTCTTAGATATTTTTATTTTTTAGTAAAAAAAAATATAGCAATGAGACCAATTCCTTTGAATGTTTAAGGATGATTGATCCTACTCCGTTGCGAAGACCCAGCACAACGCACAAGGCTGAAGGCACTATTTGTGCGTTGAGTTGTGTCGATCAGGTCACTCTCAGAAATTTGTAACCAAGTAAAATAGGCTATTTGACTAATTTATTAAGCAGTATTGGTAAGAATCGACGACCTAGGCAAATAGCCTATTATACCAATGAGTGAAATTTCTTTAAATTTCTAAGAATGACCTGTTCAGCGCAACGCAACGCAGCGCAACCAGCTCAACGCACAAGTGGGGCCTCAGCCTTAAGGGAATTTGTCTCATTGCTATAATATTATTTGATTAAAAAGTTCAATGAATGAACCTGATCCGTTGCGACGACGCGACGCAACGCACAACGCATCACCCTAAGCGGTAATTACTCGACTGCGTAATGGTTTTCGAGTCTATGTATGTATGTCCATTTATTTGGCACGGCCTACAGCCTGAACGGCTTGACGGATTTGGACATGTGTCATTTGATTCGCAGTGATTGTGTGAGTGACACTATGTATATTGAAATTTCGAGAAAATCTAAATAGCGGATTAATGGCGCCAAAACGTACGAGTATGTTGTCAAAAATATTTTTGACTCAAACTTATCGAGTAGGGTATCAAAATGAAGGAAATTAGGAGATTACAAAAAGATATACATGTCAAATCATAACTAAAAAGCATAAAATAAAACAAATGATTAAAAAATAAAAAACCCGACTGCCACTGAAATGATCGAAGTAAGTTTGATTGCAGGCGGTACCCATTAATTTTCTTTCGGTTTATGGTTGGCAAATGGGTACCGCCTTCTATCAAACTTATTTCGATCTTTTCAGTGGCAGTCGGGTTTTTTATTTTTTTATAATGTTTTTTTTTTGTTTTAAAAGGTTCCACGGCCTCACAGGCCGTAGTTGAAATGAGCCATTTTAGTCAGTGAGATTAATGTTTTCAACCAAAAAAACCTTGTTCCTGTGATTCCTGAGATTAATGTAAAATTGTGACGTTCATATGTGCTCTTTATGTGCCTAATCTGAATAAATAAAATCGATTCTTTGGCTTCCTGGCTTCGCCTGGCCTGTGGTATACTTCGAAACCCCGTATCACTCCGATAAACTATTATATTCTGCCGGATTTCTTGACATTTGTTATGACTTGAATGAAAAAATCATTCATTGTTTCCAACAGTTCGTAAGAATGTTGGTAGATGGCTCCATCGTCGCTCTTAAAGACGGATATAAAGAGAAGGAAAATTTGAAATGATGCAGGTGTGGCTCAATAGCTCAGTTGGAAGAGCATTCCCCCTTTAAGGGAAAGGTCGTGAGTTCAAGTCTCACTTGAGCATTTCATTTTTTCCGATGTTTTTCGAATTTGTGATGACTGCTCCGCTCCCTCGAGTAGTAGCGTGATGATATCCCGTTTATCGAGAAAGGTTCTAGGCTACCTAGAACCTTTTTCGATAAACGGGTTATACAAAACAAAAAAAAAACAATTTTAAGTGAGCTGTCAAACATGTCATAACAAGACGTGTTATGAGTTTATGACGTAAATCGCGTGACAAGGCGTGACAAATTATATCCAACGTTTATGAGTTTATTATAACTCCGTTTGGTTAGATAAACGAACTAAAGGCAAACAGTCTTATTGTGTATCTAAATACTTTAATAAATTAAAATCTTGTATGACCTCCCTTTGCAGCGATTAGCCTGACATACTTTGATTGACCAGCTTATAATGGAGAAAGGGTTTATTATTTTTAAGAAACAAAAGTTTCGAATTTGGAATACATTTTTTATCATACCCCGTCGCCGTGTCTTTTTGTGCCGGTAATATATCTCAACTAAATGATTACCCATATTGGAGGAAAAAGGCAATATTAGTAGGTAATTTCGATTCCTAATATTCTTAAAAAAAATAGAAGCAGATCGGGCTGTTGTCTTTGCCTACACTGGAGGGAAATAGGTGTGTTTGTGAATAAATAAAATAAATAAAAAAATAAAAATTTTATTCATTTAGAAAAAATGCACTTTTACATAGTGAATACCTCTGCTAAACTGTACAACAGTTTGTTGGCAGATGAAGCTCCCTAGTTACAATTTACAACACACTTTTCCCTTAAATTTCATATTGTTGTTCTTACTTACATTTGTTGAATTTTTATTTGAAGTCGAATTTTTAATTAAACGACGTAAAATTGTCCACTGCCGTAGCACCCCGTGATACGAGTACCTATACTCAAAAGACAACCAAGAAACATGTACTGCGCGTATTGAGCACATAGAAAGAAAGAAAGAAAGAAAGAAAATTGGTTTTTATTGCGGATTAAAACACATGCACATATCTAAATATAAAAGAAATCCAAACAATAAATAATAACAAAAACAAAGAAAACAATAAACACACACGCACATGTTGGGCCCATTTTAAGTCCAAGATATAGGTATGAAAAGTGATCGTCTCCACGAAATGTATACCTTTATAACATTTACAATATTTTCATCGGTTTTCTATATAGATATTTACATTCATGGGAATAAATAACCCTTCTTGAAAAAGAGCTAAATAACATTATAATCATTTAAAAAACTAAAAAGCTTTTAGCACATACCAAAAATTACAATAGTCTATCCGCCATTTTGGACGTCCGCCATATTGGATTTAAGTCACGTGACTACTTTTTCGTATTCCTGACAGCAAACCCTTTCATTTGATACCCATATGATGAGGGTGGATTTCAAACAGCCAGTCCGCAATCTTGGAGAGACCGCCATATTGGATTTATAATGACGTTTCTTAGCTGGTCATGTATTGTCATCAGAACTCAGAGCGTGTGCAGAATGTCATCCTAATCGAAGACCGGGAAGTGGGTCAAAATAAGATTCCAAGGTTTTCTTACATACATAGTTACGAGTGAAGCTAATAAAAGCGTCTTAAAATATGCAAAATTCAAATTATTATAAGGTACGATAGTTGTGCGATTTACGGCCAGTCCTATGACGTTATTCGTTCGACGTGTAGGGACGGTCTCTATAAATATACTGAACAATGAAAGTTATTTCATATTATGGCGGAGCGCGAGCTATATGGAATGTTAAAATGCCACTGCGTACAACGGCAAAACAGACCGTGAGAGTATACGCTGTGGTATACGCACCTAAAGCAAAGCCAACGAGACGATAGAAAAAAAGGTAAACAAAGCGACCATTACTGAGTTACGTTGCGGTAACTAGCGATTATTTTCTCTGGCCTTGTCGCACATGTCACACGTACGCGACAATGGCTGAGCGACAGCTGTCGTTGCGTGTTTCGTAATACAAGAAAGCTGTCAGCACAGCGGTTCTAAACTGTCAGATCCGCCATCTTATGAGCAATTTCATTCCTGTCTGGAATGCGCTTGAAATTTTCAAATGAAAATATTTGGAACCGCTGAAACTTTGTTTACCTTTTTTCTCTCGTTTCGTTGACTTTACTTTAGGTATATGCTTGTAACCGGGTGCGCTTCTTACTTCTTCTTCTGTCCAGTCGACGGCATGTTATATCATATCTTGTTTGTCCAAAGTACAGCCACTCTGAAAGCGTTCTTAGAAACACTATTGAGTTCTTCCTGTATACATGTGTATGGAAAAGTAGCACATGTTAGCAGGTGGTTCATAATTTGCGACGTAGCTCTGCATTCACACCGTGGATCCACGCCATCCGATCAGTGGATTCAGAGTGCTAAGTTATCTATCCGCTTAGTGTTAAGTTATCTGAGCGCTACCGTGTTTGGAGGGCATTTGGTCCCTGCTGTCAACATTCGTAAGGCCAAGATGTGAGCCCGCGGCTACCTGAACAACTCTCTTAGTAGTATTTTTTTTCGTGCGGAAATCCCCTCGGATACCTCCCCTGCCGGAGCCGGAAGGGGAGGTTATGTCGGACTGGAACCGACTAAAACCTCACATCGACTGTGGGTCGTGGTGCTAGGCCGGAGGTGAGGTTGTCATTGACATATCCCTCGCACCCCGGCCCTTACGGTCTGGCCCTCCTCGGAACTCTCTTAGTGGTTGGCTACTAACTAAAACTCATTCTACAAGAACTTGTCGTATCTAGTTTAACCTATATCTGTGACTATAACACATATATACATATGTGTTAATGTATAGGTAGCATATGAACCCATTTGCCGGAGGGTCTTAATAGGTTTGCGAGCACTTTTGACCTCAATCGGGAAGCGAATTGTGTGGGTGGCTAATGGACTGATTTGATAGAGTTTGGTTGCGTATACTAATAAATAAATGGATATTTACTGGCTGGTAGGTAGGTGTGACCACTCTTTCATTTATTGACAATGACTTCTATGGAATACTGTTTAGGTATACGTAAAAATTAACGCTAAGCCTATACAAATAGATGTTAAAAAATATTATAGCTGGTCTAAACTGAAATAACCTACCAGTACTTCTACCATCCTACCAGTACTTCGTCTGTGTAAAAACGCTGGTTGTTTCGTGAACTATGATGACATGTATGCAAACCTTGCGGTCGTCTAGTGGCGTAATTGTGCGAGCCGAGCGGCGCGAATAATACCTGCGGCGAACGAACGAATGCTAACCTGGTTTCTCGACTTATTAACGTACTGCCCCTACTATTTAACGCCTTAGGCATAGATAATAAACCGCATAGGTTTCTGTAATGCTAATGTATCTTTGCTGCATACAAATTGCTTATACGATAAATAAATTTTAAAAAAGATCTTGCATAGAACAAGACGTGCGCTCGCTCGCGCGTTCTGTCTCATAATGACTAATTGACCAACAAATCCGAAAACAATCGTCGTTGATTTGTTTGTTTGTGTAACGGAGATGGTGGCTTAGACAAACGTATCTGCGTCTCGTTCCAAATTCGGAATTAAAAATTCATTCCCGCTGCATTCACATGCATTCACAGTAACAAAATTTTCTTGGAAGGTTCATTAGAAGATTCTTACAGGGTCAGCAGCACGAGTGTATCGCAGTTTTGGTGTTGCACCGTTCATACTCCGTAGTCCACGGTAACCGGTGAGCCGCGGGCTTATCTGCACTGTGAAAAAATAACCCATTATACTTGTCCACAGGACTCCAGCGCCTCTAACAGAAGCTGAGGACTTAGAATGGGACTTATCTCACGATATCGACGTAAACTATCTCCAGAATACGCCAAGACTTACAAGGGAAGAAAGAAATGATATCGAAATACTCTATAACGATAAATATATACCATTAAACAAAATTGGAGATCCAGAAATGACTCCAGTTTCCGGTGTAGAAGTTTTTGCAGAATCAGATAATTCTATTGAACGCTTCAAACGAAGTATTCTAGAGAATTTAGCAATCAGTGCAGTTACAGAATCTTCTAAAATAGTTTCTAATACAAGTAAAGAAAGAAAAAATAACCAAATACTATATAAGAATAACTATACGCCTGATAAGAATGGTGATAGAAAGAATGACCCAAATTTTGGCAATTCCGCTCGATACATACGGAGTGCTGTAGAAAATGTAACTTCAACGGAATCTTATAGAACTACTTCTGGAGACCTGGTAGGTGTTTCTGCAGACCCGGAACTTCAGGAGATGAATAGGAAAACTCGCCAAGTGACCCAAGAGACAGATTTCAGTGCGAGGGCTGATTTCATCGAAGTAAATATGGACGTCAATGTTGAAGGACTGAGGATTGAAGAGTCTGAAAAGGATCCTAAAATTACTGATGCTGGTGTTCCCAGTATTTTAGCTGACAGTAGGGTTACCTTAAGGTACGTAAATAAAAAGTAAAATATTCTATCCGAGGGGAAGGCCTTCACAGGGCTTTAGCTGCTTCAGCTTGCACCTCGGAGCCCATAATGAAGGCCTCGGACTTTTTCTCGATTTGGTTTGACTTACCCGGTTTTTTACCCCCGACGCAAACACGATGGAGTGTTATAGGTTTCACGTGTCTGTGTGTTTATGGGAGAGACTGCCTTTAAACCGCCTAACCCCGGAAGAAATGCCTGCGTCATCACGAGTTCGGAAGGGGAAGACCTAGGCGCACTTATCTGGACCAAATCGGGGAAGTTTTAGAAAAGGGCCAAGTCAGGAGTACCTTAAACCGACGAGCATGCACCAAGAATGTAATGCGAGTGAATGAAGCGAGAGTAGTATGTCAGGATCGTAGCAAATGGAGATCCGTGATGTCTGCCTATGGGAAACTGACGTGATTTTATGTATGTATGTTTTTAGGAATTTTAGCTGCCAATTTTAGCCATCGAGCAAGAATCGATCTAAACCTAATATATTTAAATGTTGTTATAGATTATTCGGCGGCGGCCTAACTTCTAGAACTGTGATAGCTTTCACCCACGAGGTACAAGAAGCTGGTCAACCATGCAAGTTTCTTCTCAAAGGAGAATATATAGTAAGTATCCCAACTCTTCTCTTCGTATAAGGCGACTAATTGATAGGGCTGTTCTCCATCCGACAGTACCTTCCTGATGGAAAGGGGTTGCCGTGGCCTGTGACCGTGTGCAACACCAGAGGCATCACACTTAAGGTGCCGCACCACTAAGACCTGGAACTCCCTGCCAGCTCACGTGTTTCCTTCTTCCTACAGTCCCGGGTCCTTTAAGCGGGGCGTGAAAAGGCATCTAATGAGGCCGTCAAGCTGAGTGCCACCACTGTTAACATGGTAAATGTTTACGATGGTGACCCTCTTTCCGAGACTTTGCCTTTAGCTTAACATCAGGCGAGGTGAAGTCAAATCGACGTGTACTGTATAAAAAAAAAAGGTGGCCGGTCGGGTCCGGACTAGATTTCGGGCCCGGGCAGCCAGCGAAGAGCGAAGGTGAATCGGGCGTTGAGGTCGCAGAATGACCTCCGTCCTCCATGAGCGCGGGCCTGGGGGTGATCGGTAGAGCCGCCTGTCACCCTAGCAGAAGCAGGCAGCGGCGCAAAGTGCGCCTCCCCATACCCGGGGCTAGATGGGGACACTATGGTCCCTACAACCTGAAAGGGGCCACCTCGAAAGAGATGGTCCTGGATTTCCTGCATCCTCACCTCCGGTAACCAAAGACCGTGTCAGTCGGCGTGCTGTTTTAGTCGGTTCGAGTCCGACATAACCTCCTCTTCCGGCTCCGGGGGTATCCGAGGGGATTTCCGCACTTGCGCTGCCGACCCCATCCTTATAATCCCCTATTTAGGACCAACTAACCGTATCGGTCGCCACAGATGTTCGTATGGCAAACGGGACCAATGTCGTAACGTGTTCTCTGAGGCACTTTTTTGATATTTGAATTCGTTGTTTCAATGTCTATTCCTGTTAGCCCCCATACCTTAATTACTTTAAAAGGTAGAGAGAATCCATTTCTTGATTAGATTCCCAAACTTTTCAGCTAGTCTAATAAACGTACTACACACTACTATCGGTTCTCGAACTCACAATAAAGTCACTAAAAAATTAATCCGTAGGACAGTCAGCGTCATAAATATATTGCCCATGAAGTCTCAAAATGATCTCAAAACTCTCGTATTAAGAGCAAATCAAACTGTTTTATTGATTTGTATGGTATTTTTGTCCGAAGTAAAGGTGTGTACCAAATATCAGAACAATCGGTTGACTGAAAGGGTGTCAAACACTAAATTAAGATCGTTTTGTGCATTTTGTTCGTCAACATCTTCTGATGCTGACTGTACACTCTGTCCTCTTAATTTCATATACCGTAAACTGCTTAAATATTTATTTACAGGTAAGAGAGGGCTCGTTAGGCCCAAGAACGGCTCTATTCGACATCGTAGCCCCGCCTCCAAACCCGGACGGAAATCTCTACATATGTGCCAAAAATTTAAAACCAGGGAATCACGATCCATTTAAAGACGAAGAAAAATACCTCCACCAAGGGACTGATACCTTCAAAATGCTTGAATCACATCAAAAACTGTTACCCCTATGGGCAACTATGACTTTAATAATGACGTGTTTGACATTTTCCGCCCTTTTTTCTGGCCTAAACTTAGGTCTGATGTCGTTAGATCGAACTGAATTAAAAATTATATCGAATACCGGGACTGAGCAAGAAAGAAAATATGCCCGAGCAATCATGCCTGTGCGGGATCACGGGAATTATTTGTTATGCAGTATTCTTCTAGGAAATGTGGCAGTGAATTCGACTTTTACGATACTTCTGGATGAGTTGACGTCTGGACTGTTCGCGGTTATATTTTCGACATTGGCGATCGTGTTGCTGGGTGAGATAACACCGCAGGCGATTTGTTCCCGACACGGACTCATGGTAGGGGCCAAGAGTATCATGGTTACTAAGGTGAGTTGATGTTTTTGTATATGTATAATGCTAATTTATGAAATTACATTTGCGATTTGAAAATATTTCATCATTGCATCAGAGACCAGTCTTTTGAAGAAACTTGTAAACAGTATAGCCTCAAACTATGACCCTTAAGAGCTGAGCAATGAAAAACAAAAACGAATAAAACAGTGCAGTGGGTGAAACCGCAGGGCATAGCTAGTTATATACAGGGTGTATTTTTGAAACGGGGCAGTAAGGGCAAGTACCTTAACCGTTGCAGTTACAGCAAAACATTCTTAAAAGACCTTCCCTAACTTTTTGGGACATTTTGAACTGCCTTCACAGATTTTGTAAAAAACTTACAGTTAGCAAAAAAAATTCAAAAAGTTCAAATTTTTTTTTTATGCCAGTCGATTCTATTTCATGTGGGGATCAAAAAACTCTATGGGACCATTTTAGCTTTCAGTACTAGAAAAGACAGAAATCGCCAAAAACGTTTCCCATACATTTCGTACGGAAATATGATAAATCAACTCGAAACTCATAGGTCAGGTAAAATTTTGAACTTTTTTAAATAAAAAAAATCATTTAAACATTTAAGAAATTGGTTTATGAAATAAATTGCTCAAAATGATTTCCATTTTCACGAATTTTGATTTGATTTAAATCGTTTATTTCTTTTTAAATAGTACAAGTTTCTTACAAACATATCCCACAAAGTCTATCCTTTTTTGCACTGAACGAATGGCGGCTAATAATGTTCTGGGATGAATATTACGTAAAATGGTCATTAATGCATCCTTGAGCTCTTGAACACTGGCGTACGTGGTCTTATACACCTCGTTTTTCACGAAGCCCCATAAAAAAAATCAAGTGGTGTTAGATCGGGGCTACGAGGTGGCCAATGTGTTGGACCATGTGTACCTATCCACTGTGTACCGAATAGGTGGCTCAAATTGGAACGTGAAAGGTGACTGTTATGTGGCGGAGCACCATCTTGTTGAAAATGAACTGTTCGCAATTCCGACAGGGGCCATTCGTCCATCTCGTTTTCAAGATGGTGTAAAATGACTTCATTATACATGGCAGAATTCAGTTTCCCTTCATAAAATTCCACCATTATGACTCGATTGGACATTATACCACACCAACAGTTGAATGAGAAGCGAACCTGATTATGACTTGCCGTAACTCTTAGTGGATTTTCTTTGGACCAATAGTGGTGATTTTTTCTGTTGTACATACCGTTATTGGAAAAATTCGTTTCGTCTGACCACAGTATGTAATTTAAAAATTCATGATCTCTGCTTATTTTTCCTCTTAGCCATCTGCAAAAAGTAAGCCTTCGAACATCATCACCCGGATGTAACACTTGAACTATGCGCCCATATCGATAGCACTTGTAGCCGTATTTTTTCCATATCTTTATCACAAGGGAGTGGGATACACCTACTTCAAGGGCGACTTGCCTGGACGATACCTCTGGATATGCTTCGACATAAGTCAGAACCGCAATCTCCGTGTCCATGTCCACACGAGGCTGCCGCTTTCTTTTGAAAGAACCCTGCAATTCCAGGTTTTTCAAAAGATTTGTAATAACCTTTCTTGTTGGCACATGCCGCAACGGATACTTATTGCGGTACCACACTAATGCAGCTCCCGCATTTCGATTATTGACAAAATACGCTTCTAATAAGTCAATTTTTTCACGATTAGAAAACATTTTAGCGAAAATCCTTAATTAATAACTCATACGAAGTTTCTCAGCTGAAACTAAGTATAACACACAGATTTTCGAATCAAATTCGAAATTTGAGGGTAAAAATTCTTTTTATTTACTTTACAGTCAATTCTACCCACTTCCTGGCCATAACAAAAAGTTAGACCATCGTAGAAATTTGTTTCTGTTGCCGAAATGTATGGGAAACGTTTTTGGCGATTTCTGTCTTTCCTAGTACTGAAAGCTAAAATGGTCTCATAGAGTTTTTTGATCCCCACATGAAATAGAATCGATTGGCATAAAAAAATTTTTTTGGACTTTTTGCATTTTTTTTACCAACTGTAAGTGTTTTACAAAATCTGTGTATGCAGTTCAAAATATGTCAAAAAGTTAGAGAAGGTCTTCTAAGAACGTTTTGCTGTAACTGCAACGGTTAAGGTACTTGCCCTTACTGCCCCGTTTCAAAAATACATCCTGTATATTAGATTAATTTAGCAAATTGTAGGTAGGTATTTGAATTTCGGTTGTGCGTAGTACAATTATATACACATACCTATTCATGCCCAGGTTAGGTAGAGATCTATTATACAAACAATTAAAAAGCTACCTATCTTATTAAATACAAAGCCTACTGTGTCTATGTATTTTCCATAACCCGGGAATAAAACCCGAGTCCTCATACACAGCAGCCGTACTCGTATCACTGCTCCATCGAGGCAGTAATAACCACTCAAGTATTTTTTTTCGACAGGCAGTGATGGCTCTGACAGCACCCCTAGCATTCCCGGTCAGTAAGCTCCTAGACTACTTCCTAGGCGAGGAGATCGGCAGCGTCTACAATAGGGAGCGGCTTAAGGAACTTGTGAAGGTTTGTACCTACCGTTACTTTTTTTGTAGGTCGTAATCTTATTTCTAACTTTCATGGGAGTGACTGAGATTTTACTTTCTATCCCCGAGAAGGAAATCTTTGCAGAGGCTTGTTCGTTAAGGCCGGGTTGCAGTGCGACGTAGCTACTTATCGCAATGCCATATAGATGTTATGTTTTTGAAAAAAAATATATCTTCGTACATATATATATATATATATGCTCACGCCTGTACGTACATCCCCAAAGGGGTAGGCAGAGGTGTATTAACACCCACATTTCGCCAACTATCAGTCTATTGCCATTAAGCGGGAACTTAGTTATGGGCTGTATGTTTACTGTCGGATAGAGATCAACCCTATCCTTAGTCGCCCTCTACGACCCCCACAAGAACAGATGGGGTGGTCCTATTGTACTCCAGTGTAAACCAATTCGGCGTGATAAAATATAACTTTACCGGCACTTAGATATTTTGTGCTCTTTTTTAATACAAACTTCTAAATTATTTGAAAATGGCGTTTTAGTGTGAAATGTGTATGAAATAGCGATTTGGAGCATTTTAGAGTCATGTTTTATCTGGGTCTGTGTGTTTAGCTACGTATAAAGTATGTATTTACAAAAAAAAATCTAGGTATGTTTATCCACCTTCTAGATTCCATAATACAAGCTAGTTACGCTATGACCATGGTCTAGATAGCGTTGTGTAGAAAGTTGTAGAATGTAGAATGTTTGACGTTAATTTCTATCGAGTCAATTATTATTATGAATCGTGTTTCTATCTTCTCTCTATTAACTGTGTAGTATATTTTCAATAAATCCATTAGTCCACCGCAGTCCTCTGCCGGACCCAGTACGCGAGTAGTATACTTTAAGAATATGTTTTTTAGGCGCAATATAACAAGTAACAAAAATACATCTTTTATTTATTTGTTAAAGGTACGCTTACAGATTACAAACATCCATGCCATGATCAAGCATTTAGAGACAGATACAATCATATATGAGATCTAGACAGTATTCCAAATATAGCATACACATCGTGAAACGAAAAAAAAACATGATACCAAAATGGCAAAATATATATTCGCCATGCTTATACTAAATTTATCTCATCTAGAATATCCTTAATTCTGTAGTGACACGAATTAGGAAACACATGCAAATGTAAATTAACTGCTATTTCGTGAGTGGATTTAATAATATTTTGGAAGAAATCTAAACACAAGACATTACAAAAAAAAGTTATATAACTTGATATAAATATGTTTAGCCTCTGTGGCGTGGCGGTAGTGCACGCGACTGCCACGCAGGAGGCGCTTCCCGCTCAGTGCAAATATTTGTATGCATGAATATGGCTATTTGCATTGGTCTGGGTGTTTCTATGTATAATATGTATGTATTTACAAAAAAAAGTATATAAGTATGTTTATCCGCATTCTAGATTCCATTACACAAGCTATGAAAGCTTACCATGGGTCTAGATAGCGTTGTGTAGAATGTTGTGGAATATTTATTATTTATTTATTATTATTAAAAACGTTAAAAACTACTGCAACCCGGCCTTAATCAGCAGATGACTGTTAAATTAATTACTTTTTTTTTTGAAGTCAGGAGTCACTCTGCCATAACTACACAGGTACCTAATCAGAAATTTCATATACAGTACCCTGTACAGTTGTAGACATTGTTGTTGCAAATAATGTTAAAATATCACAACTACGGTTATGCCACTGACACTGCAAAATATACTTAAAATCAAAGGATTTAAAGTTCAAACTAACTTTTAAACTCTCGCGTTACATGATATACAATAATTATAACGATAATTAACGCGATCATGGTATATAGGTACATACCTTTGGTTTGCCTGACGTTTCGACCAGGTTACACCGGCCGTGGTCACAGCCAGTCACAAGCTGGCTCAAGCAAAAATAACAAAATCAAAGGTACCATGATCGCGTTAATTCCCGTTATAATTATTGTATACTAGCTTTTGCCCGCGGCTCCGCCCGCGTGGATGTCGGTTATCGCGACCAAACATAGCCTATATCCTTCCTCAAGGTCTAATCTACCCATGTACCAAATTTCCTTAAAATCGGTTCAGCGGCTTAGGCGTGAAAGGGTAACATACAGACAGACAGACAGACAGAGTTACTTTCGCATTTATAATACTAGCTTTTGCCAGCGGCTCCGCCCGCGTGGAAGTCGGTTATCGCGCCCAAACATAGCCTATGTCCTTCCTCAAGGTCTAATCTACCCCTATTCTAAATTTCATCAAAATCAGTTCAGTGGTTGCGGCGTGAACGCGTAACATACAGACAGACAGACAGAGTTATTTTCGCATTTATAATATTAAAGTATGAATTTGAAGTCCAAAATTAAAAGAAACCCTATAAGAACATAACAGTGAACTTTAAATCGATGTGTTCAAAGTTCAGGCTGGTTTTATCGTCACGCCGTCAGGCGCGCCGCTGAGCAGCGCGCTGTTAACAGCACGCGTTTGAACGGCGGTGCACTATAAAACGAGATTAGTAGCACGCGTTCCGCTGCTGTGAGACAGTCGTGTACAATATTATGAAGGTGAATGCGAGTCGAGTACTGGCTATTTACTTTTTATGGAAAAGAAGGCAACGGCGAAAAAGAGTAGTTGATCCTTATAACGCTACAAGGTTACTGAAAGGCGAACACATAACGTCTTTCTCCGATTTACGAGAAAATAGTAATAAATTTTATAAAATTTTTCGCCTATCAACAAGCAGTTTCGACGAATTACTCTGCAAGTTAGAGTCTTCCTTACAACGATCTAGCTTATATTGCATTCCCATAACTCCTCCACAATTATACCTGCGGCGCGTCTCAACAGCGTCACACTAAAACGCACACTGGCCGTAGAAGCGAATGAGCAGCGCGCGTTTGGACAGCGCCGTCGAACATCGCGCGTTTATTAAACGGCGCTGCCCAAGCGCGCGACACTAAAACGCAACTTCTACTCCCATATATCTCTGAACGCGCGCGCTCCAACGGCGCTGCCGAAACGCGTAACGATAAAACCAGCCTCAAAAATAAATGGCTTTTTGTAAAGTGAATAAAAAAGTATAATGAAACTCTTTTCATAGAGTTTTGGACTTTACGCTATTAGAAATAAAGTCCAAAGTAAATTTGATTTTACGGTGTCTGTGGTATTACAGTGGTTTTGTTTTAGTAGAATCGAGAGCTAAGACTGTGGTACAGTCGGCAAAGCAGATACGGTTACACTTTTTCATATAAAGTTGTGTGTAAAGGTGCAATCATTAAATGTATAGAGCGCGCCGTCAAGTCTATTGTGCCGAGCGTAGGCAGGCAGATACTTTGTGATGTTATACTACCCCGCGTCCCTATAATGATCTTTAATACATTACAGAATTCGATTATATTAGGATAAATGAATAGCGCAGGCGGGGCTTGAACCTGCGACCTTTATTACAGGGGGAATGCTCTTACCAATTGAAGTTTGGGTTCAAAGCCCGCCTGCGCAATTCATTTTTCCTGATGTAATTGAATTGTATAGTTAGCATAGTAAATGCTATAAAATATTATTCAAACATTAACAAAAATATGAAAAGAATGAATGTAAATGTTATGAATTTTTTGTTCGATTTGCTCTCCAAAATAATGGTATCATCTTCTTTATTACGGGAACGATAAAATTTCAAATTACAGGTGAACCACATTTATAAGTCGCATCGGCAAAGTTCGCCTGCTCAGAAGAGTAAGCTAACGCCGATTAATTACGATTGTCAACGCTATTGAAACAACAACTTTATTGCGTTTGCGTTAAGATTGAAAATGCAATAAATCCAGAGAGTAGTGCTTTCTCGCTCTTTGTTCATTGTTTCGAACATGGCGCGCAGGCGGCAACCAATAGTAAAGGACCATATTTTCCTTCTCTTTATATCCGTCTATAAGGGCGACGGTGCAGCCATCTACCAACAGTCTCACTTGAGCATTTCATTTTTTCCAATGTTTTTCGAACTTGAAAGTTAGCATAATAAATGCTATAAAAAATTCATTCAAGTAGTCTATCCTTTTTTGCACTGAACGAATGGCGGCTAATAATGTTCTGGGATGAATATTACGTAAAATGGTCATTAATGCATCCTTGAGCTCTTGAACACTGGCGTACGTCGTCTTATACACCTCGTTTTTCACGAAGCCCCATAAAAAATATCAAGTGGTGTTAGATCGGGGCTACGAGGTGGCCACTGTGTTGGACCATGTGTACCTATCCACTGTGTACCGAATAGGCGGCTCAAACATTATTAGCCGCCATTCGTTCAGTGCAAAAAAGGATAGACTTATGTATTCGTGAAAATGGAAATCATTTTGAGCAATTTATTTCATAAACCAATTTCTTAAATGTTTAAATTATTTTTTTTATTTAAAAAGTTCAAAAATTTTACCTGACCTATGAGTTTCGAGTTGATTTATCATATTTCCGTACGAAATGTATGGGAAACGTTTTTGGCGATTTCTGTCTTTTATAGTACTGAAAGCTAAAATGGTCCCGTAGAGTTTTTTGATCCCCACATGAAATAGAATCGATTGGCATAAAAAAAAAATTGAACTTTTTGCATTTTTTTTGCAAACTCTAAGTTTTTTACAAAATCTGTGAATGCAGTTCAAAATGTCCCAAAAAGTTAGGGAAGGTCTTTACGGTCGGTACTTGCCCTTACTGCCCCATTTCAAAAATACACCCTGTATAATATATATTTTTTTAAGAATATTGGAACCGAAGTTACTAATATTCACTCTAACCCCTCCAACTAAGCTAAATTGCTTGTGCTAGGAGTGGGTTCACGTCGGCAGTGTAATGGCCAGGATTCGAACCCGAGACCTCTCGATCGTAAGGCCGACTCCTTAACCACTAAGCTACCGACGACGCTTTGACGACCTAGTCACTTTGACGGGTATTGTTTTACTACTGAATGAGATTGTGCTGATATCATCGGTGCTGTTCATACTCATGCCTACGACGACCTTTTATCTATGGCGTGGCGGTAGTGCACGCGACTGCCACGCAGGAGGCGCGGGTTCGATCCCCGCTCAGTGCAAATATTTGTATGCATAAATAATATTCTATATATTCTATGTATAATATGTACGTATTTACAAAAAAAAAAGTATCTAAGTATGTTTATCCGCATTCTAGATTCCTTAACACAAGCTATAAAAGCTTACCATGGGTCTAGATAGCGTTGTGTAGAATATTTATTTATTTATACTTAGTAAGGCGCGCTCTATAATCAATGCATACTCTAAGGTCCAATCATATCTCCTTTGTCGACTGTACCTACAAGTAAAGCTATGGAGCACTACCTATAGTAAAGTGATAGTGGAGACTTCATATTTCGTGGGTGTGGTAATGATGACACCCCTTTTTGTCCTTCGGTACCGGCGGTGGTTATGTCCGACTCGAACCAACTAAAACCGCACTCCGTCTTGGATCTCCAGATGATGGTATGTATTGGGTGTTCGTGTAATGATGATACCCGGCACTTATGCCCTTTATAACTTACTCTCCGCCCGCGTGGATGTCGGTTATCGCAACCAATTATAGCCTATGTCCTATCAATCAATTAGCCCACCACAGTACACACTGCTGGACATATATCTCTCCTAATGTGCACCATTTCACTCGACCCTCCGTTTTCCGCATCCAGTCTATCCCCGCCACCTTTTCAGGTCATCAGTCCATAGGGGGTGTCCTACCTTCCGTTTGCCTTATTGCGGTCTCCACTCTAGGACTCGTCTGCTCCAACGATCATCGGTCCTTCGACAGACGTGACCAGCCCATTGCCACATCAACTTGTTTATTCTGCGACAGTAAATTTGGTTCTTTGTCGGATGACCTCATTCGAATTCTATCCTTTAGAGAAATTCCAAGCATAGCTGCGCGACTTTTAGATTATGGACTAGCCCTACCGTCATTGTCCACGTTTCGGCACCGTAAGTCATAATAGGTAGGACGCACTGGTCGAAGATCCTTGTTTTCAGGCATTGGGGTACGGAAGAAGAGAAGACTCTACGTAGTTTGCGAAATGCTGCTCAACCCAGTTGGATCCTTTTAGCTAGTTCTTTTTCGAAGTTATTTTTACCGCGCTGGATAACCTGGATATAACCTGGACCCTACATATTTTTGGAAAACTTCGAGCGTCGCTACTTAGATGACAATCGGTCTCAGTGCAATATGTTCGTTAAACATTATCTTTGTTTTATCCAAGTTTACACCGAAGCCACGCGTCGAAAAGCTCCATTAAGGCTGTAGAGCATGTCGCCCAGTTGTTTCAGCGACTCCGCATCTATGAAGATGTCGTCAGCAAGCCGAAGATGTGAGATGTATTCACCGTTTATGTTGATACCCTGCCCAGTCCAGTCCAGAGTCTTGAAGACGTCCTTCCAATGTGTTGTCCTTTCCCAGTTATCTAGAACTGTACCAAATTTCAGTGGTTTAGGCGTGAAAGCGTATCAGACAAACAGTTACTTTCGCATTTATAATATTAAAGGCTCGTTTAGACGAGGAGAGTTTATTACCTCGAATATACGATTCTCGAAAGGAGAAAAATAAGTTGCATCGTCTAAACGCTCGCAGAAGCAATAGTCGCTCTTTCGTCCTTCCCTAGCGAGAATCGCCTCGCAATTGAATATTGATAACGTCGTCGGTCTAAACAGAATTTTAAAGCAATGGCATAAGGCACTAGGTGAAATGTGACTTATGAAACTCATATGACATAATCGTATGCGAGAATTGAGCGTGTAAACACTTTGACAGGGCCATTATTGCTAGAGATTATCGCATACGAATTTATCCACTCGAACGTGCGAGAAACTCGTACCGTCTAAATTACGCCTCAGTATGGATTCTTAGTCGCTTTTATTAATTTTATTTTTGCTGACAGGTAACAACAGATGTGAACGATTTAGACAAGGATGAAGTGAACATAATCTCCGGCGCCCTAGAGCTCCGCAAGAAGACCGTCTCCGGCGTGATGACGAAGTTAGAAGACGTATTCATGCTGCCTATCAGCTCCGTGCTCGACTTCGAGACGATGTCGGAGATCATCAAGTCTGGTGAGTCTGCTTTAATGAAATTTTGCTACAGTAGGCTATTTGACAATTTTTTTTACTCTCGATAAATGACCACTTTCTTATATTATAATGAACTGTAAAAGTAACATTTTCGTACGACAAATAGTTTTCAAGATATTTGATTTTAAAAAACTCAATTTCTCGAGCCGCACGAAGACACTCCATACAAAATTGTATGAAATTGTGACGTGACGCTTCGGTAGCGCGTAGTGCAAATGTATGGAATGCAAGAGAATATCGCATTTATCTCGGTCTACGTTGCCTTTACACGTAGGTATATAGTTCATAAAAAAAATTATTTAAAATTTAATGAGGAATCTAAAAAGTTATATATTTGAATTGAAATTGATTGTTTATATTTTGACTTTTTTTGGGAATTTCAACTAATGAAAAGTTATAGTTTCAGTTTAGTTCAGCAATATTTTATTTTGCAAAGCTTATTTTTCAGAACAAGCTAACATATTAAGCAGTATTGGGAAGAATCGATGACCTAGGCAAATAGCCTATTAGTACCTATGAAAACTTTACCTGTGACAGCGTCCGTGGCGTTTTGCTCATCCACCCCTATTGAAGTCTGCCTACTAGCAGGAGGAATTTGTCAATATGTAACTAGCCTCCCCTAACTTAATCTGAGCTGCTCGAGTTACTACCGAATTTCCTTCTATGCGTGCCCTAGTATAATGAACGCTACCGCTACGCAAGAAGCGCGGTTTGATTCCCGCTCAGTGCTAATATTTGTATGAATGAATATGGTAATTTGCATACTATGGTAGTTAGCATACTTAATGCTATCAAATTCATTCAAATATTTGGACGGAGTTATCAAAAATCAATGTTCAAAAATGATTGTAAAATCGTTCGTAAGAATATCGGTAGATGACTCCACCGTCGCCTTAAAGACGGATAAAAATATAAGGCGGGTCACATCACATCGGGCGTGTCTCGGTAGCCTAGTTGGTCAAGGCATTCCCCCTGTAAGGGAAAGATCGCGGGTTCGCGTATTCCATTTATATACACAAAAGTAACCTTGACATCTTAATAGTGTGATCTAAAAATAATCCTAGTACGTGTAAGGTACGGTATAGTGTAGTAGCCAGTCTTTTTCTGAATCTGGAATATAGCCAAAATGCAGCTATTTATGTAAGCCTAGTGTTCGTGTCAGCTTTTTCCTAAAATGGATATTGTATAACGGCCGTTCCCATTAACATACTTACAGTTAAAGATAGATCGTAACAGTCAAATTTGACGTATCGGCTGTTTAAATTCAAAACATGGTAACTGATTTTTTGCGGGAAAGCGCATCGCGGTATAATTTTATTTTCCGAAACTGGTGTGAAATAGGAGTTACTATGTTTTGAATTTAAACAGCCGATCACTTTATCCGTAGATGCGATCTATCTTTAACAGTAAGTATGTTATTGGGAACGGCGGTAAGTCAGACACGATAGGAATTATTTTGCTTGAGGTAACAGCATGTTGTTTTTATCTATATGAGTATTGGAGGATGCCTTAGGACTTAGGGCTCAGCCCCAACACCGCGGTGCGGCGTAGCGTCGTAAAAAGTTTAGTACTCGCTCAGTACCGTCGTTTTGCAATGCGTTATCGCAACGCACTGTTGTGGCTTGGCCCTTAAAGACGGATATAAAGAGAAGGAAATTTGAAGTCATTCAGGTGGCTCAATAGCTCAGTTGGAAGAGCATTCCCCCTGTAAGGTCGTGGGTCTAGTCCTACTTGGGCATTTCATTTTTCCCGATGTATTCGAATCACTGACAGCCTCTGTGGTGTGGTGGTAGTGCACGCGACTGCCACGCAGAGGGCGCGGGTTCGATTCCCGCTCAGTGCAAATATTTGTTTGCATGAATATGTCTATTTGCATTGGTCTGGGTGTTTCTATGTATAATATGTATGTATTTACAAAAAAAAAGTATATAAGTATGTTTATCCCCATTCTAGATTCCATAACACAAGGTATAAAAGCTTACCATGGGTCTAGATAGCATTGTGTAGAATGTTGTGTGAATTTATATTTATTTATTCATGATATCTGATCTTTCTAGGGTACTCCCGCATCCCGGTATACGAAGGTGCCCGCACCAACATAGTGACGGTGCTGTTCATCAAGGACCTGGCCTTCGTGGACCCCGACGACAACACCCCCCTGCGCACGCTGTGCCAGTACTATCAGAACCCATGCAACTTCGTCTTCGAGGATGTCACCCTGGATGTTATGTTTAGGCAGTTTAAGGATGGTGAGTTGTAGGTCTCATAGGTGCATGTTTTTCCGTAGTAGAGTCTCCTATGAAGGTCTGCTAGGGTCTGCCGTGGTGCGAGAGATATGCTTTCGGCAATCTCACCTCCGGCAACCAAGTACCCAAGACGGCGTGCGTTTTGGTCGGTTAGAGTCTCACATAACCGCCTCCACCGGCTCCGTGGCGGTGGCATCCGTGGGGATTTTGCGCGCGATAAAAAAAAAATTAAGGTCTGCTACGCAGGACTCGAATCCAGCTCAGTGTAGATATTTGTTTGCATGAATATGAGTATATGCATTGGTGTGGTCGTACCTCAGAGTGCACGTTAAGCCGTTGTCGGTTCGGTTCCCAAACAAATATTTATCGCAGTCGTTACGGGTAGTTGGAACTTTAAAAAGTCCTACAACCGGTCTAACTGCAATATCTCCAATGGATTGTGGAGGTCAGGTGGCAGTAGTTTCAGGGAAAATATCGAAGTTCAGCCAAACCTGCAGATTGGAAAAACCGGACCCCAGATTCTGAGATGAAAGCGACTGGGACTAGCTCTAGAATAAAAAAAGTTGATGATCATTTTCATACATATATTGTATATGCTCACCTTTATTTTTATGGTTTGTGTTAGGAATTTGGGACTGAAATATGGATATTAGTCTCTACCATGGTGAATGTTCTGACGAGCTCTTCCAATTAGTCCCACCCTCCCCTTTCCTACACAGGACGACACGTGCAGGGCTAAGATGCCATCCATATACGGTGCAGAGTATACCTGCTAGAACCAAGCGTTTCAGTGATTCATTCCTATGCCGCACCACTAAGACCTGGTACTCCCTGCCAGCTCACGTGTTTCCTTCTTCCTACAGTCCCGGGTCCTTTAAGCGGGGCGTGAAAAGGCATCTGATGAGGCCGCTAAGCTTTGTGCCACGATTGTTAACATGGTAAATGTTTACGATGGTGACCCTCTTTCCGAGACTTTGCCTTTAGCTTAACATCAGGCGAGGTGAAGTCAAATTGACGTGTCCAGTATAAAAAAAAATCATCTCAGCTTATAAAGAATTATATTTTTTTCCATCATCAGGTCACAAAGGCCACATGGCCTTCGTCCACCGCATCAACAACGAGGGTGAAGGAGACCCCTTCTACGAGACCATTGGCCTGGTCACTCTAGAAGACGTCATAGAGGAAATGATTCAAGCCGAGATCGTCGACGAGACCGACGTCTTTCGTGAGTATACCGTAATAGACCAGTAGACTGGAGTCTCATACTAAAGAATAATATAGAATGAACATATACAACGAGCGTGTGACGCTATAAAAAGTAATACGTAGCTGTAAATGTAGTTTACTATTGTGAGTTAAACTGAGTCCTTAATGTGTCCGTTCCGCTCGCGGTGAAAACCAGGCTTAATAGTAGGGCACGTGTAGAAGGAAATTCTGTAGTAACTCGAGCGCGTCAGATTAAGCTAGGGGAGGCTAGTTACATATTGACAAATTCCTCCAGCCAGTAGGCAGCTTTCAATATCGGTGGGTGCGCAAAATAAAAAAATATGTTCTACGAATTTACACCTATGCGTCAGATTAAGATAATGTAGGTTAGTTAGTAGCTAACAAGTGTCCATTTTGAAATTCTTGCGATTTAAGCTGAACCTTAGGGCGTGGGAAACTTGCAAAGATATGTCTTTATTTACTCGAACGCGGTCTTTTTTATGTTTATTTTGGAGTTAAACAAACTATAATGACTGAAATACATTAGACAAGACCAAAGTAATACAAAACTTTAGTTAAGATGGATGATACATGTATTTATATATTATTATGTTTTGTATATGCCTCCCTCACCACTAAATCTGTAAACTTTATACACCATTGTTCTTTCTATGATGTGACCTACCAATTTCAATAGGTTTCCGCGACGCTCGAGTAACTACATATTTAGCTGCGTGGCCTCCCTAACTATTACGAGTATGTAGTTTACTCTTGCGAGTTCAACGGAGTCCTTAATGTGTCCGTTCCGCTCACGGTGAAAACCAGGCTTAATAGTAGGGCACGCGTAGAAGGAAGTTCTGTAGTAACTCGAGCGCGTCAGATTACGCTAGGGAAGGCTAGTTACATACCTATTTACAAATTCCTCCAGCCAGAAGGCAGCCTTTAATATAGGCGGTGGCGCAAAAAAAACGTTCTACGAATTTACACCTACGCGTCAGATTAAGATCAGGTAGGTTAGTTACTAGCTAACAAGTGTCCATTTTGAAAATCTCGCGATTTAAGCGGTAACCTAAGGGCGTGGCAAGCTTGCAAAGAGATGTCGTTTTTTCGATGATGATATATATATATTTATTTATTATATATTATGTATACGCTTCCCCCACCATTAAAAGTGGACACTTTATACACAATTATTCTTTCTATCATATAATATACCAATTCTAATACGTTTCTGCAACGCTCGATTAACTACAAATTTAGTTGCGTGGCCTCCTTACCTATAAAGTTCGGGTCTCATACCTAATACCGAAAGTTAAATAATCGAATAACAATGGATCTACATCGATTGATCGGACGATCAAATTGTCGCTGGTACATTAGGTCGAAACGTTAATACGTCGAGGTATTATTACGTGGAAAATGCAATAGATCGAAAGATCAAATTGTCGGTGGTCTATTAGGTCGAAATATGAATACGTCGACGTATTACTATACGTAAAAATGGAAACGGTCTATTATCCCCTCCCCATAAAGTTCAAATTTTCAAAAAGCCTGTTTTTGTGGAATCTATGAAATAAACCTATGTTATAAGTATAAGTTCATTTTAGAGACAAGTCATAAATATTGAGAATTAATACATACATACATACATAAAATCATGCCATCATAGAGGTAGGCAGGGACCACGGATCTCCATTTGCTACGATCCTGGTATTTGGTCCAGGTATGTGCGCCTAGGTCTCCCAGTCCACTTCCTTATATTGAAATTAAAATACCGACACAAAAACTTGGTGTGTATTTATTGCAGACTCTCTCAATATTTATGACTTGTCTCTAAAATGAACTTATACCTACTTATAATATTACATAGGTTTATTTCATAGATTACGCAAAGACAGGCTTTTTGAAAATTTCAACTTTATGGGGAGGGGACACTAGACCGTTTCCATTTTTACGTAGTAATACGTCGACGTATTCATATTTCGACCTAATATACCAGCGACAATTTGATCTTTCGACCTATTGCATTTTTCACGTAATAATACCTCGACGTATTAACGTTTCGACCTAATGTACCAGCGACGATTTGATCGTCCGACCAATCGATGTAGACCCATTGTTATTCGATTATTTAACTTTCGGTATTATGTACGAAACCCATAAAGTTCAAGCTATATTTGTTTAACAGTGGACAACCGATCGAAGCGTCGCCGCAACAAGCCTCAACATAAGCTACAAGACTTTGCTGCGTTCGCCGAGAGACACGAAAACCAACGGATACATATATCCCCACAACTGACACTGGCTACCTTCCAATTTCTGAGTACAAGTAAGTATATACATACACTAGCTTTTGCCCGCGACTTCGACCGCGTTAATGTCGGTTATCGTGACAAAACATCTCTCAAAAGACGTACGAAGTTTCATGCTTACAACTTTGAAAATTACGAACTTGTTATACAAACGTTTATCACCTATTTTATCGTCTTAATCTCTATAATCTGCGGTAGCCTAGTGGTATGGGTAATGGGCTGCTGAGAAGAGGTCTCGGGTTCGATCCTAGGTTTACCATGGCACACACCAATGACTTTTCGATGCTTTAAGAAGTTATGTGTGTATTTATCGCAGGTTTATAAGTGCACGGTTAATGACAATAGGCTCGCCACCTATTACATTGGGACCTAAACACAAACTGGCGAAATGTAGGTGCTAGCACCTCTGCCTACCCCTTCGAGGAATATAGGCGTGAGTTTATGTTATGTTATATTATCCTCTTAGTAGTTAAATTTCGAAAAACGCTGATACACGTGTTCATTTATTTCTTAAAAGACAAAGGTTTATGAAATTTAGTGCATCTAGCTCTGAAAAAGACGGATTTTCATACAAACTTCCATCCCTTATTTTACCCCTTTAGTAGCAGAATTTCCAAAAATCCTTTCTTAGTGGATGCCTTCGTCATAACATCTACCTGCATGCCAAATTTCAACCCGATCCGTCCAGTGGTTTGGGCTGTGCGTTGATAGATCACTATGTCAGACAGTCACCTTTGAGTTATATATATTTAGATATACTCGCGCCTGATAACCCGAGGGGGTAGGCAGAGGTGTATTAATACCCACATTTTACCAACTATGATATTCGGTCCCGCGTAATAGACGAGCCTATTGCCATTAAGCGGGCACTTAGTCTTGGGCTGTATGTTTACTGTCGGATGGAGTACAGTCCTATCCCTTAGTCGCCTGTTACGACACCCACAGGAAGATATGGGGTGGCCCTATTCTACTCCACCTGAGACCAACACTGCTTAAATCGAGTAAGTAGATTATCTATACATCTATACATACATACATACATACAAATAAATAAAATTGGAGTGTCTGTTTGTAATATTAAAATAACCGCTTTCTACTACATGCATATGAATGTATATACGGTACACATACCAAAATATATATTTTTAAATTTTTTGTCTGTCTGTCTGTCTGTCTGTCTGTCTGTTTGTTTTGGCTAATCTCTGGAACGGCTGGACCGATTTGGACGGGACTTTCACTGGCAGATAGCTTATGTAATAAGGAGTAACTTAGGCTAAAAAAAAATGCCAAAAACAAAAAAAAACTGATTTTTTTTATTTTAAGTACATTCCACGCGGACGCAGTCGCGGGCACAGCTAGTGTATAATAATAATATATAAATATTCCACAACATTCTACACAACGCTATCTAAACCCATGGTAAACTTAAATAGCTAGTGATTAAAATCTAGAATGCGTATAAACATACTTAGATATTTTTTTTGTGAATTTATACATTTTATACATAGAAACACCCATACCAATGCAAATAGCCATATTCATGCATACAAATATTTGCACCGAGCGGGGATCGAACCCGCACCTCCTGCGTAGCAGTCGCGTTCACTACCGCCACGCCACAGAAGCTGTCGTAATACTCCCTGCTGTGCTGTTACTATTATAGGTTGGATGGATGATTAAAAATAAATAAAAACTATAAATTATGAACCTTTGCAATGTTTACCGCTCTTTTAACATAACATAAACTCACGCCCGTATTCCCCGAAGGGGTAGGCAGAGGTGCTAGATGTTTAGGTCCCTATGTAATAGGTGGCGAGCCTATTGCCATTAACCGTGCACTTATAAACCTGCGATAAATACAGTAAACCTGGGATCTATGCATAAGGGCATATGGTATAGGACCATACAGAGTAAGCTCCCTCGTACACTCTGGTTCGATAATTCTAGATTACCTAGAAATTATATAAAGGTAGCACTAAGGCTTAGTTCTGGACATTTTCCATCGGCAAAGTTCGCATACCTAATGAAAAAAACAAATTCACCCAATTGTATCGTTTGCGACACAATTGAAGATATACAACATTTGCTGATGGAGTGTGTTCGGAATAAAGACGAACGAAATTCACTGCTGACCGAATTAAATCTAAATAGACTGGATATAGGTCTCATTCAAACGATCTTAGCAAGGCCTAAATCTGAAGAGGCTATGAAATTATGTCGTTTGGCACTGGTGGTTCAACAGTGAGTTGTTGCATATATTACCTATGTGTTTACCACTCTAATAAATTATTGTTCCTGTATTACATTAAAAGGTACGATGGGGTTGGCATATCCTTTATGGATAAAAACCCCCAATTAAAATAAAGATAAAAAAAAAAAAACCCGAGACCTCGTCTCAGCAGTCCATTACCCATACCACTAGGCTACCGCTCTTTTACCATTCTTAATTTAATAAGCTCGGTTATAGGAGAGACGAGAGAGAAAAGTGAGAGAGAACTACTTGTAACGACTGCCATAGATGTTCGTATGTCAACCGGGACAGGCGAAGGCTTAGCCTGCTCTATGAGACATGGAAACACCCAAACCATTGCGAATAGGCATATTCATGCATATAAATATTTGAACTGAGTGGGTATCTCAATCGCGCTCCCAAAGGTTGTGAGATAAAAAAAATTTATGGCGAGATGTGCTTTTTGCAATTTATTTGTATAAAACAATGTATATTCAAGGGAAAAAAATAAAAACTTATAGGAATATTGTTTAACTTTTTTTATTTTAACGATTTTTGTACAAAAATCTGGGAAAAAATCTCAAATCCTGATTTCGTTTAGGAATTAATAATACATTACAATGCTAAACTAGCCTTAATTATTTTTTTATAATAGCTTGTTTCATGACGATTCCAGTGACATAATTATTATATACAGCTACCATACAAAAGTTCAGAGATATTGTCATTTAACGGCCGTTCCCAATAACATACAGTTATAGATAGATCGCAACAGTCAAATTTGACGTATCGGCTGTTTAAATTCAAAACATGGTAACTGATTTTATTGCGGGAAAGCGCATCGTGGTGTAATTTTATTTTCCAAAATTGGTGTGAAATAGGAGTTCCTATGTTTTGAATTTAAACAGCCGAGCACTTTATCCGTAGATGCGATCTATCTTTAACTGTCAGCCTGTTATTGGGAACGGCGGTAATCACGTGCGCACTTATCGCGCGACGTCACCTACGTAGTTTTTCACGTATGACGTATAGACGTAAAAATGGCGCGCACGGATAACGGGATACATTGTTGCATTTTAGAACAACCATCTTTTCAAACATATCGTCAGCTTTATACGCCTTGTCGATATCAATTAACAGTTCATTCAACTTTTTGTAATGACTGTTATGTACCGATACAGCTGTATTATACCTTATAAAAACCTTCTTTACTTCCGTATGTCTGTGCAACATAGTGACGTGACTATCAATATCATTAAAATAACAATTCATTAATCTTCTCGCTTCATATACCTCTGCGTTAACGTTTCTGTCATTTATATATTTTTCAAATTCTTTTTTACTATCATTATTATCAGTTTCAGATTTGTCTGTATTATCATTATTGACATTTTCTTCTTCGGATTCTTCTATAATATAATTTCTATCGCTTATGTTTGGTATAAATTTATTAATATCATTATTATCATTTGTATCTATCTGTCGAGAGAAATCAAAGAAGTGGTCGTTTGCTTTAACATTCTGCGATGTAATCTCATCAATTATTGCCGATTGAAAAACATCTTTCATTGTTTGTTGTGCTTCAACATCTAAACAACTTAGCCAATCAATTTTAAATTTTGGATTCGATATTGCAGCTATGATTGCATTCAATCCTGTTTTCGTGGATAAATCTAAATATTTGACCTCGGCGCGCACAGCATCCCTGTAATTTTCTTCAAATAAACGTGGATCGTTAGCTTTGGATATTTTATTTCTCAGTGACAGTACACACGGTAATGTTATCCCATAGAATAGTTCTTCATCATTTTGTAGTGTATGTATAGCTTCAAGGATTGGCTTATTATATATATGTTCCAAATCTTGGGATATGTTTGTAAAATAATAATCTTTATCTTTTCTAACACCAAATTCAGATATGTCGCTTATAGCAGATGGTTGTATATAACAGTTAAATGTGTCTCTTACATCAGCTACTACGATAGCTCCATCTACTATATGTATAAGATCATTATCATGAACTTTGCATTCAGCAGTTTCATCAAAATTTGTATAAAATTGATCTTCTTTTAAGAATTTCTTTAATTCACATACACCAGCTAAACGTTCTTGATAATCTTTGTTTATTATCGTAGATGTTGAGTCGGTTGTGCCTCTGAACTGTCTACAAGACAACACATACGATTTTCTTTTCAAATCTTCGTCAATCAAATAACATATTGTAATTACGTATCGCTTTTTATTTTCTTTTCTTGTAAAAGTTTTTGTTGTCAAGGAAACAGTTTTGACTTTTTCTATTTCTATTTTTATTTCACTTATAATTTTTATATACAATTCATTTATATTTCTTTCTAGTAAAGTTTTATTCATTAATTTCAAGCCTAGCTTATTAATCCCCAGAGCTTGTAAATGCTTTTTAAAATTCAGGTCCTCGATATCGTCCAGAGGAGATACAGAATGTATAAAAAAATTCGTAATGTACTTATCGAAGTCTTCCTGAAGATGCGCATTGGTGACACTGTGTCCCTCGTTTGAATCACGCACAGGAGAGAATTTACTACTAAAATAATCACATAAGGCGTATTCTAGAAGCTTTGCTGAAATACACTTTTGACTATCGAAATTTATTTCTAGAGTCGAAGGCGTCTCCATCTTTAAACGTTTGAACGAAAGAATGTGTCGAGCGGAAACGTTGTACTGTATTATGTATAATCTAATATGAGTATTAAAGCCGTGCAAATTTGATAAGTAATTTATTATGTATTTGGTGCGTTTACTTAATCTTATCTAATAGACTAATTGAAGCGCGCGACTCCACCCGCGTGATGTCGTTATCGCGACTTTGGTCTACTAACTGCCGTTCCCAATAACATACTTACAGTTGAAGATAGATCACATCTACGGATAAAGTGCTCGGCTGTTTAAATTCAAAACATAGTAACTACTATTTCACACCAATTTCGGAAAATAAAATTATACCGCGATGCGCTTTCCTGCAAAAAAATCAGTTACCATGTTTTGAGTTCAAACAGCCGCTACTTCAACTTACTTTTTACTAAACGTCAAAACGATGAGTTAAAAGGTATCTTGTATGAACATAGATATAGGAAGAACGCGCGCGCATTGTGTACGATCGTAGTGTCTAAACCTGATGTCTAGAAAAGTCTGTATTACACATTTAATTAAAAGAAACTTGTGATCAGTGCTATGTGTTGCATCAGAATCGGCAAAAATATTTTTCATATCATAAAATTCACACATAAATTTAAATATATATAAGTAATAACTTTCGGGGGTTCTCTTGTTTGTCAGGTGCATTTTTATTAATTTTTCCGTTTTTGTGTTATGTGTATGTTTACCACGCTCGATGAGGCGTATATAAGGCCTCCTCTTGATTTTTTGTAAATGAGGCTCTTCACGTCTTCTTCTCCGAGCAGTAATGATGCAAAACCTCGCATTTAATTTTTTTAATAAAACTCCTTTGATAAAGCCAGCTTTGTATTGCGTGATACTCTCTGTATACGCATCAATATTTGTTTTAACATAAATCCTCGGCGATCTCCACTAAGCTATTTTTGGCGGGCTGTGGCCGAGCGACTGCGAAGTAAGAAAATAATAATAACCGTAGGCCGACTTTGTAGGTATGCAAAGGTTAATCTCTCTAACTTAAGGAACTTAACTGAATTAGATTGTTGATTTTCCAGACAGTGAGTTATCTGTACCAGCTATTAGTTAATTTGTACTATTATGTGAAAAAAGAGTATTTTCGTCGACAAATCATTTGTTGGAGTACATCACTATCATGCTTCTTGTAGTTTCGTGTAGAGTAAAGTAATGAATGAGTGTAACAAATCATTCATGGATGTTGCCAAAACTCGGCACGAAACTGTTTGCCTCATATATGTATAACTAAAATTTGTATATGTTGTATAGGGCCCACCCTGTGTGTATGAAAAAAGATTTAGTGACGTCATAAAATTTAATAGTCAAATCAGTTTGACAGTTGGGTGGTTGATTAAAAATAAATAAAAACTATAAAATATGAACCGAATTTTACCGCTCTTTTACCATTCTTAATTTAATAAACTCGGTATTTACATTGGTCTGGGTGTTTCTATGTATAATATTTATGTATTTACAATAAAATAAAGTATATAAGACCGTTATTCTGCACAGCTGTGACGTGATATTTTTTTTTTTTCTTTTCTTATCCGGTCATTCGGCTCGAGGGACTGTAGTCCCTGGTTGGTCATTGGCTCATTCGCGAGTATTTCGCGCGGCGCGGGACTGTGGTCCCTTTGGCGTGATCTCGTGGCACGCTCGTGGAACGCTCGTGGAAATATATTTATTTCTTTTCAACAAGTGAACTAGTATCGATTTTTGTCATTCTAATCGATTAAATACACATCACTTCGGCCTAAAAAAAACGATACACTGTACTCTATGGTCGACTCCATTAAAAAACAGATAAAAAAGTAGTTGATGTTTACGTGTTGTGTGATTGTTTACATTAGTGTCGTGTTCGCGCCGAAAATAAAAGTTATATGTGATTGTGATGTGTTATTTTGCAATAAAAATATGTTTAAAGTGGTTATTATAACATTTACAACATAATTAAAGCGTGTGATAAAAGTTTTTAACCCTAATGGTAAGTGTGTGTCTATTTTTATGTGATGTTTTTTCTTTACGTAAGTGGTAATAACCTACAATATATCACATTTTTATTTGTAAAAGAAAAACTTATCGTACAAGCAACCAGGCTTGCTTTTTACATTTTATTTTACAATATTACACTAGCTTTCAGGTAGTAATCATATTTTTAGATTACATAGGACGATAAAATTCTAATAAATTCTATAATATGTGGCCTACAAATTGTTCACCGCCAAACGAAAGTCTCGTCATAGTCATATGTCTGTAAATAAATATTTTTGTACTATTCATATGTTTTTATTTTATTTTATCGTATGGAGTAAGAGTCTGTAGACTATTTAAAATTATAATATACATAGCTTATCGATTTACTTTTGTAAATAAACACACCTAAAGTGCCAACAGTATCGTTTTCAACTATGTTCAATGTTTACAGTAGCATACAATAAATCAAAACACGATTGTAAACACGATTCTTACACGAGTAGAAAGAATGACTCATAACCTTTCAAACAAATAACACTTGAGCTTCGTATCCCACTTGATAAAGTCGTCAGAATGTTTTTTGTTATCGCCCCGGCTCGGGTTACGCGCGGCGACGATAAATGACGTCACGCCGAGCAGCCACGAGCAACGAAGCATATAGGTACCTACACGACTAATAGCGCCTGACCTGTCACCAACCGGTTATGCTACTTTTTTATGTTGTTGTCACTTCATGTAATGTGCCGAATAAAAATATATTCTTTCTTTCTTTCTAAGTATGTTTATTTCGCATTCTAGATACCATAACACAAGCAAGTTAAACTTCGCCCCCGGGCCCCGCCATTGACCCGGTGTCTCCAGCCGGAGCTGCTCGGAGGAGTCGTTGGCTCCCTGTTCCCAGCGCGGGCGGTGGAACATATTCCACCGCAGATGACTCCGCCACCTAGGTCGCCTATGGCGCCCAACGTGGATGACGACGACGTGCCCGAGGTCACTTGGGTAGAGCTGGAGCTGGCGGTGTTAAGGCTTAAGGCCAAGAACACCGCCCCGGGACCAGACGGCATTCCAGGCCTAACGTGGGTCCTAGCTCTAGGCGAAGAAGACGCTCTCGAGCCCCGACTGAGAGGGTTTCTCAGCGCATGTTTGGAGCGAGGCCAGTTTCCGAAGATGTGGAAGACGGGGAAACTGGTCCTCATCCGAAAGGCGGGGCGCCCGGCGGACTCACCGTCCTCCTACAGGCCCATAGTGTTGCTCGACGAGGTGTGCAAGCTCTTTGAAAGAGTCATTGCAAAGCGCCTCGTCGAGCACCTATCCAGGGTGGGGCCTGACCTGGCGGATGGCCAGTATGGCTTCCGCCGGAGGCGCTCTACCGTGGATGCCATCATGCGCGTGAGGACTCTGGCGAAGGACGCCGTCACTCGGGGCGAGGTGGTGTTGGCGGTGTCACTGGACATCGCCAACGCCTTTAACACCCTGCCCTGGAGCTGCATTAGGGAGGAGCTCGTGTATCACGAAGTGCCTCTCTACCTTCGCCGCATAGTCGGGGCGTATCTGTCGGAGAGAGCAGTCGTCTACCCAAGTGCGACCGGGCTCGGTCGGCGAGAGATGTCGTGCGGTGTTCCGCAGGGATCGGTCCTGGGACCGCTACTGTGGAACATCGGTTACGACTGGGTGCTTCGTGGTGAGTTCGCGGACGGTGCCGCCGTCACGTGTTATGCGGACGACACGCTGGTGACGGCGTGCGGGTCTACATACCGCGAGGCGACCCTGAAGGCCACGACCGCGGTTGCCCAAGTCGTGGAGCGGATCCGGCGGCTGGGTCTCGAGGTGGCTCTGCATAAAACCGAGGCCATGTTCTTTCATGGGCCTCGGCGCGTCCCACCAGAGGATTCCAGCCTCATAGTGGGAGACATTTCCATCGCCATCAAGCCCCAGATGAAATATCTGGGACTCGTTCTCGACGGCCGGTGGAACTTCGGGGAGCATCTCCGAAGACTGGCCCCTAAATTGAAGGACACAGCTGCCGCCTTGGGGCGGCTGCTGCCCAACATGAGGGGGCCGGATGACTCCTGCAGGAGACTCTACGCGGGAGTCGTGCGGTCTATGGCCCTATATGGGTGCCCAATATGGGCGGACACCCTGACGGTCCACAATGCGCGTCTGCTGCGTGGGCCGCAGCGTGCAATGGCCAGCATGGCCATTAGGGGGTACCGCACGATATCTCTGGAGGCGGCGAGTCTCCTTGCCGGATCCCTACCGTGGAACCTGGATGCGAGAGCCCTTTCGATGCTATATCGGTATCGAAAGGAGGCGCGGGAGCAGGGACGGGAACCCGAGCCTGATGAAATTCGGGCCGTGAGGTCTCAGCTCCACAGGGACATGGTAGCGGAATGGGAGCTACGACTTGGGCGACCAAGCGCAGGGCACGCGGTAATAGCGGCGGTAAGACCCATCATGGAGGAATGGCTAGAGAGGCCACACGGCAGCCTCTCGTACCGGCTGACGCAGGTGATCACCGGACACGGGTGTTTCGGGAGTTACCTGTGTCGGATCCGGAAGGAGCCAACGTCCGAGTGCCATCACTGTGATGCGAGCGAGGACACGGAGCTGCACACGCTGACCGAGTGCCCGGCGTGGGACACGCCGAGGCGGGTCCTAGTGGCGGCTCTGGGGGTGGGAGTCCTCACACTCGCCACGTTGCTCACAGCGATGGTACGATGCGCGAACGCTTGGGGTGCGGCTGTCTCCTTCTGCGAGCAAGTAATGCTCGAGAAGGAGGCGGCCGGTCGGGTCCGGACCAGACTCCGGGCCCGGGAAGCCCGCGCAGAGCGAAGACGAACCGGACGTCGGAGGTCGCAGAACGACCTCCGTCCTCCATGAGCGCTGGCCTGGGGGTGACCGGTGGAGCCGCCTGTCACCCTAGCAGAAGCAGGCCGCGGCGGCGGCGCAAAATGCGCCTCCCCGTAACCGGGGCTAGATGGGGACACTGTGGTCCCCACAACCCGAAGGGGGCCATCTCGATAGAGATGGTCCTGGGTCTGCCGGGGTGCGAGAGATATGCTTTTGGCAATCTCACCTCCGGCAACCAAGGACCCAAGACGGCGTGCGTTTTAGTCGGTTCGAGTCCAACATAACCGCCTCCACCGGCTCCGTGGGGGTGGTATCCGTGGGGATTTTTCGCACGATAAAAAAAAAAAAAAAAAAAATCAAGTTAAACTTTGCTTAACATGGGTCTAGATAGCATTGTGTAGAATGTTGTGGAATATTTATTTATTTTATAGACAAATGTATGGGATTTGGCGTATATGATACAGCCATCAACGAATGTTAATAAAAATATATCTGCGGTAGCCTAGTGGTATGGGTAATGGACTGCTGAGACGAGGTCTCGGGTTCGATCCCAGGTTTACCATGCCACACACCAATGACTTTTCGATGTTTTTCGAAGTTATGTGTGTATTTATCGCAGGTTTATAAGTGCCCGGTTAATGGCAATAGGCTCGCCACCTATTACATTGGGACCCAAACATAAACTGGCAAAATGTAGGTGCTAGCACCTCTGCCTACCCCTTCGGGGAAGGGGGCCATCTCGAAAGAGATGGTCCTGGGTCTGCCGGGGTGCGAGAGATATGCTTTTGGCAATCTCACCTCCGGCAACCAAGGACCCAAGACGGCGTGCGTTTTAGTCGGTTCGAGTCCGACATAACCGCCCCCACCGGCTCCGTGGAGGTGGTATCCGTGGGGATTTTTCGCACGATGAAAAAAAAATAAAAAAATAAAATTAAAAAAAAAACCCCTTCGGGGAATACAGGCGTGGGTTTATGTTATGTTATTATGAAAAGAAAAAAAATATTTCGCCAAAGTAATACTTCCAGATGATTTTGCTGTCGAAACTGTGCCCTTTTTACCCGACTGCGCGACGCAAAGGAGGGTAATGTGTTTATCAGTCTATGTATGTATGTATGTATGTTTGTTTCTATGTGGCGTTCTAGAGACCAAATGCATGGGCCGATTTTGATAATTCATACGTCAATCGATTCGTCTTAACCTTGCGAGTGTCACTAAAGACATGACAGTAATCAAAATCCACCACAGCGATAACCAGACGCCATATTGTCAAAATGAAAAAAAAAAAAGCGCTCAAGTGGGACTTGAACCCACGACGTTTCCCTTACAGGGGGAATGCACTTCCAACTGAGCTATTGAACCACACCTGAATCACTTAAAAGTTCCCTTCTCTTTATATCCGTCTGGCGACGGTGGAGCCATCTACCAAGTTTCTTACGAACTGTTGGAACCAATTAATTATTATTTCTCAACCATTTTTAAACATGACTAGCTTTTGCCCGCGGCTCCGCTCGCGTGGATGTCGGTTCCCGGCAATTATTCGAATTTTTCTCAACGTACTAACCTTCCCTGGACTTCCACAAATAATTCAAGACCAAAATTAGCCAAATCGGTTCGTGCGTTCTGGAGTTATAGCGTCAGGAAGGAAAACCCGACTTATTTTTATATAGTAAATGATGATTATAAAAAAAAACGACGGTTTTTTTAATGGATCCGAATTGAACGTACCCTAAGTATAAAAAGCTTCGGTAGTTTAATGGTTAAGGAGTCAGGAGTCGGCTTTACGATCGAGAGGTCCCGAGTTAGAATTCTGGCTATTAAAATATGGCCGTATCATCTAAAGTAGTTTCGGGTAGCTACTAATATCTAATATATAAAATTCTCGTGTCACAATTTTTGTTGCCATACTCCTCCGAAACGGCTTGACCGATTTTGATGAAATTTTGTGAGCATATTGAGTAGGTCTGAGAATCGGCCAACATCTATTTTTCATCCCCCTAAATGTTAGGGGTAGTCCACCCCTAAATTTTATTTTTTTATTTTTTAGACAAAATTTTTAATTTCTATTTTTTTATGATACAACATACAAAAATACATACAATCCTCAATTTTCACCCTTCTACGATCAACCCTTATTTTTTAATAGCCATTTTAGTAATTTAATCATTTTTTTCTTTCCGGTAGAAAAATGATCAATCGTCATTTAATTATTATCTATTTTTCATCCCCCTAAATGGTGCAGCGGGAACGGGATCTGACGCCACGAGGGTAGGAAAAAATTTGCGGTACGAAGTTCGCCGGGACAGCTAGTTGTATATATAACCGTTGGGGTAAACGAGTCCTTGAGCAGACACCGCGAACCGGCAAACGTAGTGTGGGGCGCCCTGCGACTAGACGGAGCGACGATATACGCAGAGTGGCTGGTGGAGAGTGGAGGAGGACAGCCGAAGACTGGGCTAAGTGGCGTGTCATGGGAGAGGCCATGTCCAGCAGTGGACTGCCGCGGGCTGATGATGATGACTAATATTGTTTAAAAGAAAAATAAAATTCAGATATTTGCAATGTGCAGACACAAATTATAACTATAATACTTAATAGTATGAATAGATAAATATACGTATCAAGTGTCTTGTCTGTAATGTTTTTTATCGATTAAATTAATTAATCAGGAGATACTTGTATTGATGACGAACTACTTTCTAGTAGATTACCTACCATATCTACCTACCTGAATTATGAATTAAGGTTAGGGACAAAACACGAATTTTCAGGAGAGCCAAAAAACTATTTTCCTTTTACAAATTCATCTGTAACTTTTTGTCGCCTTCTCTGATCTTATGACACAGTTTTTAATAATTTCCTCCTCCTTAAAACCATATGGGAAAAAATATGAAATGTTTTAAAAAATAACATGTCTCTTACCTTAAAATAGAACACATTGCTGCTAATTCTGTTAATGCTCCCAATTCTGTTGTTACATCTCTAAACTTAAATTTCTCTAAAAAAATCTAATTGCATCTCTTTCTTTCATGATCAGATAAAAAAGGACAGATGATTTTATTCAAGTTAAGACCTGTCAAATTAAGACAGCGCCTTGTTGGTGCGTAGTAAGTTAAGTCGCATGTTCGTAGATGTCGACTAAAATTGAAGCGTACCGTCATGGCGCCAACTTAATTTGACAGGTGTTCACTAAAATAAATCATCTGTCCTTTTCTATCTGATAATGAAAGAAACAGATGCAATTAGAAAATTTTAGAGAATTTTAAGTTTAGAGATGTAACAACAGAATTAGCAGCATTACATCTCTAAAATTAAAATTCTCTAAAATTTTCTAATTGCATCTGTTTTTTTCATTATCAGATATAAAAGGACAGATGATTTATTTTAGTGAACACCTGTCAAATTAAGTCGGCGCCTTGACGGTACGCTTCAATTTTAGTCGACATCTACGAACATGCGACTTAACTTATTACGCACCAACAAGGCGCTGTTTTAATTTCACAGGTCTTAACTTGAATAAAATCATCTGTCCTTTTTTATCTGATCATGAAAGAAAGAGATGCAATTAGATTTTTTTAGAGAAATTTAAGTTTGGAGATGTAACAATAGAATTGGGAGTATTATTGTCCTTTACGGTACTTATTAGTAGGTAATTATTAGTGAAAAAATGAATTGTCCATGACCTTACTGTATTTTTCTATTCAATTTTAAAGTTAGTAACAATAAAAAAGAGAAACCTTTAATGTATTAGCTCCCGTAAAACGTTTTTAGCAAAAAATTGTCATAGTACCCCAAAAATAATAAATAAATATTCCACACAACGCTATCTAGACCCATGGTAAGCATAGATTAACTAGCTTGTGTTGTGGAATCTAGAATGCGGATAAACATACTTAGATACTTTTTTTTTGTAAATACATACATACTATACATAGAAACACCCACCCCAATGCATAGGTATAGCCACATTCATGCATACAAATATTTGCACTGAGCGGGAATCGAACCCGCGCTTCCCGCGTAGCAGTTGCGTTCACTACCACCACATATACCTACTGTAAGGGATTTTTTAACGATAAAAACATTTCAAGTATACCAAAGGATAGAGCGCGAAATTCTGAATCCAACGATATATTAACTCATATTAGCCAACGTGTCCCTTACCTTAATTCATACTTTTGGCGTCGATATGGCAAGGTTTTGCGATAAGAACGGGGTTTCCCTGATATCTATACCCGAAGGCCTGCTCGAAAGAGATGACTCTGGGTCGGCCGGGTTGAAAAGAAATAAAAATAATTGTTTATTTACGCTTGCGATGGTATATCTATTATCGTGGGCTCACGTCGGTAGTTTAATATGTCCATTACCCTACCGAATTGAACCCAACAAATTCGGGGAATTCATCGGTCGATAATTCGGTAGATTCAACTTGTTATTTCGTACCTCGTATACTAACGAACAATGTAAACCGTTCCACGAATGCGGACCCTATGGCATGCGTTATAGACATATCTCGTACCCAACATACGTACCCTACCGAGTCCGGTTTCTCTTGTGTGGGCCCTGTGGCATGCGTATTAAAAATATTCCGCAGCCCGCATACCTATAGGCGCTAACCTCCAATGAAAATGCGCCTGAATAACTGAAAACGCACCCGGCATAACCGAAAATTCGCCTACATAACCGAAAACGCGCCTGTATAACCGAAAATGCGCCTGCATAACCGAAAATGCGCCTTCATAACCGAAAATGCGCCTTCATAACCGAAAACGCGCCTGCCTAACCGAAAATGCGCTTGCATAACCGAAAACGCGCCTGCATAACCAAAAACGCGCCTGCATACGAATCTACATAACCGAAAATGCACCTACATAACCAAAAATTCACCTTCATAACCCAAAATGCACCTACATAACCGAAAATGCACCTATATAACCGAAAATGCACCTACATAACCCAAAATGCACCTACGAAATTGCCCCTACATAACCAAAAATGCACCTACATAACTGAAAATGCACCTACATAACCAAAAATGCACCTACATAACCAAAAATGCACCTACTTAACCCAAAATGCACCCACATAACCGAAAATGCACCTACATAACCAAAAATGCGCCTGCATAACCGAAAATATGCCTGCAAAACTACTTGTTGCAGTTTGGCCGAGTAGGACTCAGTTATTTTTACACTACGTGGTTGACAGGCGTACGGCTCTCCGATGCAACCGGAAAAGATAACATATATTTTTAATCCGGAATTAACTACATATTTCGCTCATACAGTCGATACAGCTGGACCGGAAGAGCCATAATGAGTATTGATATACTATCAATTAATACCTCTTATCGAAGACACAAATAAAAGATATATGGTATGATTTCGTATAAATATGTCGATACGATTGCAAAAATCATTGACTGATAAGCTGATAGAAATTTTCAATCAAAAAAAATTATAGCGATGAGACAAATTCCTTTATATTTCTAAGAATGACCCTGCTCCGTTGCGACCACGCATCGCAATGCACAAGTGAGGCATCGCTCTAATTTTGAGCAATAATCGTATTATAACATACGGCGACACACCACTTGCATCTAATGAGGCCGTCAAGCTGAGTGCCACCACTGTTAACATGGTATATGTTTGCGATGGTGACCCTCTCTCCGAGACTTTGCCTTTAGCTTAACATCAGGCGAGATGAAGTCAAATTGACGAGACGTGGATAAAAAAAAAACATGCGAATCTCATCTCTACATAGTATAAAGAAATATCGCTTTCCGCGTCCTATGTATGCTTAAATCTTCAAAACTACGCAACGGATTTTGATGCGGTTTTTTTAATAGATAGAGCAATTCAAGAGGAAGATTTATATGTATAATACATGCTTAATATAGTAGTGGGTGCTGCGGGAACGGGATTATTCGCCACGTGGGCGGGAAAAATTGGAGGTACGAAGTTCGCCGGCTCAGCTAGTATGATGTAATCGTATGCGAGAATTGAAAGAGTTTAAACATTTTGATACGATAAATCGTAGGGCGATTATTGCTAACGATATTTGCGTAAAATCTGCGGTAGCCTAGTGGTACGGGTAATGGACTGCTGAGACGAGGTCTCGGGTTCGATCCCAGGTTTAGCATGGCACACACCAATGACTTTTCGATGCTTTTCGAAGTATGTGTGTATTTATCGCAGGTTTATAAGTGCCCGGTTAATGGCAATAGGCTCGCCACCTATTACATTGGGACCTAAACATAAAATGGCGAAATGTGGGTGCTAGCACCTCTGCCCACCCCTTCGGAGAATATAGGCGTGAGTTTATGTTATGTTATATTTGCGTACGATTATCGAACAGAAACGTGTGAGAAACTCACACCATGCAAATTACGCTTTATACTGCTTTTATGGGATTCTTCTCCGGCCTAGCACCACGACCCTCAGTCGGCGTGTGTTTTTAGTCGGTTCGAGTCCGACATAACCTCCTCTTCCGGCTCCGGTGGAGGAGGTGTCCGTGGGGATTGCCGCACAAAAAAAAGCTTTTATGAGACTGCCTCTAACCTCCCAATTCCTATAAGAAAACCTTCGAAGTTTTCAGAACTCCTAAGATATTGTCCTTCTATTGAAGTATTGCACTTATGATGTTATATATACTTAGTTTAAGGTATAATTTGTTTGAAGTACACCGGGAAAAAGAGCTCAGTTGGAAGAGCATTCCCCCTGTGAGGGAAAGGTCGTGGGTTCAAGTCCCACTTGAGTTCTTCTTTTTCCCGATGTATTTCGATTTTTTTAAAAAAGGTAGCTTATTAAATACTAGCTTTTGCCCGTGGCTCCGCCCGCGTACCAAACATAGCCTATGTCCTTTCTCATGGTCTAATCTACCCCTATACCAAATTTCATCCAAATCGGTTCTATGGTTTAGGCGTGAAAGCGTAACATACAGACAGACAGACAGAGTTACTTTCGCATTTATAATATTGGTATGGACTATAAAAATTTCATTAAAAAAAGAAGGTATAATTTGTATTGTAATATTGAATGCAGTCGCAAATACAAGCTTGTGTCGAATAGTTGTTTCATTCGTAATCATAACACCTCTAAACCTACTTCACTATATAATCTCTTGTCTTTTACAGGTGTGGACGCCTTCCGTCCTGACACGGTATCAGAAACAGTACTCCGGCGTCTACTGAAGCAGGATGTAATACACCACATTAAGTTGAAAGGGAAGACGAAGAAAGACCCGAGCACTTACGTGTTTCAGCAGGGGAAGCCGGTAAGACAGTCGATTCTCGCGAAATAATAGTAGAGAAATCTGTGCGGTGACTTTTGTTTTTATAAAGTACACGTCAATTTGACTTAAATTCGCCTGATGTTAAGCTAAAGGCTCGAAAAAAGGGTCACCATCGCACACATGTCCACAGCTACATTCTATCATCGCACCGCTCGCCATAGACAGGGAATTCATCCCCACACATTGCATCCGAATATGGTGCGTACCGTGCGGTATGAAAGGAACTTCATCCCACGTACGCTCAAGCTGTGGAATGAACTCCCTGCCATGGTTTTCCCAAGCGACTACAATATGGGGTTCTTCAAGAGGGGCATTAGAAGGTTTCTTCAGGGTAGGCAGCGCGAGTGTAACGCCCCTGGTGTTGCATACCTCCATAGGCCGCGGTAACCACTTTCCATCAGGTGGGCCGTGTGCTTGTCTGCCACCTAAGTGGTATAAAAAATAAAATAAAAAAGACATGTACCATGTTAAAAATGGTGGCACTCAGCTCGACGGCCTCATGAGATGCCTTTTCACGCCCCGCTTAAAGGACCCGGGACTGTAGGAAGAAGGAAACACGTGAACTGGAGCTCGAGAAGGAGGCGGCCGGTCGGGTCCGGACTAGACTCCGGGCCCGGGACAGAGCGAAGGCGAGCCGGACGTCGGAGGTCGCATAACGACCTCCGTCCTCCATGAGCGCTGGCCTGGGGGTGACCGGTGGTCGGAGATCGGCTGTCCCCACAACCCGAGGGGGGCCACCTAGAAATCTGGTCCTGGGTCTGCCGGGGTGCGAGAGATATGTTTCCTGCATTCGCAAATCCGGCAACCAAAGACGGCGTGCGTTTTAGTCGGTTCGAATCCGACATAACCACCTCCACCGGCTGGGTATCGTAAGAGGCAACTTTCGGAAAAATACGCAGACGATATCACTGCGAGAGAAGGAACACTCGAAATAAAACCCTGTACCAACCCGTCTGGCCAGCGTTGAACCAGTAGGGGGGGGGGGGGGTTTCAAAATCATCTGGAAGTATTAATTTCCCGAGGAGCGCCAGACCGAAAGGGATGGCCCGGGGTGCGAGTGATATGTCGATGATAACCTCACCACAGTCGACGAGCGGTTTTAGTCGTTTCGAGTCCGACATAACCTCTCCTTCCGGCTTTTTTGTTCCGGCGGAGGTATCCGAGGGGATCTCCGCACGAACAAAAAAGGAGGTAGGTATTAATTTGTTGAAAGATTTTTTTTTTACAATCCCAATACATTTTTCCTTTCACCTGAACATTATTCCCATAAATTAATTGGTAAAATAAAAAAAAAATCTTTCGCCAAATTAATACTTCCAGATGATTTTGTTACCGAAACTGTGCCCAAACTATTTTTATCCGAAACTATTATAAAATCACCCAGTATGTCTGTATATGTATTAATAGTCTGTGAATCTTGTTCATCCTTATGCTTTTTTTTTATCGTGCGATAAATCCCCTCGGATACCACCCCCACGGAGCCGGTGGAGGTGGTTATGTCGGACTCGAACCGACTAAAACGCACGCCGTCTTGGGTCCTTTTTTTTTTTTCCGTGCGGAAATCCCCTCGGATACCCCCCTGCCGGAGCCGGAAGGGGACGTTATGTCGGACTCGAACCGACTAAAACCGCACGCCGACTGTGGGTCGTGGTGCTAGGCCGGAGGTGAGGTTGTCATCGACATATCTCTCGCACCCCGGCAGACCCAGGACCATCTGTACCACAGTGTCCCTGCTAGGGTGGCCTGCTTCTGCTAGGGTGACAGGCGACTCCACCGGTCACCCCCAGGCCAGCGCTCATGGAGGACGGAGGTCGTTCTGCGACCTCCGACGTCCGGTTCGCGAGCATTACTTGCTCGCAGAAGTAGGCGGCCGCACCCCAAGCGTTCGCGCATCGTACCATCGCTGTGAGCAATGTGGCGAGTGTGAAGCCTCACACGCTCGTTGTATATGTTCCGTCTACATTATTCTTTAGTATGAGACTCCAGTCTACTGGTCTATTACGGTATACTCACGAAAGACGTCGGTCTCTCGCACATCCTAGTGCTATCCCAGTCGCATCCGAAGCTTTCAGCTTGAAGTCTGGTGTCCGCTTTACCAGTCTAACTGCGGATTTGGCTGAACTTCGATATTTTCTGTGAAGTGATTGCCATCTGACCTTCACAACCCAAAGGCGATATCGAAGCATTGCAGTTAGACCAGTTGTTGAACTTTTTAAGGCTCCGATTACCCGTAAAGACTGTCATAGATGTTCGTATAGCAACCGGGACCGACGGCTTAACGTGCTTTCTGATGCGAGAGATATGCTTTTGGCAATCTCACCTCCGGCAACCAAGGACCCAAGACGGCGTGCGTTTTAGTCGGTTCGAGTCCGACATAACCGCCTTCACCGGCTCCGTGGGGGTGGTATCCGTGGGGATTTATCGCACGATAAAAAAAAAAAAAAAAAACGTGCTTTCTGAGGCACGAACAGAACAATACGAACCCATATTCATGCATACAAATATTTGCACTGAGCTGTGATCAAACCCGTTTCTCCTGCGTAGGTAACGGCCGCAAAATGAAATGTTTAATAATGTCTCGTTTTCCAGGTGGATTACTTCTTGCTGATCCTCGAAGGTCGTGTGGAGGTGACGGTTGGTCGCGAGAACTTGGTGTTCGAAGCCGGGCCGTTCACTAACTTCGGAGTTCAGGCCCTCACGCAAACTGTTGGAGTCGGTAAGTCTTCACAGCGATTACCCAGTTGCATCCAAAAGTCTCTAATAATTAAAAAAACCCCCGGGCCCCGTCACAAAAAACACTTCCAAAAAGTTGAAAATAAATGAATAAATTTTAGTTCAACGGTTGCCATGTCGGGGGACCTTAACTGGTTAAGTACTCCTTTATATCGTAAGGTCCCCCGACATGGCAACCGTTGACCTAAAATTTATTCATTTATTTTAAACTTTTTGGAAGTGTTTTTTGTGACGGGGGTTTTTTAAATTTTCAATTTAATTTTATTTTATACTTTTTAAATTGAGCTACTAGTCAAGCTCTTTCATTTGATACCCATATTGAGGGAATTATAAAGAAATATGTATTCCAACATGTTGTGGCGGCGGCCATCTTGCACCGATTTTTTTCAAACATAGCTAAGAACACTCCCGACTAATATACCTTTCAAACAAAAAAAACTAAATACAAATCGGTTCATCCGTTTGGGTGCTACGATGCCACAGACAGACAGACAGACACACAGACACACACACACACACACACACACACACACACACACACACACACACACACACACACACACACACACACACACACACACATACACACACACACACACACACACACACACACACACACACACACACACACACACATACACACATACACACACACACACACACATACACACACACACACACACACACACACAGACACGTCAAACTTATAACACCCCGTCGTTTTTGCGTCGGGGGTTAAAAAAAATATTGAGCAGACATCTTGATGTTAATTGAAAAAAATTAATAAATAAATATTCCACAACATTCGACCCATAGCCAAGTCCTCGCTTGACGGCAATATGGAGCCGAAAATTTAAGTTTTTTTTAATTAGAATAAGCTAAATTGCTTGTGCTAGGAGTGGGTTCACGTCGGTAGTGTAATGTCCAGTATTCGAACCCGAATGCTTTCGGCAATCTCACCTCCGGCAACCAAAGAACCAAGACGGCATGCGTTTTAGTTGGTTCGAGTTTGACATAACCACCTCCACCGGCCCAGTGGGGGTGGTATCCGTAGGGATTTTTATCACTAAAAAACTATTCGAACCCGGGACGTCTCGAGCCGACTCCTTAACCACTTAACTGCCGCTGTATACACTTCGGCCTACCCCTTCAATGATTTACAAGCGTGAATATATATTTTTATGCCCTCTTCCCCACAGCAGAGTCCCCCACGCCGTCAGCCATGGGTTCCCTCCAGAATATTAACATGGACGCGATGTTACGTCACACGTTCGTGCCCGACTACTCCGTCAGAGCCATCACGGAGCTGTTCTACCTCACTGTGAAACGGTACGTAGATAGTAGCCGGCAAACATCTTGACAAGGTACAGTCAGTGTCAGAAATACAGAGTTACTTTCTCATTATTAGTATGGATGTTTGAATGAAATTTTTATAGCATTTAGGTGTGGCTTAATAGCTCACTTGGAAGAGCATTCCTCCTGTAAGGGAAAGGTCGTGGGTTCAAGTCCCACTTGAGCGCTTCTTTTTCCCGATGTATTTCGAACTTAGAAAGTTACCATAATAAATGCTATAAAAATTTCATTCAGATATTTGGGCGGTGTCATCAAAAATCAATGTTTAAAAATAGTTGAAAAATCATTCGTTGGTTCCAACAGTTCGTAAGAAAGTTAGTAGATGGCTCCACAGTCGCCCTTAAAGACGGATATAAGAAGGGAAATTTGAAGTTATTCAGGCGTGGCTCAATAGCTCAGTTGGAAGAGCATTCCCCCTGTAAGGGAAAGGTCGTGGGTTCAAGTCCCACTTGGGCATTTCATTTTTCCCGATGTATTTGTATTCGAATTAAATTTTGAAAACTAAATAAATAATAAATTAAATTATTTATTAATAAAATAAATTAAAAAATTAATTAAATAATTAATTTTAAATAATTATTTTTTTTAATATATTTATGTTAACTATTCAAATTGATTAAAACAGTAAAAAAAATATTGGTTCAGGCCTTCTCTTTTTTTTTATAAAAGGACACGTCAATTTGACTTCACCTCGCCTGATGGTAAGCTAAAAGCAAAGTCTTGGAAAGAGGGTCACCATCGTAAACATGTACATGTTAACAGTGGTGGCACTGAGCTTGACGGCCTCATTAGATGCCTTTTCACGCCCCGCTTAAAGGACCCGGGACTGTAGGAAGAAGGAAACACGTGAGCTGGCAGGGAGTTTCAGGTCTTAAGAGGACTTCCTAGCAACTGTTTCTCCATAGTACCGTTCTCCCCTTTTTCCTCCCTGAATATTGCTTCTAGAACAATATTTTTGTTTTCGTAAAATCAAGATCTTCTGTACGCATGTCCCTGTTATTTTATTTTTGTCGGCAGTCAATAAAATAAGATAATACGATCGTCTAAAGATGATAAAAAATGGCTAATATTTACCGGCATGTTTGGAGGACTACCAGACAAATTCGAAAAAGTTTTAACGTTATAAAAAATTACAGGAACATGGATACGCTATTTCCTAATAAAACACTGACAAAAATATTTAAATCGGCGTAGTTTTCGCTGAAAAAAACGGGAAATACGAAACCTCGATTTTGCCCAAAAAAATATTGTGATAAAATTGGTCTGAGCTGCGGCTATCCTTATCGCACTCTACGGGAACAGGAGCGAGACGGGGGCGACGGCAATAGTGGCGTTCAAATGACAGGTTCAGGATTATTCGCTAGCTAGGAAGTCTTCTTAATGGTGCGGCATAGGAATGATCCAGGTCTTAATGGTGCGTCGACGATTTTTGCGATGCGTTGTTGCAACGTACTATAGTGGCTTGGCCCTAATATCAGCTCCCACTCATACGTTATATTGATCTTTCCAGGTCCCTCTACCTAGCAGCTAAGAGAGCCACCCTAATGGAGAAAGGGGCGCTCTCAAAAGGTGCCACCAACGAACAGTTTGATACAGAAGTTGACAAGGTATTTATACCTTCATTTTATTTCTTACTAGCTGACCCGGCGAACTTCGTACCGCCAAATTTTTTCCTAGCGTCAGATCCCGTTCCCGCTGCACTCTCTACTATATTAAGCATGTATTATAAAGTAAAGCCAACGAGACGAGAGAAAAAAGGTAAACAGAGCTACCATTACTGAGTTACGTTGCGATAACTAGCGATTATTGTCTCTGTCCTTGTCCCACACGTCACACGTACGTGACAATGGCCGAACGACTGATGTCGTTATATGTTTCGTAGTGCAGGAAAGCTGTCAGCACCTGTCAGGTCAGCCATCTTATGAACAATTTCATTCGTGTCTGGAATGCGCTTGAAGGGATATGTAATCATTTTCTAATTAAAATGTTTGGAACCGCTGAAATTTTGTTTACCTTTTTTCTCTCGCTTCGTTGGCTTCACTTTACATATAAAACTTCCTCTTGAATTATTCTATATATTAAAAAAAGCGTTTAATCATCCGTTGCGTAGTTTTAAATATTTAAGCATACATAGGGACGAACAGACAGCGACAGCAACTTTGTTTTATACTATGTAGTGACTATAGGCCGTGCCAGTTCGATTGAGAATAAAATTTGTAGCAAATATCGTAGACTCTGTGGCGTGGCGGTAGTGAATGCGACTGCAACGCAGGAGGCGCGGGTTCGATCCCCGCTCAGTGCAAATATTTGTATGCATGAATATGGGAATTTGCATTGATCTGGGTGTTTCTATGTATAATATGTATGTATTTGACCTGGGCGTTTCTATGTATACCTCCTCACATCATTTAAAACTTTATATTAAGGTACACAAGACTGCCTCATTTTGCATTGCTATTCCTCTGTGCACTCCCGGGTATGCTGGAAGTGAACTCAACTTTGAGTTAACCTCGCCTTTGTACATAATATTTCACTTATTTTTAAGAATACCATGTTTTTTTTTATACAGTACACGTCAATTTGACTTCACCTCGCCTGATGTTAAGCTAAAGGCAAAGGCGCGGAAAGAGGGTCACCATCGTAAACATTTACCATGTTAACAGTGGTGGCACTCAGCTTGACGGCCTCATCAGATGCCTTTTCACGCCCCGCGTAAGGGACCCGGGACTGTAGGAAGAAGGAAACACGTGAGCTGGCAGGGAGTCCCAGATCTTAGTATCTAAGGAAGTTTATCCGCATTCTAGATTCCATAACACAAGCTAGTTAAGCTTACCATGGGTCTAGATAGCGTTGTGTAGAATGTTGTGGAATATTTACCTACTAAATTTATTTATGGAATATAAGTAGTGATATTTAACAAAAATAAAGGTTCACGCGGGCCCCACGTGGCGCTGCAGTCGGTTTCGTTACAGTGTGAAAAAATTTACAACCCCTAAGTAACCGGTTGAAACTAGTCGCAAGGTCAGCGAACTTTATTCTCAAACCATTTGGCACGAGGTTTAACTTTAAATACTGTTTCCGCGACCTACAGAATACTGCGGCAATAATAACCTCGTGTTGTGTTCCCAGCGGTGAGTAGGGTAGCCAGAGCTCACTGAAAATCAAAATCAAAATTAAAATCAAAATCAAAATCAAAATCAAAATCAAAATCAAAATCAAAATCAAAATCAAAAATTGTTTATTCTGCATAGACCATTAAATCGGCACTAACAAAACGTCAACATAAAGTAAATATTAAATACTAACAAATATTAGCAAATGGACCACACCGGTTCGAAACGCGGCCCAGACCTGAGAAGACTCCGGCAAGAAACTCAGCGGGCATTTTTTTGGTCTATTTAAATATATTACTGGAGAGTTTTTGTGATATCAGTGGGAAGACCAAAGGCTTGTCCTGCTTTGTCTTCTGCACTGACGGCACAGAAACTCTCTGTTCTTACAGGGTAGGCAGCATGAGTGTACCTTTCTATTGCATACATCCATAGGCCACGGTAACCGCTTTCCATGAAGTGGCCTATGTGCTTGTGTGCCACCTAAGTGTTTAAGTAAAAAATCTTTTCGGGCGGGTCTCGAATCCGTGATATTTCCCTTACAAGGGAAATGCCTTGACATACTAGGCTACCGAGACACGCCCGATTTGATTCAAATGTCCCTTCTATTTTTATCTGTCTTTATGGCGACACGGTGGGAAAATAGAAGGGAAATTTGAATCACATCGGGCGTGTCTCGGTAGCCTTTTTTTTTTATCGTGCGATAAATCCCCACGGATACCACCCCCACGGAGCCGGTGGAGGTGGTTATGTCGGACTCGAACCGACTAAAACGCACGCCGTCTTGGGTCCTTGGTTGCCGGAGGTGAGATTGTCTAAAGCATATCTCTCGCACCCCGGCAGACCCAGGACCATCTCTTTCGAGATGGCTCCCTTCGGGTTGTGGGGATCAAAGTGTCCCCATCTAGCCCCTGTTACGGGGAAGCGCACTTGGCGCCGCCGCCGCGGCCTGCTTCTGCTAGGGTGACAAGCGGCTCCACCGGTCACCCCCAGGCCAGCACTCATGGAGGACGGAGGTCGTTCTGCGACCTCCGACGTCCGGTTCGCCTTCGCTCTGCGCGGGCTTCCCGGGCCCGGAGTCTAGTCTGGACCCGACCGGCCGCCTCCTTCTCGAGCATTACTTGCTCGCAGAAGGAGGCGGCCACACTCCAAGCGTTCGCGCATCGCACCATCGCTTGTCTCGGTAGCCTAGTTTACCATTTTTTTTTTTTTTTTAAGACGAATATTAGGACCGAAGTTACTAATATTCCCTCTAACCCCTCCAACTAAGCTAAAATGCTTGTGCTAGGAGTGGGTTCACGCCGGTAGTGTAATGGCCAGGATCGAACCCGGGACCTCTCGATCGTAAGGCCGACTCCTTAACCACTAAGCTACCGACGCTTAGGCATTCCCCTTGTAAGAGAAAAATGTCAGGTTCGAGTCCCGCCCGAGAAGGTTAATTTTTCCCTATGTATTCGATTTGTATAATTAGCATACTTAGGACCGTTTCGACCAAAGCGAGTAAAGTTTATTCTTAGAATATACAGCCAATATGTGGGTGATATTGCATGTTTATTCCAGGAATAAACTTTAGTCGCGTTTGCTCGAATATAACCATAATATGACGTTTTCAGCACTTATGTAACTCTTCGAACAACATTCCAATATCAATGATATCAAAGAAACTGCTTGGCAAGTCAGCCAGCACTGCTTCCACCAGGGTCACAGAGGATTTTGGATCTACTTCCAATGTTAATAAGGTTGATTTTCCGTTTGTTTCAATAAAATAACACATACTTTATCCCCAGTGGGTTTAGGCAGAGGTAAAGTAACACCCACATTTAAAAAAATGTATTTGGTCCTACTTAATTGGCGGTGAGCCTATTGCTGTATTCCGGGCACTATTGTTGTCTCAAAACTCAGCCATGCATCTGAGGCTGAGTCTGATCTGTAAATACAGGGTGATTTTAAAGTCGTTTCGGATAAAAAGAGTTTCGGCAATCTAAAGCAATATCATCTAGAAGTATTAATTTGGCGAAAGAAAAAAAAATCTTTTTTTTTATAATGTGTGGGAATAATTTTCGGGTGAAAGAAAAAATGTATGGGGGTTTAAAAAAATCCTTTCGGCCAATTAATATTTCCAGATGATTTTGCTTCTTTTTATACGGGATACGTCAATTTGACTTCACCTCGCCTGATGTTAAGCTAAAGGCAAAGTCTCGGAAAGAAGGTCACCATCGTAAACATTTACTATGTTAACAGTGGTGGCACTCAGCTTGACGGCCTCATTAGATGCCTTTTCACGCCCAGCTTAAAGGACCCGGGACTGTAGGAAGAAGGAAACACGTGAGCTGGCAGAGTTCCAGGTCTTAGTGGCGCGGCATAGGAATGAGTCACTGAAACGCTTGGTTCTAGCTGGTATACTCTGCACCGTAAATGGATGGCATCTTAGCCCTGCATGTGTCGTCCTGTGAAGGAAACTTTCGAAACTGTGCCGAAATTCTTTTTATCCAAAACGACTATAACATCAAATATAGTCCCATCATATACCAATCTTTCAGCGCCCTTCAAGACTGAATATAATAGAGTTGATGCAAATAACACCGAACTATGAGTCGTCGGAGCGACTGGACGCATTCTCAGAGAAACAGTCCAAACCTTCCAATTGTGACCGGTTTTGGTCACATTCGGACAATATTAGACCACAATTGGGTAATATTATTGTCTTTATTTAAACGAAATTTGTTTAGTATTTTTTATAGTAAATATTTGGGCGGAGTCATCAAAAATCAATGTTTAAATATTTGAAGGAATTTTTACAGCATTAAGTATGCTAACTATACAAATCAAATACATAGGGAAAAAAGAATCTTCTCGGGCGGGACTCGACTCGAAAGGGAAAGACTGCGGGTTGTATAGTTAGCATACTTAATGCTTTAAAAATTCCTTCAATTGTTTGGGCGCAGTTATCAAAAATCAATGTTTAAAAATGATTGTAACATCATTCATTGATTCCGATAGTTCGAAAGAAAATCGGTAGATGACGCCACGTCGCCTTAAAGACGTATAAGATGGGAAATTTGAATCTTATCGGGCGTGTCTCGGTAGCCGAATTGGTCAGGCATTCCCCCTGTAAGGGAAAGACTGCGGGTTCGAGTCCCGCCCGAGAAGATTCTTTTTTCCCTATGTATTTGAATGTTTAAATATGGTTGAAAAATCATTCATTGGTTCCAACAGTTCGTAGAAAGTTGGTAGATGGCTCCAACGTCGACCTTAAAGACGGATATAAAGAGAAGGGAAATTTGAAATGATTCAGTTGTGGCTCAATAGCTCAGTTGGAAGAGCATTCCCCCTGTAAGGGAAACGTCGTGGGTTTAAGTCCCACTTGAGCGCTTCATTTTTCCCGATGTATTTCGAATTACTGTGTTTACATACATACATTTACGCCTATAGATCCTATAGGGGTAGGCAGAGGTATATTAATACTCACATTTCGCCATGATTTTCAGGCCCATATACCTATTATTGCCATGTTGATACCCGGTGGAGTAGAATAGGAGCTCCACAGCTTTTGCCGTGGGTGTCGTAAAAGGCGACTAAGGGATAGGGTTGTTCTCCATCCGACAGTAAACATACAGCCCAAGACAAAAGGCCCGCTAGACGGCAATAGGCTCGCCCCCTAATTGGTAAAAAAATGGTAATTGCCGAAACGTGGGTGCTAATACACCTCTGCCTACCCCTTCGGGGTCTTACGTGAACGTATGAAAGGAATATAAGCGAGAAATTGAATGGTGTTAGAAGACAAAATGTATGCGTGAGTAATGTAGAATCATAAACATGAACCCTGGGTTAAAGTCAGAGTCACAGTGTAGGACAATATTGTGAGCATTTTTTTTTTACCGTGGGGGAAAATCCTTCATGTATGTTATGCCGGACTCCTACCGACTAAAATCCCCCACGGTATCGCCCAGCAGCCTATGGATGGGAGCCCCGGGGTAAGCCCTCGGAAGGATGTCCCAGGACTCCCATCAGACCTACGGCTACAATGCGGCCTCGTCTATGGGGTGGTTCGGGTGCTATCCCGCGTTTATGGGCGGTTTTCGGGTGTTATCGCGCTTCTTAGGGTGGAGGAGGGGGGGAGGGGACACGTGCGTGAATCCCTCACGTCACGCTGCCGTCATGGGCCTGCTTCTGTAAGGACGATGAGCAACCAACTCACCTTTCTCAGGCCCCCGGTCATATTGTGAGCATAGGCTTCAACTTGAGAGATATGCTTTCGACAATCTCACATCCGGCAACCAAGGACCCAAGACGGCGTGCGTTTTGGTCGGTTCGAGTCCGACATGACCGCCTCCACCGGCTCCGTGGGGGTGGTATCCGTGGGGATTTTTCGTACGATAAAAAAAAAATTCAACTTGGGTCGAAGGGGTTAGAAAAGTCGAACCGAGTAAAACACCATGTCTTGTGTCTTCACATGCCAGGGTGAAGGTGGCGCATGAGGAATTTACTTTGCACTCCGGGATCTTAATCTATACCCTGTCCATAATAAACATGAAGATATTGACACCTTCTAGGAAACTGCTGCAGTGTACTTAAATTTTACCTCTTAAGAGTTACTGCATTAGGAGCAAGATTTAAAAAAAACTTTTTTTGGGTTTAACCCTTTAGGGGTAAGATTTAAAAAATTATATCCCAAGTTCGAAATACATCGGGAAAAAGAACCGCTCAAGCGGGACTTGAACCCACGACCTTTCCCTTACAGGGGGAATGCTCTTCCAACTGAGCTATTGAGCCACACCTGAATTACTTAAAATTTCCCTTCTCTTTATATCTATCTTTAAGGGTGAATTTCGTACTTAAAAAATTAGCATAATAAATGCTATAAAAATTTCATTCAAATATATCCCAAGTATCCCAACCCAGGTATAACCACAAAGTCATATAACGACATGACAAGAACTGGGCCATCCAAATCATACGCCAACGCTTGCGATTCTGCCAAGTACTGGGTGAACTACGAACTCAAGGGCAAGTACAATAGCGAGGCGAGCAAACACGTGCAAGATATCGACGCGAACGATTGTGCTGAATGCGTGAGGAACAACTTCTGGATTAATAGCTCCGTGCTGGCCAAGAGTGCAGAAGATTCTAAACTTAATGGTTAGTCACACATAGATCACGTCTTTATCCCTGAAAAGATAAATAGTCACTCGAAAAGAGAACAAGAAAGACAGCCTCTGCGACGTAGTGTTAGTGAACGCGGCCGCTACACAGGAGGCGCGGGTTCGATCCACACTCAGTGCAAATATTTGTATACATGAATATGGGTATTTGCATTGGTCTGGTCATGCCTTGGAGGCCACGTTAAGCCGTCGCTTTGACCCGGTTGCCATACGAACATCTATAGCAGTTACGGGTAGTTGGAGCCCTCAATAGTTCAACAACTGGCTTACTGCAATGCTACGATATCGCCTTTGGGTTATGAAGGTCAGATGGCAATCGCTTTACGGAAAATATCGAAGTTTAGTCAAATCCCCAGTTAGACTGGTAAGGCGGACCCTAGACTTCGAGGTGAAATGCGAGTGGGATTAACGCTAAGATGAAGAAGATCCCCGAAAATATATGCACTGTAGTCAGAGACCCTTATTACCTCCATGTTTCATCAGTCTTGTCCCACATAATAGGTGACGAGGCGTCCATCTTACGTATGAGCTAGCTCAAAGTCAAAAATTATTAATTCGGTACGCGTATTGTGTCGCAGTGGCACTTACAAAACGTCAGTAATAATAGAAATTTATATTATATAATATATATTATAGAATATAGTTATCAAAAAAAAAAAAAAAAAAACAATGTTTAAAAATGATTGTAAGTATTGTAACATCATTCATTGATTCCGGTAGTTCGTAAGAAAATCGGTAGATGACGCCACGTCGCCTTAAAGACGTATAAGATGGGAAATTTGAATCATATCGGGCGTGTCTCGGTAGCCGAATTGGTCAGGCATTCCCCCTGTAAGGGAAAGACTGCGGGTTCGAGTCCCGCCCGAGAAGATTCTTTTTCCCTATGTATTTGATTTGTATAGTTAGCATACTTAATGCTGTAAAAATTCCTTCAATATATAGAAATTTGTTTAGCAAATGGAACGCCGGCATACACCCTGCACATTGTGACTGTGTATTGTACTGTACCTATACATACTTATTTTCTTGGCCTGTGCATCATTTGTTCAATTAGGACCTTAGAACAGATTTGTATTTGGGAACGTACCGTATCTAAAATAAGTACTACATTCAGTCGCCGGAACGGGGAAGGGGATGTTACATAGTCGATTTCATTATAAGAAAGTAAACATAACATAACATAAACTCACGCCTGTATTCCCCGAAGGGGTAGGCAGAGGTGCTAGCACCCACATTTCGCCAGTTTATGTTTAGGTCCCAATGTAATAGGTGGCGAGCCTATTGCCATTAACCGGGCACTTATAAAACTGCGATAAATACACACATAACTTCGAAAAGCATCGAAAAGTCATTGGTGTGTGCCATGGTAAACCTGGGATCGAACCCGAGACCTTGATTGACTGAAAGCCAGGGAGTTGTCAGCTCAGAGCAGCACAGATTAAAAATACATTTGATAAACACGAGCAATAAATAATCGATTCAAGTTAATCAATTCAGGATTTATTTTTATGAAATTCTTATTCTTATTTTGTTCATTTTGACAGAAATAATACTACGATGCATCTGTTTTTTATGGACAATATTGTTTAAATCATTCAAAGTAATCGATATTTTAATTTATTAGTGGAATTCACTTCGTCTTCCAGATGTTGAAATGAGCTAATTATATATGTTTATAAATATATTCTCACTATCTTGGACGCCCAAGTTCGTGCGAAGTGGAGGAGGAAGAGCCGAAAGGCGGGCCCTGAGCTCCGAGGGCACCGTGGCCTCGGATGCAATCAGGATAACGTCTATATGTGGATGATGCTATATATTTATAAATAGAAAAATATACCGCCTTATTTAAGTCAAATCTCAACTCATTACAATTTGGCCCAGAGATCCCCGTCTCCTTTAACATATTTTTTACCTGTCTTTGAATATGGAGCAGTGTTTAGTACTTCTTAACATTGCACTAAACTCACAGTATGCCCAAAATTATACTTGACAATACTTAAAATCTTAAAAAAATAGGACACGTCTTATGGATGCGTCGCCTTATAAAAATTTACCCCCTCTATTGTACATTTTCTTTTCCACTTACTATCCTTATCATTTCTAGAGCCGGACCACAGCAAGCGCAAAAAAACTACTTTCCACACCGACTCCTCCCTTCTAACCTTCCATAACCTATCCCCACACGAGCAGGACCAAGTTATCGACATCTCCAACTTGGAGTACGACTACAAATCTATTGACTCTGACCGCCATCGATACGAGAGGTTTTTAGAGTTTGAAAGAGATGAAAATAGGGAGGCTGAGAGATTAGATTTGGAGAAACGGAGGTTGGAAACTGAGGAGTTGATGCTGGTACAACTTTCGAAGATCATTTCTATGCTGGAGAGGAAGCTGACGTGAAGATTTGGTTACTAATGTTTAATTCATACTAACACTAGCTTTTGCCCACGGCTCCGCTCGCGTGGATGTCGGTTATCGCGACAAAACATAGCCTATGTCCTTTCTCAAGGTCTAATCTATATATCAATTTTGATGAAATTTGGTATAGGGGTATACCAAATTTCATCAAAATTGGTTCAGTGGTTTAGGCGTGAAAGCGTAACATACAGACAAACAGACAGAGTTACTTTCGCATTTATAATATTAGTATGGATTATAAATGCGAAAGTAATCTGTCTGTTAAGTATTTTACGCTTTCACGCCTAAACCACTGAACCGATTTTGATGAAATTTGGTATAGGGGAGGATTAGACCATGAGAAAGGACATAGGCTATGTTTGGTCGCGATAACCGACATCCACGCGGGCGGAGCCACGGGCAAAAGCTAGTAAATAATATAATCATTATCTTGTGTATCTTGTGTAATTGAAGGCAGCATTGCGTTGAAACCTGAACGGGTTTGTTACACAAAAACCCTTTTTAAAGCCGTTCTTTCGCATTAATATCACCAAATGATAATGATTAAGTATCATTTTGAATCATGACACCCAAAGGTGTTAAGAGGAATCTTCTTCCCCATGACACTCGCTCAGGTGGTATCACAGCAAATTAGAACTATAGAAAGACCAATTTTTTGGTATATAATCATCCTCAAGGCATGGATACTGTTGTAATATTTTTATATAATTAATATAATAATGAATAAGAAGTCTAAAATGAATGAAAACAAGTCGGTTATCTGTGTAATCAACTGGACCTGTGATCCGTATTAAACTGGACGCACGCCTCCTCGAATTGCGCAACGGTTTGTTACCTAATTCTTCCTACAAACACGTGTTTAATTGGACGCAACGAACTTATCCAGAAGTTCGTGTCCAATTCACTCCCAGTCAACAATATAAATACTACGTAATAATAATCCTTTTTTTTTCTCTTTTCAGTTACTGCAATCGGTGGACGAGGATGTGAGCATCAGCGGTGAACACAAGACTCCTTCACGACAGGTAAATAAATTTATAACATATTTGCTCGTAAAGTGGTTGTAATTACACCAATTTCAATATCGTAATGTATCTCATTACGTACTTTACTATTATAATATAATATATAATAAAGACGAACGCGATTCACTGCTGACCGAACTAAATCTAAATAGACTGGATATAGGTCTCATTCAAACGATCTTAGCAAGGCCTAAATCTGAAGAGGCTATGAAATTATGTCGTTTGGCACTGGTGGTTCAACAGTGAGTTGTTGCATATATTACCTATGTGTTTACCACTCTAATAAATTATTGTTCCTGTATTAAATTAAAAGGTACGATGGGGTTGGCATATCCTTTATGGATAAAAACCCCCAATTAAAATAAAGATTAAAAAAAAAAAAAAAAAAATATCTAGTGTGTATTGCGAATTTCATAATGGACAAAAACATCGAACAAAGAGTTTGTCTTAAATTTTGCATCGCCAATGGAATTTCATGTTCGGAGACACTGAAAATACTATGATTTTTAATTCGAATCAGTAAAATTACATTTTCAGTGTTGCAGATTTTTTGTCTCAAATAAATAGTGATGTGGTTGAATCGAGTTTTACAATTAAAAGATAGTCGAGATTATATTTTTTCATAAAGTCACGTCAATTTGACTTCACCTCGCCTGATGGTAAGCTAAAGGCGAAGTCTCGGAAAGAGGGTCACTATTATAAACATGTACCATGTTAACAGTGGTGGCACTCAGCTTGACGGCCTCATCAGATGCCTTTTCACGCTCCGCTTAAAGGACCCGGGACTGTAGGAAGAAGGAAACACGTGAGCTGGCAGAGAGTTCTTGATCTTAATGGTGCGGCATAGCAATGAGTCACTGAAACGCTTGGTTCTAGCAGGTATATTCTGCACCGTATACGGATGGCATCATAGCCCTGCACGTGTCGTCCTGTGAAGGAAAGGAGAGGGTGGGACATTAGAAGAGCTCATCAGAACATTCACCATGATGGAGACAGTAAAATACTGCCAGTACGACCCTCAGTCGGCGTGCAGTTTTAGTCGGTTCGAGTCCGACATAACCTCCCTTTCCGGCTCCGGCGGGGGAAGGTATCCGAGGGGATTTCCACACGAAAAAAAGGAGTGTTAGGTTATTACAACCATAATAATATGAAGGGTTTACATAGGCTATATGCTACGAACCACGAGTTCAATGCCAAGAAGACCCAGGCATGTGCGTTTACAGCAAAGGTATCTCCTTTCCTTCCCCTTCCCACTTTTCAGAGCACACCACTGCCACTGCAGGATCACCTTAATATCCTCGGTATGGATGTTCGCTGCAAACTGAATAACAAAAACTATATCGAGAGTATCATCAAATCAGCCTCGCGTAAACTCGGAGTCTTGAACAGAGTGAGACGTTTTTTCACGCCGGAGCAGCGGTGTCTTCTATAGGTACAAGACCCAGATTCGTTCCTGCGTGGAATACTGCTCACCTCTCTGGGACGGCTCCGCAAAGTACTTACTAGATGCTCTCGACAGGTTGCAGCGACGTGCGGTCCGCATTATTGGGAATCCTGAGGTCACGAACACCCTCGAGCCTTTGCAGATGCGTAGATATGTTGCGTCTTTGGCAGTATTCTACCGTCTCTACCATGGTGAATGTTCTGACGAGCTCTTCCAATTAGTCCCACCCTCTCCTTTCCTACACATGACGACACGTGCAGGGCTAAGATGCCATCCATATACGGAGCAGAGTATACCTGCTAGAACCAAGCGTTTCAGAGACTCATTCCTATGCCGCACCATTAAGACCTCGAACTCCCTGCCAGCTCACGTGTTTCCTTCTTCCTACAGTCCCGGGTCCTATAAGCGGGGCGTGAAAAGGCATCTTACCATTGTGGTGCCACAGTCACTGCAAAAAATGACATTAAATTTTAGACTTTTTTCTATACACCTAAAGTCCAAAATGAAATGAAAACAGTTTCATTACACTTTTTCAATTACTCTGCAAAAAGTACATACATACATCACATAAACTCACGCCTATATTCCCCGAAGGGGTAGGCAGAGGTGCTAGCACCCACATTTCGCCAGTTTATGTTTAGGTCCCAATGTAATAGGTGGTGAGCCTATTGCCATTAACCGGGCACTTATAAACCTGCGATAAATACACACATAACTTCGAAAAGCATCGGAAAGTCATTGGTGTGTGCCATGGTAAATCTGGGACCGAACCCTAGACCTCGGTTCAGCGGTCCATTACCCATACCACTAGGCTACATTACATACATAGAAGACATTTATACATAAATAATATTCATAATGTGCCTATCTATTTCCAGGTGTCCCCCCACCCCCCTGTGTCGGCCTCCCCCCACACCCGTTCTTCCTTCTCCCGAATCGAGCGCAACGGCGACCTCTACCGCGCCGACGAGCAAGAGAAACTACTGAAATAACACAAAGCCTCGCTCACTGTGCCGGTCACGCCGTACATGTGATATACAGTATGTGGTTTATATAACTGTAATAATGTGTAGACATAATAGTAATATTATTTATTCTGTTGATTGATGGCACTTGGTGGAATTCAAACTTTTTCCACTATATTTATTCTATTACACCTGACCGGTTTCGCCTTTCGGTTTACATTTACCTTTTTTTTTTTGTGCGGAAATCCCCTTCGGATTCCCCCTCTGCCGGAGCCGGAAGGGGAGGTTATGTCGGACTCGAACCGACTAAATCTGCACGCCGACTGTGGGTCGTGGTGCTAGGCCGGAGGTGAGGTTATCGTCGACATATCCCTCGCACCCCGGCTGAAGGTTTACATTTACCAAAGGTTTTGGATGTTCTAATTTCCAAAAATTTTTGGTCAGGTGTAATAGAACAAATACAGGGAAATTACAAGTGTTCTCAATATCTATAATAATAGTAATAATATTGGCAGATTTAGGTGTACGAGCCTATGCTTGATCCACCTGTGAGATTACCCCTTAGAATTTTACCTACTTGCAGTGTGTGTTCCCGCCCTAAATGTCTGTTTGCGCCTGTCTTCCGCTTGCCGTCGCCGGTCGGCCATTAGCAAACCAGTACGTCTTAGAATTTTGTTCTGTGCAGTTTGTCATTTATAAAATTCCGTATTGGCATATTATATACATTATATTGCACGTAAATCACTATCAAAAGTACGATTAAATAGGATTATCGTGAATAAAGTGAGGTAAGACTTATAATTTAGCTTTCTTAAATACAGTGAAAATTTTATGTCAGAAAACTGACAGTGTAAATGTTCGTACAAATCCACGATTTGTATGAGTCGCGAATGCCCGCTCTTCGGACGGCAGACTCGCAGACCTTTGAAATTTGCTTGACCACATCTCTGGTCTATCTCGGCTAAGTATAAACCAACAGCCGCCATCGACGGCCGCGACGCCGAAGGCAGGGACGCCGACGCCCGGGACACCGACGCCCGCGACGCCGAAGGCCGCGACGCCGACGCCCGGGACGCCGAACCCCGCGACGCCCAAAGCCGCGACGCCGACGCCCGCGACGCCGAAGGCAGCGACGCCGAGGCCGCGACGCCGACGCCCGCGACGCCGAAGGCAGCGACGCCGACGGCCGCGACGCCGAAGGCAGCGACGCCGACGACCGCGACGCCGAAGGCAGCGACGCCGACGCCCGCGACGCCGATGTCCGCGACGCCGACGCCCGCGAAGCCGAAGGCAGCGACGCCGACGCCCGCGACGCCGATGTCCGCGACGCCGACGCCCGCGACGCCGACGCCCGCGGCGCCGACAGCCGTGGTGCCGCCCTAAGCTATACACAGTACGCCTTGCCATCGCCGGCAGATTGTAAACACCTCTCACAGGTGGATCAAGCATAGGCTCGAACACCTAAATAACAACGTTTTCCCTCCGAAGGGTAGAAAACGTATATTTAGGTTTCAGCCGTAGCTTGATCCACCAAACTTTCCAATCTTGCCGACCGGCGACGGCAAGCGGAAGACAGGCGCAAAGAGACATTTAGGGCGGGAACACACACTGCAAGTACGTAAAATTCTAAGGGGTAATCTCACAGGTGGATCAAGCTACGGCTGAAACCTAAATATACGTTTTCTACCCTTCGGGGGGAAAACGTTGTCATTATATAATAATGCAAAGTTTGAAGCCGTAATTGAAGCCGTACATGGCATATACAGTATGTTGTTTATATAGCTGTAATAATGTGTAATAATAATGACAGATTATATAAAAGCCACGCCCACTGTGCTAGTCACGCTGTACATGGGATATACAGTATGTTGTTTATATAACTGTAATAATGTATGGAAATAATAGTAATAATAGCAGATTATACGAAATAATAATTGTTAAAGAGCTAAAGTCGTATCTTCTAATAACACCTAATGTAACAGTCAATTTCCATTTTAACGCTATTTTATCCCGTATTTAAATACTTATTATTTTTATGTCAAAAAGTTATAGATAACATTACCCTCCTTCCTTCGACAGTCGCGTAAAAAAACAAATTGGTAGATGATTATTAAATTGCTGCTTAATGGCCTTTTGTTAAATTTATTTAATTTTATTTCGAAATCTGATTGAAAATTTACGGCTTTGACAAGATTATCAGTGTTGTCACATTAAATTTAGATTTTAGTTATTCTGAAATTCTCTAATTTTGATATTTATGTAATTCATTTCACTCGATTCTGACTACTTTAGGTCGAAATTTAATTTAAAATTTGCATGCCCATTGGGTGGAATATGGAATGATCACGTGACTTTCAAATGTAAACCTTACTGTACCTGTATTCGCAAATAAAATTATGATTATGATTATGAAAAAAAAAATTTCACCACAAAATGCTATCTAGTAATTCTGCCTATCAGGTAACGGCTATTCAATTTTCATTTCAACTTTGAACTATTTTTATCAGTTTTTGACTGTAAATGTTATGCCAAAAGTTATAGAATAAATACAGATAAGTACCTGTTATATTGCACTACACTACAAAATGCTTAGTCCATCGAACAAGGGTGATTTTAATACTTAAAATCTCCAATTGGAACTTTTATTAATATTTTTTAATAATTATTCAAAATGTGGAAACTGTTGGAGAATAATCCCAATTCAATTCTATTACATAAAAAAATTATTTTATACAATTATGATAATATAACCAGGTTAACAATTCACAAGTAGCCCCGAGTCAAATATAGACAGTAATAATAATATTATACAGGGTGATTATATAGTCGTTTCGAATAAAAAGAATTAGGACACAGATTCGAAAGCAAAATCATGTGGAAGTAGGTATTATTTGGCAAAATATTTTTTTTTAAAACCTCCATACATTTTTCCTTTCACATGACCATTATTCCCATACATTATCAAAAAAAATAGTTCTTTCGCCAAATTAATACTTCCTGATGATTTTGCTACCGAACCAACAATTTTATCCGAAAAAACTATAAAATAAACCTGTATAATATTAATAATGGATAATGCTTCATCACAACTTCAATTACTATTGGAGTTTTGGAGTCTTTGTTCTTTCATAAGACTTTCTTTTGATCCAAGAATAATTTTACATACCAATAAGAATATACATAATGTTATACAAATAATACTTACATATTATAATCATCTATTTATGCCTGGAGGGTTAGGCAGAGGTGAATTAATACATACACCCGTATACAAATAATAATAGTAGTAAAATATAATAATTTAATTAATTTAACTGTCTGAGCGTTTCCCACAAAAATATATTTCCGAACGTACCCCAATATAAATTAGTTCCTGTGACGAAAACTAGACGACGCTTTATTCAACTTGCTCTGACGTGACCACCATAAGTTAGTTCACACAAAAGAAATTAACTAGGTGGCGCTGTATCTATGACGTCACTTTCTGTACTGCGGTGTTAAGATTCTCCGCAAGCGAATGACTACCCGGGCCGACCGTAGTGAAATCATACTTACCTGGCATAGGGGATACCGTGATCATGAAGGCGGTTCCCCCAGGGCGAGACCTATCCATTGCACTGCGGTTGGGTTGACCCCTGCGATTATCCCTAATGTGGATAACTCGGATGCGTAATTTTTGGTAGTGGGGACTGCGTACGCGCTGTCCCCCTTATAAAAAAGTTAAAATCTCGTCTTGATACTAAGAGCCGGCGTCCATTATTGGCATCGGCGAGCTTCAGGATTTTGTTTGCCAAGCGCAATAGATCTTATCACTTTCAGTTTCAACATAAAATTGAAATTTCAATGACTATCGTCGGCATTCTGCAGCAGTATGGTTTGGTTACCAATTAAAGTTCAATCTTATTTCTATAACAACAATAAGATCTATTGTTACATGACAAATACATCATGCTTGCCGATGCCGGCAGTCCGGCACTGGGCGCCGGCACTAACACTGTTAAAAGAGGAGAAAAATCTCGTAGATTTTCCTTCCTTTCCTCGCTTCGCGTGATTATTGTCTGTTGTGACCCGTCAACCAAGTCTGGGTTGCCCCCAGTCGCTAATTTAATTTTCCCTTTATCAAATTTTATTTGATGTATGTCTATGTGAGCATTACCAAATTACCAATGTACATGTATATTTGAGTGACTATCGGGCTATCGGTTGTGTGGTATTAAATTTATTTAATCCGTGGAGTGTGGAGTGGACGTAGTACGTTAATTTCTCTGGGACGGCCAAAAACATTTACCTTCAATAAAGGTAAATTTGGAGGTGTTTCGGCCGAACTGACCGAAACTTTGGCCCGTAATTTCGGTTGTACATTTCATGGCGAGCAAATTGGTGTCAGAGTAGATGTTAAACTAAAATATTTATTTATTTAAATGTGTTTACCAGTGGTACATACAGCTGATTTATTCTAGTCTCGATAATAATATGAATGATTATATAGATAAAGTATTCATAAGTGTGTAGATTTATAGAAAAATATTCAATGTGATTCAATTTAATTTAGAATTTGAGTGGTTGATTTCCCAATTTGAAAGGTTAATTTCACAATTTGAGAGGTTAATTTCAAAATTTGAGAGGTTAATTTCATAATTTGAGAGGTTTATTTCAAAATTTGAGAGGTTAATTTCAGGATTCCATTTGTTTAATTTTCAATTATTGTTCTAAACACCCTTTGTAGGTATAGTAGTGTAAACGCCGGCAAACATCCTGACAATGTACAGTCAGCGCATTAATGAATGTGTAAACACTGTACTCTTTAAAAGCACTGAAAACTATTATTATACCGGGTGTTAGGGGAACGTTCCCAAAGCCGAAAGCCCCTAGTAGAAAAGAAAAAAAATACATTGTCTTTTTTATTTATTTTTTTACCATTTATTAAGCATTATTTACTCTCCATCGTGTTGTACTTTTTTTTTGTAATACTGTTATTTTAATGAAAGAATGAGATAGAAAGTGAATAATGCTAAATAAATCGTAAAAAATTATGTTGGTCCAAATCGGTGTTTTTTACACCAATACTAGCTTTTGCCCGCTGCTTCGCCTGCGTAGATGTCGGTTATCGCGACCAAACATAGCCTATGTCCTTTCTCATGGTCTAATCTGCCCCTATACTAAATTTCATCAAAACCGGTTCAGTGGTTTAAGTGTGAAAGCGTAACATACAGACAGACAGAGTTACTTTCGTATTTATAATATTAGTGTGGAATTATGGATTATTTACTCTCCATCGAGTTAGTAAAGCTTAATGAAACAGTTAGTACCTAATGTAATAAAAAAATATCACTACAAAAAAACACGCGCTTTGGCGCTTAGTGTTTTTTTAATGAAAGAATGAGATGGAGAGTAAATAATGCAAAATAAACGGTTAAAAAAATACAAAAAATACTTTGGTCCAAATCGTTTCTTTTTTATACCAGTATGTACCTGGAGTACCTACTACTAGGGGCGTTCCCCTTACACCTGATATTAGGTGAACCTACATCACCCACCTATTTTTGTAATAATTCCATGTGTAGTATTTTTTTTGGCGTTTATGGATATTTGTAACTTTATTAACTTTTATTTTTACTCAAGATGTTTACTGGGAGTTATATAATACATATGTAAACCAATGCGGTTGTACTTATCTCAACGATCACTTCACTTTATGAGTTGATCTGTCTCTCTTACCTCAACCCCTCGAGACAAGAATTGATAGGTAGAGAGGCCACGTAGCTAAATTGGTAGTTACTCGAGCGTCGTGCAAACCTATTAGAATTGAATGAATATTACAGCATTAAGTAGCTATACAAATCGAAAACATAGGGAATAATTAAACTACTCGGGCGGGAAATTTGAATCACATCGGGCGCGTCTCGGTAGCCGAATTGGTCAAGGCATTCCCCCTGTAAGGGATAGATCGCGGGTGCGAGGCCCGCCCGAGAAGTTTAATTTTTCCCTATGTATTAAATTAGAATTGGTAATTTAGATGATAAAAAGAATAATGGTGTATAAAGTTTCCACTTTTATTGGTGGGTGAAGCGTATAGATAATAATTATAATAATAAATAAATACATATATCATCCATCTTAATTAATGTTTTGTATTATTTTGGTCTTATTTAATGTTATCAGTTATTCTGGTTCGTTTAACTCTAAAATAAACATAAAAAAGACCACGTTCGAGTAAATACAGACATTTCGTTGCAAGCTTCCCTTACGCTTAAATCGCGAGATTTTCAAAATGCACACTTGTTAGCTAGTAACTAACCTACCTTATATTAAGCTGACGCGTAGGTGTAATTTCGTAGAACAATTTTTTTGCACATGCCCTATATTGAAGGCTTGCTACCAGCCGAAGGAATTTGTTGATATGTAACTAGCCACCCCTAGCTTAAACTGACGCGCTCGAGTAACTACCGAATTTCCTTCTACGCGTGCCCTACTATAATAATGATTGTATGGAATTGGCATGTATTTTGATGTTTATGATGTTTATGACAGGTGGAAATCTATGTCAATTCCATATATTAATCAATCTAAAGTAAAGCCAACGAAGCGAGATAAACTAGGTAAACAATGTTTCAGCGGTTCAAACTTTTTTATTTGAAAATGATTACGTATCACTTCAAGCGCGTTACAGGCATGAATGATGCTCATATGGTGGCGGATCTGTACTACGAAACACGCAACGACAGCTGTCGCTCGGTTATTGTCGCGTACGTGTGACATGTGCGACAAGGACAGAGAAAATAATCGCTAGTTATCGCATCGCGTTATCGCCTTTTATCTCTCATCTCGTTGGCTTTACTTTACAAATATTGTCACTCGTTTAGAGGCTGTTGGATTCATACCTAGTCATTCTCTCCTGTAACATTAAAATTAAGGTTTTATAGTGACTAAGAAATATATACGAGACAGCGAATAATATAATAAGAAACAGAAATAATAAAAATACCATACTCCATTCGGTTAAGTACTTAACTAAAAGTAAACAATGGATTTTATAGCATTACTAAGTTTTCCCGCGACTTCGTCCGCGTTAAGTTCGGAATAGACAGGTTTAGGACACACTGCTCCTGTGGCTTCGACCCAGATAAAGTTCCTCAAAATTTCTGTGAGCCTGGTACTTCATGCAAATGTACCAGGGTCACAGAAATACTGATCCCGTGACCGCGACCCACAGCAACCTATACGGTTTCCGGTTCTACTCAACCGATTGCAATCAAACAAACGTAAGATTTGAAGTCTGATCAAGAACTTTCTCATAAAAAAACCGCATCAAAATCCGTTCAGTAGTTTTGCGTCCATTGTGAACAAACATTTCCAATTTACAATTATATAATAGTAGGTATATAATTAATTAATAATTAATTAAATTGTTTAATAAGTAACACAGACTCATTTTCTTTTTAGGTTAGTAACAATTTTCTTAATCTATATTAGTAGTATTAAATAAAATAAATATTTCACAACACTCCACACAACGCCATCTAGACCCATAGCAAGCTTTTATAGCCTGTGTTATGGAATCCAGAATGCTGACCAACATACTTATAATAAACATACTTAATAACTATGTATATTGTCAATCACCAGTGCAGGCTCAACAGAGATGTGGACAGCCTGCAGCAGTGATTGAAATATGTACAGTCGAGTCTACTGGCTATACAGGCCAGGATGCTGTTGGGGCTGACCCGCACACGGCGCACCAGGGACGCACATCGTTTTCGCATGAGCGTATAAAAGCAGTCGATACGTGCCTCTGCAAACATCCCTGATGCGCTGCAATACCGAGGCAGCCCCATCAACACCCGGAACGCATTATTATATTGGATTCGAAGGGCACTGTACGACTTTTTGGAGTAGCTGGCCCACAGGTTGCACGTGTAGAATGATGTGCAATATGCGCGGAACAAAGTAATTTTAACATTAGTGGAACACTGTGCAAACCTGCGAGCGATCATGTTTGCCCTTACCGACAGTGCCCTTCGCTCCCTATATATATGTATAGATAGATAGAAGTACCTATGGTAACTATACAAATCGAATACATATAGGGAAAAATGAATCTTTTCGGGCGGGACTCGAATCTGTGATCTTTCCCTTACAGGGTGAATGCCTTGACCAACAAGGCTACCGAGACACGCCCGATGTGATTCAAATATCCCTTCTATATTTATCCGTCTTTTTTCCCTTTTCATTTTTCCCTATATTTTGAAACTTGAATGTTTTTTTAATAGGTTTACTTAAAAACTCAATTTATTAATATTTTTCTGCTTGTAGACTCATTTTAAAGACTATTACTATATTATATTCAGTTAGTAAGCCTAGTTTATTTGTTAAATACTACCTGACCCAGCTAACTTCGTACCGCCAATTTTTCCCGCCCGCGTCTAAGCATACATAGGGACAGACAGACGCGGAAAGACTCTTTGCTTAATACTATATAAAGTAAAACCAACGAAGCGAGAGAAAAAAGGTAAACAAAGTTTCAGCGGTTCCAAATATTTTTATTTGAAAATTATTACGTATCACTTCAAGCGCATTCCAGACAGGAATGAAATTGTTCAGATGGCAGATCTGACAGTTTAGAACCGCTGTCCTATACCACGAAACACGCAACGACAGCTGTCGCTCGGCCATTGTCGCGTACGTGTGACATGTGTGACAAGGACAGAGAAAATAATCGCTAGTTATCGCAAGATAACTCAGTAATGGTCGCTTTGTTTACCTTTTTTCTCTCGTCTCGTTGGCTTTGCTTTAGTGATGTTTTTTATAAGAAATCGCTACAAGATTGTTTACCTTTAAGTGGGTATTACATCTTCCTGAATTCAGAAATCTAAATTCAGGAAGCTATTTAGGAAAAAAAATTCAGTCACCGAAGCTCGCGATTACACGTTCACTAATTTAGGATCCTAAATCATTTTTGAAGGACGAGCGGCAAGGGACGGACGTGTCGACTGTCGAGTGAATTGCGACAAAATGCCCTCAATACTATAAAAAAAAAACAAAATATTGATATTGCCATAACCCTTGCGGTTAGCTTAACGACGAACGAATTTTTTCTTTCATAATCAATTTGAATAATTAGCATACCTACTACATGCTGTAAAATTTCATTCAATCATTTGGGCGGAGTAATCAAAAATCAATGAATAAAATGAATGACAGATCATTCATTGGTTCCGATAGCATAGCTCGTAAGAGCGTCGGTAGATTGCTCCACCATCGCCTTAAAGACGGATACAGATTGGTTTGGGCGTGAGTCTGGTAGCTAGGTGGTCAAAGCATTCTCCCTGTAAAAGAAGGATCGCGGGTTCAAATCCCACCTGGACCGATCATATAATTTTTCCTTGATCGATTTGAATAATAAATTAGCATACCTACTAGATGATGTAAAATTTCATTTATTTCGTCGGTACATACGCAATATTATATTGGGAGGGAAAGACAAACGTGCGCTCTCGACGGCAGGCGCGCGGCGACTGAGCGTCCTGAATTCAGGAAACGTAATTACACTCATCCGATTTAGCCATTTAGGACGTCGGAAACCATTCTTTTCCTAAATAGCTTCCTAATTAGGAAGCTTTGCTTCCTAAATGCAATTACACTGTTCTAAATTCAGAATTTTCTAAATTCAGGTTTCTGAATTTAGGAAGATGTAATACCCCTTTAGTTAGGTGCTTATCCGTCTGGAGTATAATCGTCATGTGGACCAAAGAGAAGTAATATTGTCTTGACAGTGGTGATATGACGAATCTGTGTCCTGCCTAATTATGTAATGGTGTTGTACTATCAGTAAGTAGTTTAAAATTGTATTTATATTTATTGTATTTGACACAGAAATATTTATTTGTATATGAAGGGTAAAGGCAAAGAACACGGAATGTCCTAGTGAGTAAATTTAGTGATTTAGAAGTTTAGAAGTATATATATTTTTTATTGAGATCGGTGGACTCCGATCTCAATAACAAAAAAAATAGACTTGAAGACGGATATAAAGAGAAGGAATATTTGTAATGTTTCAGGTGTCGTGTGGCTCAATAGCTCAGTTGGAAGAGCATTCCCCCTGTAAGGGATAGGTCGTGAGTTCAAGTCTCACTTGAGCTTTTCATTTTTTCAGATGTTTTTCTAACTTAAAAGTTAGCATAATAAATGCTATAAAAAATTCATTAAAAAAATCTACTAGGTATATAAAAATAAGTCGGGTTTTCCTTCCTGACGATATAACTCCAGAACGCCTTTACCGATTTGGCTAATTTTGGTCTTGAATTATTCGTGGAAGTCCAGGGAAGGTTTTTACGGCGAGAAAAATTCGAATAATTGCCGGGAACCGACATCCACGCGGGCGGAGCCACGGGCAAAAGCTAGTATCTTATATAAATCACAACTTGTACTTAGGACAATCTTCTTCTTTACTGGTATGTCATTGACATTACTGTTTTCGCTTCGGCCATAAATAAATACGTCAATTTAGCGCCATCTGTTTACTTTTTTAAAGTTAGTGATTGGGAATTACACTACCATAGACAAAGATTTGTTTGCAATAGAATACTTACAGAAAAAATAAAAACTGTCACATTGCCTGTTCTTTGCCTGCACCCTTCATATACAGATTGTATATAGCACTTATTTAAAAGATTACATAAGTACATAATATAAATAGGAACATAGGAACTAACCATCACACGTCACACCAGCTCCCCGTAACCGGGGCTAGATGGGGACACTGTGGTCCCCACAACCCGAAGGGGGCCATCTCGAAAGAGGTGGTCCTGGGTCTGCCCGGGTGCGAGAGCTATGCTTTTGGCAATCTCACCTCCGGCAACCAAGGACCCAAGACGGCGTGCGTTTTAGTCGGTTCGAGTCCGACATAACCACCTCCACCAACTCCGTGGGGGTGGTATCCGTGGGGATTTATCGCAGTGTGACACAGCAGTGTGACGGTTAGTCGGTCGTTATTTTAACCAAGCAAGCCAGTGCCAATTTTTGACCTTGTGTTTCATTCATACTAATAAAAATAATTATATTAGTATTGCATTTACTTTTTATTAATATTTCTGTGTTGTTTAAATGGCGACTGTGTTGGTAGCTTTAGATAATGTTGACTGTTTTATTTTTAATGTATTGTAAGATTAATAACGAAACAAAGTACAGTATTTGTTTTATAAATGTATGCGGTTAGCATTATACTGTGTTTTATTTAGCTGACCCCGGCGAACTGTGTACCGCCAATATTTTTTCCGCCCGCGTGGCGTCCAAACCCGTTCCCGCTGCACCTTCTACTATATTAAGCATGTATTATACATATAAACCTTTTTTTTTTTAATTACTCTATCGAATAAAAGAAACCGCATCAAAATCTGTTGCGTACTTTTGAAGATATAAGCATACATAGGAATAGACAGACGCGGAAAGCGTCTTTGCTTTTTACTATATATAGTGAAGATGAAGTTCCTTACCTTTTTACCTCTTATTTTGAAAAAAAAACAAATAGTACCTACTTACGTCACTCGATGCATGTGAAACAAGTGGTTAAGGAGTCGGCCTTACGGTCGACACTGTCGACAGTCTCAGGTAAGAATCCAGCTGTGCAATTCACTAAGCAAGCACAACGATGCGAGTCGCAACGTTGTGCTCGATAGAGATTGTCATTGGTCGATCTCCAATGACGTGATACAATCCGACCAATGACAATCTCTATCGAGCACAACGTTGCGACTTGCATCGTTGTGCTCGCTTAGTGAATTGCAGTGCAGGACCTCGATTCTGCTAAAACCAAACCACAGTGGTGCCAGCTTAAAATTCAAAATTAAATGACTGTGCAGAGTAATTGAAATTTTTTAAAGAAACTGTTTTTATTTTATTTTGAACTTTAGGTGTATAGAAATAAAGTCTAAAAGGAGGATGGGCAAAATGTATGGACTTTGGTCTACCTACTCAATACCAACGCCACCTATGCTAAATAATAGAGTATATTTTGGCGAACCAATAACACATAATGAAGCAGTTCTAGGGGCTGGCATTTTTTTTAAAAGAGAATACAAATAGATAAAAATAAAACACCAGTGATTAATCAATAATATTATATTTATAGTATTACATGATGCTTGTATCTAAAATTACATCATTTATGTGTGCGGCAGGCAGTATCAAAGCTTCCTGATGGCGTGCCCAGCATAAATACCACAAGATTGCTATTACATGGGCACATGTCCCAATTGTACGACGTCCAGTCAAACACGTACAATAATAGTAGCTAAAGGCACCTCTTCCTTGATTCTCTGGGTTTATTAACACATATGTGTAGTGTTTCTTGGCCCTGGAATGACGTGATTGTATTCGCCCTCGTAGTAAAAAACTACTTTCCCCCACATCGATGTTATATCTATTGATATCATCGAGTTCAGTGTCTCTGTACAATTCGATAATATACATTCCATCGTTTAAATGTTCGGCACAGTAAGAACTGGCTATTTTAATATGGTAAGTGCCTAGGGCGATTAGAATGAGGTGTTCCTCTTCTAATCGAGGAATATCTTCAAAACCAGGCATATTTGCTGCCATGCTGGTAAATATAACCCGTCGCATATTTAAGTTTTTTTGAATGACATATTCGGCCAGATAATTTTCTAAATTCATTCGTTCATTAATAATTGCAACTATTGCGTCGGCATAAGCATTGTCACGGATTGGCAGGTGAAAAGCATTGATCAATGCTGCAGCAATCCGAAAATGCTCGAACATATGAGGGACGGACGTATTAAAATTATCTATCCGTAGAAACTTGTAGTCGCGTTTGAACCTTCCGTTCACTACTTCTACTACCCATCTTACAATCGTAATCAAACGAGACCTATTCGCCTGATCTGTGGATAGCTGTGTATTATTTCTATCCTTACTGGCTGGCATATGTGCTTCGTAACCGCATGCTTCAAAGTCAGGTATAGCATCTCTGAAGCCGCGATCTAAAATGAACACGTCATTCCTTGCAAAGAACCAATGAAATGCGCTATCCTGATCATTTAATAGATTGCTCATGATCGTGGAATCTGATGTAGTGGCTGCATAAGGGCCTGTTACATCAATAATATAGCCATTGCTGCATACAATGAGAAACGGTTTCAGCAAATTCCTATACTTATGAAGACTATAACTACGTCTTTGGAAAAGGAAGTTGCTGCTCTTCTGGATGTAAATGTACGTCCCGTCACAAATTGATATTAATTTGGAATTATTTTGGTCTCCAAAAAGGGCACTTGGTATCAACAAATTCTTGTTAAGCGCTTCATTTCTACTTAAATGATTTACTCCCAAGTGACATGGCACGAAGTCTCCCAGTAAGCACTCTCTCGCCGTCACTAAATGGCGTTCGAATGTTCGACGCGATATTTTTAAAAGTGATGCTAGGCGTATGTTAGGTTCGCCTGTTCGAAGTTTCATTAGATATCCACCTAGAACCACATTTGGCGCGTTCGACCGCTGTCGTAGTGATGGAGTTTGTTCGAGTACCAAATTGAATTCGGCGACCGTAAGTCCTGTCCAGTGTCGAAACTCATTTTCGTCTACTCTTTGCAAATTAAAATCAAAAATAGTCGATGGATTCTCTAAAGCTGTTCTATAAATTGAAATGATGTCCAATATATGGTCTTGATTAAAATCATGAGAAACATTTCCGTTGAGCAACTGGTCCCAATCGTGCACCATTATGTGTTCATTACAAACACGAGCACTTGTTGGTATGTAGAAATTGTAATATGATAACATGTAAGCTTTTATGCTATTAGGTATTCGAAGCCGTGACTCGTTTAAACAACCATTAAATATGCAATGGCGGGCCGTATTAGATGCTCTAGCGAGATTTCGTTGGATATCTGGCATAGCTGGTAGAACTGGCATATCAACATCTTCGTTGGCAGCTCCTGTAGCTGGCTGTGCCCGTTCGGCAGTGTCAATTGTATCTGGTGGAACTGACACATCAATATCTTCGTTGGGAGCTCCTGTAGCGGGCTGTGCCCGTTCGGCAGTGTCAATTGTATCTGGTGGAACTGGCACATCAATATCTTCGTTGGGAGCTTCTGTAGCCAGCTGTGCCCGTTCGGCAGTGTTAATTCGTTGCCAACATCGATGGCACGTGAATACAACTTCACCTTCATCGAAGGATACCTACAGATAGGAAAGAAAGACAGAAAATGTTTATTAATGTTGTGTTATTTTTACTTTTGGCCTCCTGGTCATAGCATCATTTCTCAATATGACATTTTATTATTACAACCTTTAAACTTATATTATGCACGTGGGATTGAGCCTAGTTTAACATGTATTGTGTAATTTGGTCTTCTCCATTCTATATAATTACTAACGGTTGGGTATGACATAATCTTACTTAGGAACTCTTTTTATTTTCAGTCCAGTAAATCTATAAGTTTAGGTATTTAAACTATCATGGTCAGTAACTCGAACAAGCTGGATTCCTAACGATGCTTAAAGGAAACTCAAAACAATACCATTGTAAATATCGCGATATCTCTAATAATAATGACGTAAGTCGCTTCGGACCTCGAAGCGACCAAATTCACAAGAGGTATTAGATCACAATCAAAAGGATTAATTATAAGGTACTTAGGTACCTAGTGCTATAGAATTAACAAACAGAACTTACCTCGCGTGAAGAATGTCTTCGTATATATACTTCAACAAAAGGTCTGGATTGTATTAGGGTATACGTTATTAAATGACGTTGCCGCTGACGCAAAACAGAGCGCTCACAAACAACACATAGAAGTCTATTTCCTTCCATTATAAAAAAAATATGGGAGTCCAATTAACAAGCACAGGTCAAAATAATAGCAATATTCAACAGTCCGATAAACAAGCAAAGGTCGTAGATAATTCGTAACAAGAACAAGGAATCGCACAGTACAATACACAACGACAAGCGAAGGTAAACTGCGAGGTGCTGTGATAAGGACAGTGCGAGCGGGCGAGGCGGGGTGCGGGAGTTGCGGGGGCAGGCTGCAAACATGTACCTGCGCTTGCGTCGCGTCGTCGGGAATTCAAAAAAACCTCACGCCCGATCGTCTCCCCCACAAGCTGCGAGGTGCTGTGATAAGGACAGTGCGAGCGGGCGAGGCGGGGTGCGGGAGTTGCGGGGGCAGGCTGCAAACATGTACCTGCGCTTGCGTCGCGTCGTCGGGAATTCAAAACAACCTCACGCCCGATCGTCTCCCCCACAAAAGTATAGAACATTCGATGTAAATTCTGTTCCAATTAAGAAAAAAAAATAAAGTCTGCTCTAATTAAGAGAGAAACCCCATGAGCTACACATTTGCGGCCATACCAAAAAATGAAGTACATAAAATATCCTTTAAATTGACATATAGCTTGCCGGTATTGAGTAGGTAGACCACTTTGCCCATCCTCCTTTATTGTAATTTTTTGCAGTGACAGCGGCGCTACAGTAATATAGCTTTAGTAGAATCGAGGGCCTGGCTGGCACATTATGCGGATGTTAATCCATTCTAACACAAGTAATTTGGCAGGAATACAACATAGTAAATTATATAAAAGGAAATATAACGGCATTAAATTAAATGACTCAAAATTCCAGCCTATATACCTACTGTCCGATATGTAACAACTTTACTGCCCAGTCCCTTAGTCCCCTCTGACTACACGTAAGGAAGTGACCTATACTCCGTCCATTCGTTTATTTTATTTTTGACAGTTTGAGACAATTTGAAACTAGTGACACCCGCGTGCGGTACCGTTTCGATTCGAAATAATTATCGATTTTACTTACGAACATTTTTCAATCGATATAATGCATTGACATATTTTTAATATATAAATATTATTTATTTGTTTATAAATAAAGGTGATGTGACGCCTGAAAACTGGGCGACTCGTGTAGAGGACAAGAAAAATAAATATGTCTGATTGGGATCTAGACATTGTAATTTACAATATAATAGATCAATAATTGATTATTCAAGTAACAGAGGACTCAAATGACGAGCCTAGTGTAAATTATGAAGAATAATAAATAATAAATAAATATTTCCCAACATTCTGCACAACACAAGAAGAGTCTGATAAATAAATGTAATAAATATTAACAAAATCGATTTGTAGACAATTGATCGAATTATCATATTTCAAGATCTGCTTTATGGTCTGTGGTTGTATGTTATGCACAGGGCACTTCACTAAGTGGGCGTTACCCGTGAATAAAGTATGACATTACTGTAGGTAGTACACATTAGTACATTATTCCGTAAATAAAAACAGTAATTCATATGCTTAAGCTGTCAAAAAGAAAATAAACGAATGGACAGAGTATAGGTTATACATACCTATAAGATTGGCCCGGATTCTACAATGCCACTAAGCCTGAATCTCGATTTATGTGAGGACAGATTGTATAGGCAATATGGCAAATCTATCAATCCGTCTATATAATCTGTCCTCAGATAAATCGCGATTCGGGCTGAGTGTCATTCTACAATACTGGTAGGTATAAACTAAGTTAAAAAAACATCCTTTTTTAAATCGGTTAATAAAACGATAACGTAAAAACTAATTACATTTATTAAAAGTTAATTATAGCTAATACATTTGCACTATATTATCTTTTAATACAACTATTATTTATATTTATTTATACATATTATATTATACTATGCTTAATAATTTACCGCCACTGCTGTACCAAGCCCTAGGTACGCTAGGTGTAGCGGGGGAAGAGGTAAAGAAAGAAGATAATGTGTGCTAGTTTCTGCTGAAGCCAAACCACAGTGCCCCCACCACCACTGCAAAAAACGGCTTTAAATAGACTTTAAAGAGATACCGGTACGTTCAAAAGCAAATCGTCGTTCGGCATTCATTACCGCGAATGTGAAAAAAATCCTTTTTTTTTTTATTTGTCTATTCAATAATATACAGTCAAAAACGCAATCGTGTATATAAAAAATGGCCAGAAAGGTTAACAATATCAAATAAATGTGCGCTTTAAGTATTACCGCGAACGTGACTCGTGCATTTTATTCATTCCTCAAAAGTGGCCGAAATTTACATTCCCGGTAATGAATGCCGAACGACGGAATGACTTTTTGCAGAGTACCTAATTAAAAAAGTGTAATTAAACTTTTCATTTCATTTTGAGCTTTAGATGTATAGAAATAAAGTCTAAAATTTAATGTGTTTTTTTGCAGTGACCGCAGCACCACAGTGTTGTAGCTTTAGTAGAATCGAGGGCGTGGAAGCATTCGCCTGTAATGCTACATGATAAGTCGGGGGTAAGAGATCTCGTCAACATTTTCAGGACGTATGCCGACGGCCGGGGTGCGAGGGATATGTCGATGACAACCTCACCTCCGGCCTAGCACAACGACCCACAGTCGGCGTGCGGTTTTAGTCGGTTCGAGTCCGACATAACCTCCCCTTCCGGCTCCGGCAGGATCCGAAGGGATTTCCGCACGAAAAAAAAAAGCACGAAAGCCGACCTACCTGCAAGCCGGTCATTACCGGACAAGCCGCTAAGCACAGACTTAACCTCTCTGTATTGGTAGGTCAGTCGGCAGTTGCTCCCAATGCTCACAAGAAACAAATAATAGAAGGGAAAAACTCGTAATCTTTGCTAGTTTTAATACTTATCTGATAATACTATAGTCGATGTTTTTATTAAACGAAGTAAATTTACAGCAGGTAATGTCACTTCATGAAATAATAATACTGTAAGTATTTTTTTTTTGTTTTGAATGTAATAGGGATGCATTCAGTTCTCGTTAACCCATGGCGCAGCAGTGCACCCTCAAATTGTTATGACTTTTTTGACGGATCAAAGAAGAATGATTTTATTAGTACCTACCTATTGTCATAATCATTCCCGTCTTTAATCAATGTGTGTTACTAGTGATGACTTACGGATCTGAAACGTGGTCGCCATCTATAAGCTAAAAGCTCAAAGTCGCTCAACGAACTATGGAGAGGGTTATATGCTCGGTATTTCCCTACGTGATCGCGTCAGAAATGATGATATCCGTAGGAGAACTACAGTAACCGACGTAGCCCAGCGGATTAGCTCATTGAAGTGACAGTGGGCGGGACACATAGCGCGCAGAAAAGATGGTCGATGGAGCAAAAATGTTTGGAATGGCGACCGCGTACGGGCAAACGTAGTATGGGACGCCCAACGGCCAGGTGGAAGGACGACCTCATCAAGGTCGCCGGGAAGCGATGGATGCGGGCTGCTTTAGATCGGTCATTCTGGAGGTCTATGGGAGAGGCCTATGTTCAGCAGTGGACCATGTGTGGCTGATATGATGTCATAATCATTCACTTTATTACGTTTTTTTTTCATCATAAACTGACAACGCAGTAAATAAAATTCGACTAAACATTAAAATTCGACTATACAATGCTAATTAAAAGTTAAACTAAAATACCCTAAAAATCTCTAAACTGGTAATAAACGAAATTGCTTGTACCAGACGGTCGGCCGGCTGCCTGCTAATTGTGTGTGCTGTCCGGTCAAAATCTGTCGGCGCTGACCGGAATCAGCCATACACTATAATAATCTTTTTCTACGAAACGACTATACAATCTGGATGTATAATAAATTTTAGAGATTTTTGTGTATTTTAATTAGTTTTGACAACACAGAATTAGCGACTATACTACTTAAAAACTATGTGGATATTTGAATTAAACTAGGTGATCTACTTATAGAGTGAATATACCTATATCATAAGGTGAATACCGCTAAAGGTGAGGTGAATGAATATTGATAAAAAGATGAATAGTACTCAAAATGTAATAGCATACGTAAGTGATTAGGCCGTCAAGCTGAGAGCCACCATTTTGTTCATTATTTGACATCATTCCTGACACTACCTCTAGATTACCATCAGGCGAGGTGAAGAAATATTGACGTGCATTAAAAACAATTGCAAAAGGGCATTTTTTGACATATTTGGCCCTTTAATTTAACTGCATCCCGCCTGATGATAAACTATGATTAAGTCGAAGTTAATGCAACAATTTCAGATACTATCGAGGCAACCCAATAGGTTCACATATTGCAATGTTTAGTACCCCTGTGCCTTGTAGAGCACGTTAGACTGTGGCTCCCGTTGCCATATGAATATCTATGGCAGTGATGGGCAAAGTATGGCCTGCGGGCCAACTACGGCCCTCGAAGGGCACGAAGACTCCGGGCCCGGGAAGCCCACGCAGAGCGAAGGCGAACCGGACGTCGGAGGTCGCAGAACGACCTCCGTCCTCCATGAGCGCTGGCCTGGGGGTGACCGGTGGAGCCTGTCACCCTAGCAGAAGCAGGCTGCGGCGGCGGCGCAAAGTGCTCCTTCCCGTAACCGGGGCTAGATGGGGACACTGCGGTCCACACAACCCGAAGGGGACCATCTCGAAAGAGATGGTCCTGGGTCTGCCGAGGTGCGAGAGATATTCTTTTGGCAATCTCACCTCCGGCAACCAAGGACCCAAGACGGCGTGCGTTTTAGTCGGTTCGAGTCCGACATAACCACCTCCACCGTCTCCGTGGGGATATATATCGCACGATAAAAAAAAACTTCGGCCCGCGAAATCATTTAATTCCGTCCTTCGACATGAATGGTATTTGGCCCGTGATAATTTATTTTGATAGGCCGGAAGTATAAAGTAAATTCCAATGTTACAGCGTTCTTTCCCTATGGCACCACCAGTGGTGTCATGGGGAATCACCTATTCCTCATGACACCTCAAGTGGTGTCAGAAGGAATCACCTTAGTCCTCATGACACCATCGAATATTAGTGATGCCCAGCTTTGCTAGTAGCTGCTTGAGAGCCGCCTCTACCTCACATTTTTCAAGAAAGCGTATGAGACGTTATTGCATTCGTGATAATGCTGGCCCGCCTCAAACTTTCTGGCCCCTCATTCATTACGGATGCTGATGATGCATGATGATGATGACGATGATGATGAAGCTCAAAAAATTTCGACAATCTGGTTAACGACCTCATCAGATGCTCTGTCACATCAGTAAGTTTATACATTTTAAATATTCCTCTGTCAAATTCTGGCACTGACTAGAACTTGGAAATAAAACTATTTTTAAAGGTATTTTTTTCGAAAAACATCGGAAAAAATGAAATGCTCCAGTGAGACCAGAGACTGAACTCACGACCTTTCCCTTACAGGGGGAATGCTATTGAGCCACACCTGAACCATTTCAAATTTTCCTTCTCTTTATATCCGTCTTTAAGGGTTAAAAATGGTTGAAAAATCATTCATTGTTTCCAACAGTTAGTAAGAATGTTGGTAGATGGCTCCACCGTCGCCCTCAGCTCCAGTTATAAATCAAGATTCATGACTGAGTAGCGTTTTAAAACAACGGGCCTTAATAATACCACATAAGTCGCGAAAGAATCCGTTAATAATAGTTTTATTTCATTGTGTGATATTCGCATAAAATTCCGATAATATTATATAAATATAGTTTTTTTGTATAATTTTGTTTGCGATACGAATATATTAAACTCTCAGACTAAAATAATAACATGATAGAGCGCATAGAACCGCAAAATATAATACCTAAGTAGTGGCACAGAACTCTCCTGTAGACCCAGATCTTGTAGTCGGCAGCACGAGTGCGACTCCCTGTTGCACACGTCTATAGGCCACGGTAACCGCTTTCCATCATGGGTGCTAGTGGACTCTTTGTGTGTTAGCACGAGTCTATGTTATTATTGGGCTGGGGGTGACGGGTGGAGCCGCCTGTCACCCCAGCAGAAGCAGGCCACGGCGGCGCCCATTCCGGGGGCGAGTCGGGGACACCGTTGTCCCCCCTCCCGAGGAGGGTCAGGCCGTAAGCGATGGCCCTGGGTCAGCCGGGGTGCGAGGGATATGTCGATGACAACCTCAGCTCCGGCCTAGCACCCACGACCCACAGTTGGCGTGCGGTGCAGTCCGACATAACCTCCCTTTCCGGCTCCGGCAGGGGAGGTATCCGAGGGGATTTCCGGACGAAAAAAAAATCTATGTTATTATTTTAGTGTGAGATTAAAATTAGTATGTGTGATATGACTAGTATGTGTGGTATGAATGGTACGCCGGCGCCGCCGGGAGGGGTTCGCGCTATGGCGGCGTCATGGTGCCGCCATACTCAGGGGATGCTCCACGACCTACGGACAGACAGACAGGACACATCAGACTATCACTCCCTATAACCTGATTCCTGCCGGCTTGTTCCACAGAGCGAACCGTGGCAGAATTTCATACTAAATTGCTATAAGGGGGAAGATATTTTCTCACAGGCTTGTCTTTTAAAAATTTTAACCCTTCATCACTGCTCACTATACTGGGTAATTTTAATTTTATAGTCATTTCGAATAAAAAGAATTTGGGCAGTTTTGATAGCAAAATCGAGAGGTCCTGGGTTCGGTCCTGACCATTACACTACCGACGTGAACCCACTCCTAGCACAAGCAATTTAGCTTAGTTGGAGGGGTTGGAGGGAATATTAGTAACTTCGGTTCTAATATTCTTTTTTATAAAAAAAAAGAAAAAAAAACATCTGGAAGTATTAATTTGGCGAAAGAAAAAAAAACAATCTTTTTTCAATGTATGTTCAGATGATGAAAAAAAATATTCTTTCGCCAAATTACTACTTCCAGATCATTTTGCTTTCGAAACTATGCCCAAATTATTATTATTTATGGATTATTTTAAAACTATGAATATTAATTCAAATACAATTAATAATTTCAATATTTATAAGTATATCGTTGAATATTTAACACGTGATATATAGATGTTGATAACGCTACAGAGGCAGACCCTACGCTCGATGGGATGATGATATCAAACAGATCGCAGGTCCACAATGGATCCAAATAGCTCTGGACAGAGAGAGATGGCAAGCCTTGGAGGAGGCCTTTACCGAAGAGGGTTCCTGATACATGCAATTTGGAGTGCAAACACATAGGAGTAAGTAAAAATAACAAATTTAGATTATTTTTTAAATTAGGATAACCTGAAGTACACCTAGCTACAAAATTGTCTCAGGAAATAAAAATAAGGCTATAAATGTAGATGTGTATGTACCTTTATATTTTTAAAAATTAATATTGTATGTAGAAATGTATATATTTTATGTATGTATGTATATTTATATTTAAGTAGGTATATATTTATGTAATTATGTATTTATATAAATGTGTAGGTATATTATATAAATGTATAATTGAACGCCAACAACTACCAGTTAAGTACTCCAACCAACATACATTTCCATCCAAAGGTTGCCTGGCAGAAATTGCGTAAAGCGATAAGGCCGCCCTTTGTACTGCTCTTGTGTTCCTAATTTCCATACTTTTAATAATGTAATTGGCGTACAATAAAGTATATAATAAATAAATGAATAAAATATAGATGTTATCACTGCGTACATGAAGACTTGGATTCCGGTTGCCATACGTACATCTATGGCAGTCATTACGGGAAGTTGGGGTTCTAAAAGTCTAACAACTGGTCTAGCTGCAATGCTTCGATATCGCCTTTGGATTAAGGAGCTCAGATGGCAATCGCTTCACAGAAAATATCGAAGTTCAGCCAAATCCGCTGTTAGACTGGTAAAGCAGACCCCAGACTCCAAGTTGAAAAGGTTCGGATCAGACTGGAATTAACGCTAAGATGAAGTATGGACTTCAGGACTCACCTCGGCCTCTGCCGCGGCCTCTGCCCCTGCCCCTCCCGCGGCCGCGTCACCTTCTTCCATCACCCAGACCCACCATATCTGGAATTTATATAATGAATGAATAAATATACCACAACATTCTACACAACGCTATCTAGACCCATGGTAAGCTTAACTAGCTTGTGTTATGGAATCTATATGCGGATAAACATACTTAGATACTTTTTTTGTAAATACATACATATTGCTCCCAATTCTGTTGTTACATCTCTAAACTTAAATTTCTCTAAAAAAATCTAATTACATCTCTTTCTTTCATGATCAGATAAAAAAGGACAGATGATTTTATATAAGTTAAGACCTGTCAAATTAAGATAGCGCCTTGTTGGTGCGTAGTAAGTTAAGTCGCATAATGTCCGTAGATGTCGACTAAAATTGAAGCATACCGTCAAGGCGCCGACTTAATTTGACAGGTGTCCACTAAAATAAATCATCTGTCCTTTTCTATCTGATAATGAAAGAAATAGATGCAATTAGAAAAATTTTGAGAATTTTAAGTTTAGAGATGTAACAGAATTAGCAGCATTATACATAGAAACACCCAGACCAAAGCAAATAGCCATATTCGTGCGTACAAATATTTGCACTGAGCGGGGATCGAACCCGCGCCTCCTGCGTAGTAGTCGCGTTCACTACCGCCACGCCACAGAGGCTGTATAACACAGGTCAGACTAAGTATTCCATACCATGCATAGAGTCTGGCTAACGAAAGCTGGCGAAAAAAATTGGCACCAGATTTGAAAAACCAATAAGTTGTAACACTGACTAACCTGGTCAAGTAACTACCATAATTAGTAGCGTCGGTGGCTTAGTGGTTAAGGAGTCGGCCTTGCGATCGAGAGGTCCCGTATTCGAATCTTGGCCATTACACTACCGACGTGAACCCACTCCTTAGCTTAGTTGGAGGGGTTAGAGGTAATATTAGTGACTTCGGTTCAAATATTCTTTAAAAAAAATAGGCCAGTTTTCATACATACCTAATAGGAAAAAAACTATATTATCAACTCCGTTATTTCCGTGTATATTCAGTGTTGCAAGTTTGTAACCTGTTATTTTTTCTAATTTGGTGCCGACATTTTGCGCCAGATTTCGTTAGCCAGACTCTATATATACTCACGCCTATGAATCCCCGAAGGGGTAGGCAGGAGTGTATTAACGCCCACATTTCGCTATGATTTTCGGTTCCACGTAATAGGGGGCGAGCCTATTGCCGTTAGGCGGGCACTTAGTCAAGAACTGTATGTTTACTGTCGGATGGAGAACAGTCCTATCCCTTAGTCGCCTTTTACGACACCCACAGGAAGAGATGGGGTGGTCTTATTCTACTCCATTGAGAACCAACACGGCACTAAGTATTCTCTTAATTTTAAAACAGTACTTTTAAAAGTACTGTCTACTTTGGAGGCCTAGCCTATATGGCCCACCGGCGTGGGACACGCCGAGGTGGGTCCTAGTGGCGGCTCTAGGGGTGGGAGTCCTCACACTCGCCACATTGCTCACAGCGATGGTACGATGCGCAAACGCTTGGGGTGCGGCCGCCTCCTTCTGCGAGCAAGTAATGCTCGAGAAGGAGGCGGCCGGTCGGGTCCGGACCAGACTCCGAGCCCGGGAAGCCCGTGCAGAGCGAAGGCGAACCGGACGTCGGAGGTCGCAGAACGACCTCCGTCCTCCATGAGCGCTGGCCTGGGGGTGACCGGTGGAGCTGCCTGTCACCCTAGCAGAAGCAGGCCGCGGCGGCGGCGCAAAGTGCGCCTCCCCGTAACCGGGGCTAGATGGGGACATTTTGGTCCCCACAACCCGAAGGGGGCCATCTCGAAAGAGATGGTCCTGGGTCTGTCGGGGTGCGAGAGATATGCTTTTGGCAATCTCACCTCCGGCAACCAAGGACCCAAGATGGCGTGCGTTTTAGTCGGTTCGAGTCCGACATAATCACCTCCACCGGCTCTGTGGAGGTGGTATCCGTGGGGATTTATCGCACGATAAAAAAAAAAAAAAAAAGCCTATATGGCCCACGTAATGTCTTGCCTCTCAGTGAGGTTAAAATCTAATATTTCCATTCTAATTAGTTTTAAAGAAGAAACAACAAATGACAATATACTTAATTAATGCCTAGTTTTTGAGAGAAATGTATATTGCAAAGCAGATTTTCTTTACAGCTAATCAAAGTCATTACAGATGTTGGCGATATGGCGCGTAATGCCGGTCCCTACCTTGACTGACCGCCTGTTAGACATTTACCTACTGATCTATCCCCACTGGTAGGGAAGTAAGGATTTTTTTCCACATTTAGTTACTGGGGGGGATACTTTTCCACTTATCTCTACTGATAAAATAATTCAAGAAATTGGTATCATTATGTTCAAAATGTCTAAATGCTTCTTTTATAGGATAATAAAGTATGTGACCCGTGATCACGTGATTCAAAATGCACAAATGCAATTGGTTACAAGGGATATAAAGACTGGACATGTAGAGGTAATTAAGTTGTAACGCTGATTTCAAAGAGTTTAATTATTAATTTCAGTAATTTAATTATTAATTATTTTTTAGACATTTTTTTGATTTTTGACTTAGGCAATATAGAGGATGATCTTTTTTAGGTAAAACATTTATAAAACATCCCAATAATAAAACGTGTTTCTATCGACCTGTACTTAATCTTAGTAGAAATATGAGGGAGTAAAATATCCATTGTCCACCTAGTAACTAAATGTGGAATAAAAATCCTTTCTTCCCTACCAGTAGGGATAGATCAGTAGGAATATGTGAAACAAGCGACCTTGACGGCCTCAACTGATGTTTCACGACCCGTTTAACAGAAGAATTGTATGAAGCGGGCCACGTCTGAAGGTAAAGCGTTGCATCTCGCAATAGATAAATGAAAGGATTCTTGAACCGCATACGATATAGTATACCTATATTAGTGGCGGTTTTCTCCAGGTAAGCCAGAGGTCCCTGCAGTGCGGAGGCGGCGTACGCACCGCGACCACCCGCCAGGAACATACCCTGCGCCAGGCTGCTCTGCATCTGTCGATCATGGCCGGGGAATGATAGCATGAAACTCAAATTATTTATTCAAAATAATGTTAGCATTACTAAAGTAAAGCCAACGAAGCGAGAGAAAAAAGGTAAACAAAGTTTCAGCGGTTCCAAACATTTTTATTTATTACGTATCACTTCAAGCGCATTCCAGACAGCGATGAAATTGCTCATAAAAGGCGGATCTGACAGTCTAGAACCGCTGTGCTGACAGCTTTCCTGTACTACGAAACACGCAACGACAGCTGTCGCTCGGCCATTGTCGCGTACGTGTGACATATGCGACAAGGACAGAGAAAATAATCGCTAGTTATCGCAACGTAACAATGGTCGCTTTGTTTACCTTTTTTCTCTCGTCTCGTTGGCTTCACTTTTGACGTCAAATTCTACTTAAAACTAAGTTTACCACCCATTTTTTTAACGAATTTTAAGCATTTAGTATGCTAATTAATATAAAGCTATTTAGAAAGGGAAAATTGTGTGATCGCTCCAGGCGGGATTTGAATGATTGAAATCCGTGCAGTGGTTCAGAAGATTTGAGTTAAGGCCAGGTAGGCCGCATTTTGAGTTTTTTAAAAGCATTTGAATCATAGGAAAAAGCATTTTAAATTTCGAAAAAAAGATATATATTAGTTAAGGATCCAGTCTAGTCAAATTCGCATTCAGTTACCAGATCTGATGAACTTCACTCGATAGAAAAAAATCCCAAAGTTACCCCTTTTCGTTATTTTTTTTTGAATATTATGACTAAATTACTTATGCTTTCTATAAAATTTTTGTACTAAACTAAAGCCACTACATATGTCTAGACATTTTCGCAGATTTTGACTATATTATGAAATAATTTTTAAAGTTATATTTAAATACCTACTAAATTCGCGAGTGCTCGCGCCGCTGAGGCCCGAAAAGTTGCGCCAGTCGCGCGCTGGCGCTTACCGAAGTAGGACCTGTGTCAGTTTTTGCGCGACAGTTTCGTGCACCAATCAATCGGTTTTACGTATTTATAATAAATTGTTGCAAGTCATTCAATATGGGCAATAAACAACGCAAGCTAAAGAAGTCGTGCAAAGCCATAAACTAAATTTCTAACTCCGATTGGTAATTTAAAAAATTATCATACCTAAATATTACGCTCATAGCGCCATAGTATAAGAATATCAGTATTACTACTGAAGATGCTACTTACGATTTTCTATAATTCATATTTTATCTATATCAGTACAGGGGTACCTAGTACCTACAATATTCGTACATTGTATATAATTTGTGTGTGTGTAAATAAATATAAATTTAGTTTTAGTTTAGGATAGAATAATTTTAATATTTAGGTAGGTTAGTTTAATTATTGGCCTTTTTTATCGTGCGCAAAATCCTCGCGGATACCACCCCCACGGAGCCGGTGGAGGCGGTTATGTCGGACTCAAACCGACTAAAACGCACGCCGTCTTGGGTCCTTGGTTGCCGGAGGTGAGATTGCCGAAAGCATATCTCTCGCACCCCAGCAGACCCAGGAGAATTACTGGCCTTGGGTCAGCCGGGGTGCGAGGGATATTTCGATGACAACCTCACCTCAGGCCTAGCACCACGACCCACAGTCGGCGTGCCCACAGTCGGACTCGAACCGACTAAAAAGTCGGTTCGAGTCCGACATAACCTCCCCTTCCGGCTCCGGCAGGGGAGGTATTCGAGGGGATTTCCGCACGAAAAAAAGAAGGTACAGTGTAAATTTATATAAATACTTCATAAAAAGTAGCACCACGACCCACAGTCGGCGTGCCCACAGTCGGACTCGAACCGACTAAAAAGTCGGTTCGAGTCCGACATAACCTCACCTTCCGGCTCCGGCAGGGGGGTATCCCAGGGGATTCCCGCACGAAAAAAGTTGTTAATCTCGTTAACTTTAGGTATTTAACTGCCCTGTCGACGACGAACGGTGCGATTATATAAAGTAACCGTTAGCATCAATTCAAACAAATGTTTGTAAAATTACAAGCATTATTATTATTATAATGTAAGTTTTTTTCGCCCAAGCAACTAAACACATAGAACAAACAGTTCTCAAACTCATACAGTTTTTTTAATTTCGTATTTATTTCTTACTTAATATAATCATATAACTAAATAAAGTTAAAAAAACTGCATTTAATTTTCTAAGTCAAATCAAGTTTTCCTACTGCATATTTCTATACTGTGACGCTGGCGGGGTCATCGCCGAGTTCACCGTCACTGCGTTCGCGCGTAATATTTTACGAGCGGCCGGGATCGCTATAAATGCCTACTTTTGCAGGAATACAGGGCCTTAATAAAGAATATTACAAACATACATACTAGGTACGCGCGAAAAACATAACCCTTCTTGACGGACGGGTAAAAATATAAGTAAAAGTAACAGTTTTTAACTTTAACTTTATAGCTATCTTACATAATTATAACATTTTATGCAGTCTTGCGAGATGTTATATCAATTCATGTCCCAAGGCGTAATCTTAAGAAAACGAATATTCCAATATGGTTCCCTGGCAGTCTTGTCAGAATTTTAAAAGAAAAGCATAAGTTACGACTGCGGTATCAAAAGTATGGCAACCCCCGTGATCAGCTGGAGTACGAACTTCTACGCACACGCGCGGGGAACTTGCTTGAGTCATCGTACAAGTACTACATAAACAGTATTGAGACCAGTTTACATCATAGCCCAAAAATATTCTGGAAGTTTATTAAAGATAAACGATCACACGGCTCTCAACTACCGTCCTCAATGACTAACGGTTCAGAAACGACCGGCACTGGAACCGGCATAGCAAACATGTTTGCCGGCCATTTCAAATCTACTTACAGTGATGCACCCTCTCAAGTTCAGCCAACATCTTTTGGAGCCACTAATACTGTATCGGCTATCATCCAACCCCTATCTCGCATCTTCCTCACCGAATGCTTAATATTAAAACATATTCGTAAACTTGATCATAACAAGGGAGCTGGCCCAGACGATATTCCTCCTCTATTCATCAAACGCTGCGCAACGGCTCTCACATATCCATTAAACCAAATTTTCACAAAATCGTTAGAGTTTGGTGTGTTCCCGAGTGAATGGAAGAAAGCTCGCATAGTCCCGATTTTTAAAAAAGGTGATAATACTAATGTTTGCAATTACCGACCAATCTCGATTCTGTCGGCGTTTTCAAAATTATTTGAGGCTGTTCTTTGTCCTATACTGTATAACCACACCAGCCATTTACTAACGGATAAACAACACGGATTCAGAGAAAAACATTCAGTTGTTACCAACCTGATCTCTTATACCTCCACCTTACTAAAATCGATCGACAGCGGTAAACAGACCGATTCTATCTATACCGATTTCAGAGCTGCTTTCGATAAAGTTAGCCACGAAATTTTACTTACTAAATTAGCAGCGCAGTATGGTATTTGTGGAAAGTTACATAACTGGTTTGACTCTTACTTACGGGATCGTTCACAAACAGTGGTAATTAGTGGCTTTGAGTCGGACCACTATGTATCTACCTCAGGCGTACCCCAGGGGTCACATTTGGGCCCAATATTGTTTGCACTCTTCGTAAATGATGTGGCAAAATGTATAAAAAACTCCTCGTGCTCCATTTACGCAGATGACATGAAAATTTTTAGGGAAATTAAATCTCAGTCTGAGGTGCAGCTACTGCAGGATGACATAAATAGGGTCGTAAATTGGTGCAAGGACAATAAAATGACTCTGAACGTAAAGAAATGTCAATATATCACCTTCACCAAAAAGAGAAAACCTTATATTGCCTCTTATACCATCAATGGCGAACCGATCACTCGGGTTCATCAAATTCGTGACTTAGGCATCATTTTGGACCAACAACTCACATTTATCCCACATTACGACTCCATCGTCAATAGAGCTGCCAAAATGACGAACTTTATTAATCGCTCTACCGCTAGTTTTAGATCCCACAAATCTAAAATTATTTTATTCTTCTCTCTTGTCCGTAGTATACTCGAGTTCGGAAGTCAAATATGGAATCCCTGTTACACCATTCACTCCAACCGAATAGAATCAATTCAGAGATCTTTCACGAGGCGTATGGCATACCGATCACAAGGAATTAGCCACCGCCAGTCCTATAATGCTCGATTGAAATTCTTTAGGATGTGTCCTCTTAGCCATCGTAGACGCATGTTGGACCTAACATTTTTATATAAAATAATCAATGGCGCGACGGTGTGTGAAGACTTGCTATCGTCAGTTAGTCTCAACGTTCCTCGTAAAGCTAACTCACGACTGCCTCACACTGAGATCTTCCACATTCCCTTTCTCAGAACGACCACTGGTCGCAACGAACCTATATCTAGGATGCTGAGAACCTACAACCAGTTCTGGAAACTATATGATATTGACGTCTTCGGAAACAGTGCTGCCGGGTATAAATGGGGAATAATGAGAAATTACAAATATAATAAAAATGCGGGTGTTTAAAATTAATTTAAAATTAGCTTAATTAAAATTGAATACTATATTAGCTGTTAATTTTCCTATATAGTGCCATGTACTTAGACTTAAGAACGCTGTGCATATCTATAATTGGGTTATGTACTAGATATAAGTCCACAAAACCTATTTAAGTTTGAAATGTAATATACATAACCTGTTGATGTGCCTAATAAAAAAAAAAAAAAAAAAAAAAAAAAAAAAAAAAAACTCACGCCTGTATTCCCCGAAGGGGTAGGCAGAGGTGCTAGCACCCACATTTAGGCAGTTTATGTTTAGGTTCCAATGTAATAGGTGGCGAGCCTATTGCCATTAACCGGGCACTTATAAACCTGCGATAAATACACACATAACTTCGAAAAGCATCGAAAAGTCATTGGTGTGTGCCATGGTCAACCTGGCTATCTATATTATAGCTATCTGTTGGCTATAAAGCTCTTTCATAATCCTTTTACTACAATGATGCAAATTCTGTGTTATTAAAACTGACTAAAATACGCAAAAAAATCTCTAAAATGGTATTATACAACCAAATTGTATAGTCGTTTCGTAAAAAGATTTTGGACACAGTTTCGATAGCAAAATCGTTAGGTGGCATGTTATGTGGGACTCTAACCGACTACAAGGACTACTAAGAACAAAAAAACGATTTTCGACCTTAACAACATTTTCGCATAAATAGATACCGCGGATCACGAATATACGAAAAAAATCTCTGTTACATGTGATGTCAATAAGGTCGAAAATTGCTTGCATTGTCGGCCGGCTGACTGATTGAGTATTCGATTGCCTCACGGCCATGTACTGTCCGGGCAAAATCTGTCTGCGCTGACCGGAATCGGCCACACACTATAATAATCGTTTTTTACGAAAAAAATTTTTACAATCTGGGTGTATAATAAATTTTAGAGATTTTTTGTGTATTTTAGTTAGACAGGATTAGCACAAATAAGTATTTAATCTTAAAAAAATCGTGCAAAATATAATAAACGAAATAAAACATACCATTGCAGTTGCCATGTCAAAAATAAATCTGTGAATAAATCATATGAAGGTAAAAACTAAATAAAACAAAAAATAATCAAGAAAATCAAAATTTAATTTAAAAACTAAACATATTATAAGTAAACGCTAATTACTTAAAAGAAAATTATTAACTTAAAGTGCAAAATAATAAAGTATTATAAACTAAATGAGATTTTTATTTACATATAAACGGTAGAAAGATTGGAAACGACAGTTACAGTTCACAAGAAAATAACTTTTCAATGAAATATTTAAGAATGCGTTTAGGATCTTTTTCCTTTGAACATTTGCTGTCGCTTCCACCCTTTTCATAGAAAAAGATTGTTTTATCCTTAATAGCAAGCCGAGCTTCTCACGGATGAAATTTGATTTCCCGTTCTTTAAGTTTTATTTTTAATAATAGTATAATAGCTTAGGAATATAAAAATCAAATTCCCCCTATTTTATACATGAAATAGGTACAAAATTAAAAGATAAATTAAATTATACTACATCAAAAATTTATGACACTACCAGTGGTGTCATCGGGATTGAATAATACCCAGAACACTACCAGTGGTGTCATCAGGGTTGAATAATACCCAGAACACTACCAGTGGTGTCATCAGGGTTGAATAATACCCTTGGCAGTACCAGTGGTGTCATCGTAGTTGAATAATATCCTTGGCAACACCAGTGGTGTCATCGGGATTGAATAATACTCTTGGCATTACCAGTCGAAAAATATCCTTGACACTAAAACTAGTGTTATGGGCATAAAAAAATAACCGTGACCCTACCGGTGATGTCATCGGGTTGAATAATACTCTTAACACTACTGGTGGTGTTTTTAGATGATACCACGAGGCCGCGGTGCACATAACGTAGCCCTTTTTTCGGTTCACCGACCCAGTTTCCCCGAAAAGAACCTCAGGACCCTACTCCCAAACATCCCCCTCCTAACTCCCCTCATAATACTCTAAACCCTACTCCTATCACGACTACCGCCTCTGCACGTTGGCGGGGTAGGCAGGCGGGTGCGGGGGGCGCGGTACCTGTTGTTGTTGTTGCTGTAACGCCGCCTGTTGCTGCAACGCAGCTTGTTGCGCGGCAGCAGCGGCCGCCATTTGCTGAGCCTGAAGTGTAAAATCGATTTTATGTATATATTCTCGGTGTATAAAATTGTAGCACAGTGACTCAGACGGGAAAATAAACTAGCTTTTGCCCGCGGCTCCTCAAGGTCTAATCTACCCTTATACAAAACTTCATCAAAATCGGTTCAGTGGTTTAAACGCGAAAGCGTAACATAGAGACAGACAGACAGGGTTACTTTCGTATTTATAATGAACTCTTTTTCACTTTATTTTTGACTTTAAGACTGTATCAATAATGTCTAAAATGAAATGGCATTTTCACAGTCGATAACAATCAGAATCGGGGTGCAATAAAATCGAATGCATGCTACTCTGTTACCTGTACACTCTGTTGCACGACATGTTGCTGCTGCTGCTGTTGTTGTTGCTGTGTGGCAGCAACTTGTTGCACGGCTTGTTGCTGTTGCGTGTTCTGTTGCTGCTGCTGGCACTTATTGTACACTGTGTGGCCCTGGAACACGTGGCGTTGGAATGTTAACCAGGGATTTAATATTAATTTTATTATACTACTTAGTATGAATGAAAGAACACTAACGAAACAGGTGTATGAGGCGAGTGTGATGGTACCGTCGGAAGGGGAAGACCTAGGCGCACATACCTGGACCAAATCGGGGAAGTTTAGAAAAGAGGCAGGTCAGGAGTACCCTAAACCGACGAGCATGCATGAAGAATGAAATGAGATTGAATGAAGCGAGAGAAGTATGTCAGGATCGTAGCTAATGGAGATCCGTGATCTCTGCCTACCCACCAACAGGCGTGATTTTATGTATGTATGTATGTATGTATGTACTACTTCGTACCTACTTAGGTGACAGACAAGCTCAAGGCCCGCCTGATGGGAAAAGTTACTGTGTTAAAGACAGTAAAGGAAGCTCGTGAAGTATTTAATAATATGTGCAAATGATGTGCTGATGCCTCTGCCTACCCCGGAGGGCAATAGGAGTCAGTATATTATTATATAGGTACCTAAAGTAAGGCCAACGAAACGAGAGAAAAAGGTAAACAAAGCGACCATTACTGAGTTACATTGCGATAACTAGCGATTATTTTTTCTGTCCTTATCGCACATGTCACATGTATACGACAATAGCCGAGCGACAGCTGTCGTTGTTTCGTAGTACAGGAAAGCTGTCAGCACAGCGGTTCTAAGCTGTCAGTTCCGCCATCCTATGAGCAATTTAATTCCTGTCTGGAATGCGCTTGAAGTGATACGTAATATTTTTCAAATAAAACTGTTTGGAACCGCTGAAACTTTGTTTACCTTTATTCTCTCGCTTCGTTGGCTTTATGTATTTTTTTGTTATAATCACTTAGTGGAGGAACGAGGTGTAATGTCCTCCAACTCAAAGGGAGAATTCTGCGACCAAGCCCTCGATTCTACTAAAGCTAAACTGTGATGCTGCACACTGTAAAAAATGACTTTAAATTTAAGACTCTATTTCTATACCTTTAAAGTCCGAAATGAAATGAAAACCTTTTCATTTTTAACTTTAACCGCATCGCTTTAATTATTATTAAGGCGATTGGCACACTGCAACGCTCGACGCGGCGTCGTTCGTCGACGCGCGTGGACGCGAGAGAGCTAGTATAGTCCGAGAGATATTAGATTTTTTTTGGTAGGTAGGTGTGTGACGTAATCTAAAATTTTGAGAAAAGTAAAGTAAAGCCATCCGACCATTAGCTCGATAGCCCAGACTATATTAAGAACGCTAGAGATGAAAAGAAAATGATTAGAAGTGCAAGCTATTTTCGACTTATTGACATGATCTAGTAACTAATTTTTTTTCTTATATTCGTGATCAGTGTCATCAATTAACGCGAAAAGAGACGTAACTAAGAAAATGCCATTTAGGTTGAAAGTCGCTTGCAGTCTCTGCGTGTTCCGATAACGAGCCAAAACAGTGGTGTCGGCTCCAATACCCGATATTGGGCATCGATATTTGACTTCCTCCGATCTCGGATGTCGGATATTGGATATCGGACGTCAGTTGATGTGAAAGCGCTCTAAATTTCACGTTAAATAGTCATGTTGCATTGCAAAAATATTAATTTAAAATTCGTCTCAAATACCTACACAGAAATTTCTAACAGCACTCGGACTAAAACTTCCTCGAAAATCACGCGCGTGATTGCAGATTTCAGTGTGCCATACCTCGCGTTTTCTGCTTATACGCGCGTATTCTGCGGCAACGCGCGTGATTGCGTTGTCAGTGTGTGGGACCCCGCGTTTTTCTATACAAAATGAGCTCCGTAGAGGCGACGAGCGTGACACCGCGTCGACGCAACAACGCTCGACGCCGCGTCGCGCGTCGCAGTGTGCCAATCGCCTAATATCGGGTATTGGAGCCGACTCCACTGTTTTGGCTCGTTATCGGAACACGCAGAGACTGCAAGCGACTTTCAACCTAAATGGTATTTTCTTAGTTACGTCTCTTTTCGCGTTAATAGATGACGCTGATCACGAATATAACAAAAAAAAAATAGTTACTATGTCATGTCAATAAGTCGAAAATAGCTTGCACTTCTAATCATTTTCTTTTCATCTCTAGCGTTCTTAATATAGTCTGGGCTACCGAGCTAATGGTCGGATGGCTTTAATTTACTTTTCTCAAAATTTTAGATTACTTCACACACCTACCTACCAAAAAAATTCTAATATCTCTCGAACTATACTAGCTCTCTCGCGTCCACGCGCGTCGACGCCCGACGCCGCGTCGAGCGTTGTTGCGTCGACGCGGCGTCGCGCTCGTCGCCTCTACGGAGCTCATTTTGTATAGAACAACGCGGGGTCCCACACACTGACAACGCAACCACGCGCGTTGCCGCAGAATACGCGCGTACAAGCAGAAAACGCGAGGTATGGCACACTGAAATCTGCATTCACGCGCGTGTTTTTCGAGGGATTTTTAGTCCGAGAGCTGTTAGAAATTTCTGTGTAGGTAATTGAGACGAATTTTAAATTAATATTATTGCAATGCAACATGACTATTTAACGGCAAATTTAGAGCGCTTTCACATCAACTGACGTCCGATATCCAATATTCGATATCCGAGATCGGAGGAAGTCAAATATCGATGCCCAATATCGGGTATTGGAGCCGACACCACTGTTTTGGCTCGTTATCGGAACACGCAGAGACTGCAAGCGACTTTCAACCTAAATGGCATTTTCTTAGTTACGTCTCTTTTCGCGTTAATAGATGACGCTGATCACGAATATAAGAAAAAAAATAGTTACTATGTCATGTCAATAAGTCGAAAATAGCTTGCACTTCTAATCATTTTCTTTTCATCTCTAGCGTTCTTAATATAGTCTGGGCTATCGAGCTAATGGCCGGATGGCTTTACTTTACTTTTCTCAAAATTTTAGATTACTTCACACACCTACCTACCAAAAAAAATCTAATATCTCTCGGACTATACTAGCTATCTCGCGCCAACGCGCGTCGACGCTCGACGCCGCGTCGGGCGTTGCAGTGTGCCAATCGCCTTAGGCGATTGGCACTCTGCGACGCGCGACGCGGCGTCGAGCGTTGTTGCGTCGACGCGGCGTCGCGCTCGTCCCCTCTACGGAGCTCATTTTGTATAGAAAAACGCGGGGTGCCACACACTGACAACGCAATCACGCGCGTTGCCGCAGAATACGCGCGTACAAGCAGAAAACGCGAGGTATGGCACACTGAAATCTGCATTCACGCGCGTGTTTTTCGAGGGATTTTTAGTCCGAGAGCTGTTAGAAATTTCTGTGTAGTAATTGAGACGAATTTTAAATTAATATAATTGCAATGCAACATGACAAATTTAGAGCGCTTTCACATCAACTGACGTCCGATATCCAATATCCGATATCCGAGATCGGAGGAAGTCAAATATCGATGCCCAATTTCGGGTATTGGAGCCGACACCACTGTTTTGGCTCGTTATCGGAACACGCAGAGACTGCAAGCGACTTTCAACCTAAATGGCATTTTCTTAGTTACGTCTCTTTTCGCGTTAACAGATGACGCTGATCACGAATACAAGAAAAAAAATTAGTTACTATGTCATGTCAATAAGTCGAAAATAGCTTGCACTTCTAATCATTTTCTTTTCATTTCAAGCGTTCTTAATATAGTCTGGGCTATCGAGCTAATGGTCGGATGGCTTTACTTTAATTTTCTCAAAATTTTAGATTACTTTACATACCTACCTACCAAAAAAAATCTAATATCTCTCGGACTATACTAGCTCTCTCGCGTCCACGCGCGTCGACGATCGACGCCGCGTCGAGCGTCGCAGTGTGCCAATCGCCTTAATGCCGTTTTTCGCAGTGGCGTTGGCACCACTGTAGTTGGTGATCACGCCTGTACACGTTTTATAGTAGTTCGTTTGGCTGACGCTAGATGGCGTTGGGTGCATGTGGTGTCGCCACAAATTCTACAACTACAGGAACAATGAAAATGGTATCGCAAAACCTCCAACGATTTTTTACTATTAAATAGATACCGAGCATGAGCATAGCTAGGGGAGTTAACCCTAAAATTCAAAATTATTTTTCATGCCAATATGAAATGTATTATTTCATGCAATTTCTGTCTTAATTAATTTACGGGAAGCGACTACCATCTGTCCTCGACAACCTATTGATTAAACCTATTGAAATCTATTGTATACAAGTTGTCGGAGTTTTTGTGACTCCAACTGCACTAGAAAAAAACGCCATATATGTTCGAATGGCAACCAGACCCAAGATTCTACTGAGGCTGTCGGTCTATGGCCT